>JAQQSE010000186.1:600000-1179042 GCA_035772565.1 Antheraea assamensis | reverse complement strand
AAATATTCTTCTAAGTATGATTATATCTATATTCATAAATATGACGGAATATATAAATAAAAAATATATATCCCCGATAATGTAATCTATATGTTCAAATATTGTAGATTGTAAAGTATGAGGAATACAGAAATAATGAGGAAAACATATTTCCATTTTCTTCTTGATAAATTAAAGGTCGTCAATATCTTAAAAAAAAAATAACGAAAATCGGTTCAGAAACACATGAAGAATGTGTACATAACTGTTCTTTCTATGCCTATTTACATATAATAAATAATAATATAAGATTCACACAATAATTAAAAAAATATAGACATAGATTTCCAAACCTGATTCTCGTCTTCTTCTCTCTTTCCTCTTCTGCCAAACGCAACAGAAATAATTAAATGCCATAGAACGTGCTCTATATGTCCTCAACAAAAACATTGTTTACACTTAATTTAATAACAAAATTAATAAAACAACTTGCCGGTAGTTTTCTCACTGACAAAATGTTCGTGGAGAACACTTACGTGTTTGTCGAAGGCTAGGTATCGTATTGTGACGTCAAAAAAATGTTCCGGCTGCCGACTTCCATACATTTGTGTCGTTTACCATACGTAAACTACTCGTAACTCCAACTACAGTTATCTCTGAGACGTTTAGGCTGCCGAACTGTAGTTCTAAATACGCTCACGTGGCGCTGTTTAAGTTTTCATACAAAATTTAACAGTCACGTTAACTATACGAATGTGCAAAATGTTCCGGCTAGGGGTAGAAATGGCGTAACAGACGTATTGCCCTTGTCTTTATTCTAATGGATTTTTAGATGATAAATTGGATAATTGGACAAAGTAACGTTCTATTATACAGTGAAACGCAATTATTGCAGAATTCATAATTTGCCTATGTCATAACATATCTAAAGTGGCAAAAATGCACGTAAATATTCTAATAAACTCCGCATAAATTATCTTTAACGATATAATATTCCTAATATACACATAAAATTAATATATATTCAGAAGTGATACATATTTATTTTAATTATAATAAATAAAATAATTCCTTAAAATACGGTATCAAAAATATTCCAGTTTATGGTATATACGTGAAAAACTATAAATATATCTTGACGCCATCTATCAATTGCCATAGAAAATAACGATGACCAACAATAAAAGGGTATTATTTCAACAATTTTCTGCTAGATGGCAAGAATATCACTTTTATGAAAAAGTTTTATAATTGTTAATTAAATAATTGTTTTGGCAAAATACTGGAAATATTAATTCACAGGTGTCATTAATTCATAGACGGTGAAATTCGTAGAATATTTTTTACTGCTTTCTGGTGCATAATTGTTTTACCCTTTTAAGTTAAATTCGAATTATTTCCAGTCGAGTATCGTCTTTTTCTGTTAGGTTCGTACAGTCTAAAGCGATGATCTCCAAACTTTTTTATCTCGTAAACCCCATATAAATTTTTACCGTATTAGGCAGTATGAGCAGATCTTTATAATAAATAATAGCTTTGAATCCAACCATAAAGCGATTAGCTTACTAAATGAAATGTAATATATAGCTATTGTAAATAAAATAATAATCTACGATGGAATTTATAATAATTAAATACTTTGAATTAATTTAAAATAAATTTCAACAAAGCAAATACCATCATCGATTAGAAATTTTCCCTTGATTGACCGGTACAGTCGATACAGTCATGAAATTCTCAATCTAGCTCCATATCTTCATTAAATTCCACAGAACTTTACCATACTTATATGTTTATTGTAAAAAGTATTATCTAAGTACAAACGTACTATCTTATTTTATTATTCTATTTACCTATAGAAAGTAAAAATATTCGTCACGATTGGCTTATATGAAATTCACTATTGTTGACACTCATTTCCAGCTCGCCGACCCCAAAACTTTGTTATCCCCCAAGGATCCATATGGAACTTTCGGGACCTGCGGTCTAAAACAATAATATTCGCTGATAGTACAACGCCGCACATAGTTCATTTAACTCTAACTTTGATTATAAAACGATACTTCAAGATAATGTCACGCTTATTTACAAGGTATGTGAAATGGGCGCCGCGCCGGTGAGGTTCTCTTGATATCGGGTATATGGTATACGTCCAAAGAGCATGTGCTATGTTCTCTTTAATCAGCAGTTAATATCAATGACAAAAAGATATAGGAAAATAAAGAAAAAATGTTTTGTACATCAAAGTCATTGACAATTATTATTGAATTGAAATGTGGTCGAATAGTCCCGTCAAAAGGTCTTATGAAAGCTAATTTTCTTCAACCATTTTATTCTTGTAACCGATGGGACTATTTCCCGTTATCTAACTGTACCCAAACATGATGCTTTTTTAATATAATATACTAATGATATATTACAATTTCATAGTAGATTTTTTAAGTCACTTATCACAATTCTCATCGCATTCAAATAATTTTAAATCCAATTTTATGCTTACAGATTAAATTTTATTAATAGTTTATGATACGTTTCTATGGTAGTTTTCGAAATATTCTGTCCGAATTAAAAATCAGCTTCTTCTTAAATCAGCTCGATTTTACTTTAGTTTTTTAATATTTAAAATCCCGCTAAAATAATATATAACAATGACCTTGATATTTTGAGGAAAACAAGTTGGCAAGACCTAAAAGCAAAATTTAAGCAGATAATTGTCTGGCCGGCTTTATTGACCTGCATTAAAAATTAACTTCGATACTACAAGCGTGCGAGTTTAAACAGAACGAACGTACGTCTGTCGACCCCCGCTGCGCATTTGGCATTAACAACTAATAGCTGCATGTTAATCGACAGGCGATCATTGTCGGCGATCATTCCGAACTAAAATAAAATTAAAACTAGAGCGTCATATGATATCGAAAAAGATAAAATTCATAATCCGTTCCGCGTATTGAATGTCGAAGTATGGACAGACAGTACAGTCGAATCGTTCGTCCGCTTTTGTCCGGATGTTAACAATACTTTAGCGGGTCTGTCTATATCTATAAATACTTGGAGAATTATATGACACAACAAATATAGATACATAATAATAGTGCAAGTTCACGCTCTTACAAATTAACCAAAGGTCCGTTCGTAACAAATAGTGCACAATTTGTCATTCGTTTTTTTTTCTGCTTGATTCGTTCACTTATTTATCTTTAGACTAATTAGTAGATACATTTTGACTGACTATTGTTTTGATAATTGTAAAATGTTAAAATCGAGTAGTAAATAAAAGATAACAAACAGCATTTGTGTCATAAGCGTGTTAAAAAAAGGCAATTAAACTGAGAGGTCGCGGATTTAATTTTCGCATATTATTGAATTTTGGTATTGAGTATAACATATTTACTTTGGAATATACATACGGCCCTATGTGATTTCGTCTTTTTATTTATGTAAATTCTAAAGTCACTGATTCACATACGGCCCTTTAATTCTAAACTATATATATCTTGTATAATTGTAGTTATACTACTAACATGAGTACATATATATTTAACACACAGACATGAGGCTGACAATATTATGTTCATTACAAACATTCAATAGTATGCGAAAATTAAATCCGCGACCTCTCAATTTAATTGCAAAATTTTTTAACACGCTCATGACATAAATGTCGTTAGTTTTCTCTTGTTTATTACTCGATTTTAATCTCGATTAATCATATGACTATGGCAACAATACAATGGCAAGTAAACGCTTTTATTTGCAAACTTAGTGTATAGATAAAATCTTCGGAATCTGTAACAGTCATCGAAATATTTTATGATCGTAATATCATCCACCAAATTACCCAATAAATTATCCCGAACAGCCATAACTTGGAATACATATGATAATAATAGTGTATTGAATTTATTACCATAATATGGTAATGACGTGGGGGAACGTGCCGGTATTGTTTGGTCAATTTCGTGTTTATTAGATTTGTTCATGTACTTTTTTTATGTTAAGACTAGTTAAAGAATTTGATTAAGTGGTTGAATTATATATACTGAAGTTTGTTTGTTGTTGTGCATTGAAAATTATATTAAAAGTGGATATTAGTAATTATTATAGATTAATTAGCTTTTACCTTTTGCTTAGCTCGCGTTATGCAAAATTTCACGATGATTGATTGCGTATATAAGGTGTGAAAGCATTACTAACAAACTTATATTCCCGATTATAATATTAGTTGGGACATCAAAAAAAAAATTTTAATTATGAGAAGCAATTAAAAATATCGCTAACTTCTATTGATATTATTGATAAGATACATATATATAGCTAAAATACATTAACGATACAAAAATTATGTTTTTTATGCGATTAGAGGTAAACGAAAAGATGGGTTACCCGATAGTAAGTAATCACCGCCGCCCATGGACACCTACAACACGAGGGGCATCACAGATTTGTTACCGGCCTATGAAGAAGGAGTCAATTTCTAAGTATTTTTAAATACAGGGTTACTTTTCTAAAAAAGAACTAGTACATTTTGTAAACAACGTCAGTCTGCCCATGAACATTGTAAGTCGAATACTGTAGGCGATACAATAAAGGCACGTCGTGGTTAGTAGTCCAGTGAAGCTGTGAAGGCTCGGCAGGCCAATACCGTAATCAGTACGAAAAAAAAACGTTGATGAGAACTACAAACATTTTCAAGGCAAGGAAATATTCGACTTGTAGCATTAATTTAGATTTAAGATTCATTCATACTAATTTTGGATTAACATTGGCAAATTTTCAAAGTCGGTAACTTATTTTTCTTCAAGCTATAGAGGTAATTAGTTTCAAATGATCGAGTTAATAGGTTGTAAAATCGAATATTTCTATAAGAGGTCCAATTTATTTTTTCGAATTGTGAAGGCAAAAATTGTACCAAAACGGTTTGTGAGGACTAAATGATTACGCGCTTTAAATTTCGACTAATGAAAGTTTTGGGGCTTGAATCCCTTCAACAACATTTTTTCAATTATTGAAGGACGTTGACATACGGCGTTTCTACTTAAGGAGGTTCTCCTGTATATAAAAATTGCTAACTTGTTTCCAATCTTAAACAATTTATTGCCGCATTCAAATGGTAAATTGCAAAATGGAAATCTAAAGTACCATTCGAATGGTTCGCGAACATTGCATTTGTGGTTTAAAACCCGTTATAATTATATCCTTTGGTTTAACGTGTTTTAAAATTAATTGTCATATATTATTCACTTACCTAGAAATTATTACCATGGTTTTTACAAATCTGCGACTACAGCTATAGTTAATAAATAGTGCTCTCTCTTCATGTTTGGTATGCGGTTTAGTTACCAATACATATTATAAAACAAAGTCGTCCGCTACGTCTGTCTGTCTGTCTGTGTGTTCGCGATAAACTCGAAAACTACTGAACGGATTGTAATGCGGTCTTCACCAATAGATAGAGTAATACATGAGGAAGATTTAGGTATATAATTTGTCAAGGTTTTGTGTAAATTGGTTGAAGTATAACGATAATTATTGGAAGTATTGGAAAAAGTCAAGCCGCTTGGGAGCTTTCATCGAAAACGCTGCCTAATTTTTTTGAGATATAACAAAACAATGCATAGTGAAATATTTCTATTTTATAAATCTACAAAAAAGTCTGCAATGGCATAGTATATATCTTTTAAGGATAGCTTACTATACCCATCGATCTTCTAAAAACATGGTGACATACAATGAGGTAATTGGAAGGCTATTTAGACGGATACAGTATTAATCCTTATCAAATTGAATACATTAGTCACCTTAAGCATTTCATGCACATAAGTATATATTTTTTATTATCAGTGGCAGGATAACGTCCGCCAGGCCTGCAAGTATTATATAATCTGATGCAATGTTTATATTGGTACAATTTATATTATATGTTAAAAGAAAAGAGGCACTTATCAAAGCTTTCGAATAAACAAAGCGATAGCAACTGTTAAATAATTGATCGAAATATTATATTAATTTATTTATTTTGTATTCTAATAAAGATGTCTTTGCTCTTATTAACTCGGAGTCAATTAACATGGCGATTAGTCACGTTAAAATAAGATTAACACTTTCTTTGCGTCACTACTATTTTCTGGTTAGTAGAACATATCGCCCAATTTAATCGGAGCTGTATATGTAAGTTAGTATTAACTAAATATAGGTCTTGATCTAATGGACGGTTATATTAATCATAGTTATAATTAAAAGTACCCGCAGGCCCACGGCAAGGCAGCTCTTTAATCGAATGAGATATGCTTCGTTCCTTCCTTCACGAATGCAGTTATAACACTTAACAAGAAATTCTGGGCCGTTTTAATGAAAATGTTTGTAGCTGTCATCAACGTGCCCCTTTATTGTGTCGCCTACAGTAATCGACTTGGAAAGTTTATTGGCAGACTGTCGTTGTTTACAATAGGTAGTCATTCTTTTTTGGAAAATTAATTATGTATTTTTAGGAATACTTAGTAATTTATAGACATACATTTCTTATTGTAAATATATGTATATATATACGAGTATATAGTTATATACATATATCTTATCAATAATTAAAATAGAAGTTATTGATAATTTTAATTGTTTCTTATAATTAAAATAAAATGTAATGTTTTATTTTGTGATATTCTAATTAATATTATGAATGGGTGTAAGAGTTTGTTTGTAATGCTTTCACACCTTAAATACTCGACGGATCAATTTAAGAAATGTTGTATAACGCGAGCAAAGTAACGTGCAAAAGCTAGTTAATCTATAATAATTATTAATATACACTTTTTATAGAATTTTGTAGTGCCACTTGAAAGGCAAAAGCATTTGAAGATATTTGATAATTAACAAATTCTATTAACTATGTACATCATTACAATGTGATAATCTGATGCTTTATCACTACATAGTATAAAACAAAGTCGCTTTCTCTGTCCCTATATCCTTATGTATGCTTAAATCTTTAAAACTACGTAACGGATTTTGATGCGGTTTCTTTTAAAAGATAGAGTGATTGAAGAGGAAGGCTTATATGTATAATAACATAAATTAAATAGTGGAGAAATACTGTTATTTTTGAGGTTACTTCTAAGTTAACGCGTGCGGGGCCACGGGCAGGAATGAATAAATCAAAAGTACTGGATCGATTTTAATCATTTTTTTTTATATTTTTAACCCGTGCGAAGCTGGAGCGGGCCGCTAGTTCTATTGATAAAATACATTGGTCTAATAGAAATAATAGTAACATGCGTCCAAAATTTTTATTTGATGGAATTGTATCATAATGGGAAGAAAGGAATGTACAGACTAGTGATACATGTCAAAGCAATGATTTAGTTTAAGATATCTAGCTCGAATATAATTCTGTATGTGATAGCTCTTAATAGAGTCGTGGTGGTCGGGTGGTTTGACCGGTGGAATGTTAATTCGATATTCGCAGGCTCGAACCCCTCTGTATATATGGACAATTTTTTTCGAAATCGTGTGCATTTACTAATTTAACTTGGTAACACTATCGGCTGACGGTGAAAGGAAAACATCGAGAGGAAACCGGAATCTGAGAAACGTTCTTATAGTGCCAATGTATGTGGAATAATTTTGAATTGTTGATTTCTCGGAATTTGAAACCTCCATTACGTCGTGGGATGCGGTGGTAATTAGACACATACCTTCCTTCAGAAAAATGCCTATGATTCTGCAGTAGATCTCTTATAGGTTGGTATTAATGATGATGGTGATGACGATGATCTAATAGTGAATTAAATCCAAATAAAGTCGACTATAAGTTGTTTTTTTAAACCTAACAGTACTGAAACAGTATTTAAATGTAGTTACAAAATACCTACTAACAAGACAATGGTGTATCAGAAATTGGAGCGAGTGCGAAATTATTGGACCGTGTATGTCCCACAATGAAGTGACATCAGGCGTTCATTGAAGGTATTGGGAGAGGTTCGTATTGTCATTGCTTTGATTGATGGTCGCCCAAAACGGTGTCATTTCCGTGATGTTTTAATTGGGGGGGGGCCAAGTGAAACCTAAATGATTTTCCTGTAGATATTTTTTTGTCGATAACAATTATTGTTCGTTGTTAAACTTCCGTTGTAATACTTCAATCCATTAATTACATATTTCGGTCTACTTATTTGCGAATTTGTTTATTTTAACTGGTTTATAGAACTACTAACTGAGAACCGCGATTTCACTCATGTTTAATTTTTGAAATGTTGAAGTACTGTCGATGGAGTGAACTGAAACAAATGTTGAACAAAACGGAATTCCCGCATAGGGAGTTGTTTATATTCCTGGAACGAGCGTCGTGTTACTTCGTTAACATAGGCATTCACAGTTCCACTATTCTTGTACGCGATATTAAATCATTCTGGTTTAGCGTATTTTCTAACAAACATTTTGCATTTGCAATTGGAAATCCTTTCCTCAACAAATTGGTTTTACATTCTATATCCTCATTAGTCATTAGTAGTTCAAGAGATAAGAACATCTAAAAATATAAAATAAAGAATCTTTTTTTTATAATTATCATCGGAAAACACATATCGAAGACTATTTGGATACTTAGGTAACAGGATGTTGTAAAGGTGGTTAAAAAGTTACAAGTTTTAGTTGTTTAAATTTGTCTATGAAATTACATATTTTATAAGATATATTTTTTTAAACAATGAACCATAAAGGGAATGAAATATAATATCTTAAAGTTATTTATCGTGTTATACCGTTCTCATTGCTTAAAGAATTTAACCGGTTGACATGGACGTTACTTTTGTATAGTTCATAGGTTTTTCTTTGCGTTTGAACAGTCTCACCTGATGTTAAATGACAACGTGCTCTAAGATGATAAACACGCTAAAATAAAAGTGACTGGTTCTCGAGTGCAGTTGCCGGAACACACTTATAGATGCTCGGTGCCAGATTTTCAACTTGATAGTGGTAGCTAGTCAGGCGATATTAGAAAAAGCCACTATACAATGGTTTCATTACAATGTTCTCCATCATCGAAAGCTCCGGCCCATTTGCAAAGATTCGAACCTACATCGATCGACACGTTGTCCGAACACGCTAAGCACTGAGTCAATCACTTCAATTTTGTTATTTTTTTATTGTTTCCTGATAATTTTCCTCTAACACAGGAAAGAGACGTTTTGTAGAGTGGGAAAGATTGGCGGCACGGGCTTCTCTGCTCTAAGTTAGGTTAGGCTGTAGCGATTATAGACGCAGCCTATATAGGGTATGTATAGAAAGTAACGACAATCGTCGCTGCAATTGGAATGACTGGACCAATATTTATTAGTCGAAAAATAGACATTACAATTTTCATTATAATTGTTATAAAAATGAGTGCTAAGTATTATTCTCTATATATATATTTATTCTATTGTATTTGAAGTAGATATATTTATAATAATATAAAGAGAAACGCTATCGTTAAATCTCTAAATACATTGTCGCAATAGACAGGCGTTATAACAGGCATTGTTTAATAATATCTGCGCATACTTTATTCTGAACGATAGGGGTGGGACAGGACAATAATGGTATCAGCTTGGTGTACCTTCCTTTATCAGTATTCTATTCAAACTTTCAGATTGTATCGACGTCTACAAGTCTTTGTGGCTTAAGTTACACCAACGACAGTAAGCTCTGATAGTTGTCTAGTTATTCCAGTGAATATAACTTTGATATGTCCACAGATACATTCTGTATAATATAATTTATTTTATACGAAGTTTTCTTTAGCAGAAGTGTTTATTGAATTTCTAAAACGAGTTAAGTTTTTGATATTAGTTATAATAAATTTTATAGATTTATTAAATTTTAATCTATGTATGTACGATGTACTCGTCCATTTGTCGAAATTTAATCATATTTTTTTCACATTTCAAAACCAAGGAAAATCATTAACTTTTTTATTGTTAACACTAAAACCCCTCAATAGCTACTAAGCAAAACCGAAATAAAGAAATTCAATTGAGAAACAGAAGTGGGAGATGTACTTAACTGTTTTCCCACTGCATATTTATATATAGAAGATACTAGCGGGCACGGAACAGGGTGTCCTGCCCTGGTAATGGAAAAAAATATCCTGGAATCGGATCACACCGCCACCTGTCGGATCCAATTGTGAATCTAAACCATCCAGGGACCAACTCAACCAGCCCTTTAGGAAGAGTTCAGACTCACGTTCAGAAGAATGAAAATATAATGTCTTAGAGAAAGTCTTTGCCCAAAGATACGGGCGGGAAACCGCTAATTTATTATATCATTCCAATTTTGTTCATAATACGTCAAATCTTAAATTCTTTAAAATTTAAGAAATTGTATTATGATTTATACTTTACACAAAAATCAGTACCGTTTAGATGTTATCTTGGCAAAAGATCGTATATTTTCACCTCTTGGGCCAGTGACCCGTGCTCTTTACAATTTTCACTTCTGGATACCTTTGAAAAGACGTTTACGTCACGGCCAATTATTATTGAATAGCAAACAGAAGCGGAGTCAGTTTTAATATTTATTTGGGAAATCTAAACAAGACCCATTACGTTAAATTATACAAGTTTATCAGAATTTATTTATATATTAACCTATAGGTTAAATACATTACGATTATATTTACTTTAGTTTATATAACCCTAAAAGTCATCATATTTAAAATACTTTATTTAATTGATTTTCGTATAAACAATGAGTGTATCAATCAGTTATCTTTTTTTTTCTATCAACCAGTAAACGTTCATTACGTATATTAAATATCTATATGAAATTCTTTAACCTATAAAATGGTCAATTGTGTCTGTATTTCAATAGAACGATATAGGTACGCAGTTGTGCGTGCGTCATGCAAAAACTATTGGATAGACTTCGATTGAGTTTTTGTAGTCTTACTTTTTGGACATTTGGTCCTTATCTATAAAAATATATCGCTGTAGTTTCATTACACATACAGTTATAAAAGTTTTAAGATAGTACGATTTTTATAAGTACAACGTATTAAGCGATCTATTTTCTTGACATGGAGAAGTCAGCAAAGCTTTGTGATGTTTATGTGTTTTCTTCAATTAACAACATAGGGAAGTGGAGATGTAAATGAAGGGAAAAAATAGTGATACATATGTTACTACCTGCCCGGTTCGGCTTTGTGCGAACGTCAATCTAGTCAATGAATTATCTTATACCGCCATCTGTTAGAATCTTATTGAACTAAGTAATAAATAAATGTTATTGCGATTGTAAATTGAGATATAAATTATCCTATCTTTTAAGTTGGATGAAACTGCACACAGTGTGTAAAATTTTATTTAATACGGTTCAACAGTTTAGGAGTTCATTGCGGACAAATAACGTGACACGTAATTTATATATATTAATAAGAATATAATACCTAACATACAAATGAAATAATCTCTATAAAAGTAATGTTGTTTGAAACCCCTGGATTTATTTAAAAGTTGAAAATAATGAATTAAGCTTCGAGCTTTTAATTATTCCAAAGTTGGAAGTCGTAAATATGATAAGTTAATCTCAACACGTCGTTCGATTAGACAACGTCCGAGCATTAGATCGTTTCTCAGCGCATATTTACACCTCAGGCGCCACTGTTTCTTGTTACTTAGGCGATTTTCACTTGTGGAACGCATTCGAGACGAAGTACCTAGTGATTACGGTGTTGTAACACAGGACTGAAATAAGGATCGATATAACACAAACAATTAAATGGCAGCTATATAATAGGACATCACAGGATTTGCCATAAACTGACTCACTATGTTCAATAAACAAGTCGAGTGTTTGGATACAGGAAAATATGAAGGCACTTATATGTACAACAAGAATCTCCACATTTCAATAGTATACTGTGATATACAGTTTGGAACAGGAGTAAATTAAATAATATGTTAACTTTAAAAGTATTTAAAGATATTCAAGTAAAGCCTACTTCTATATTATTTACTAGCAACCGACAGCAACTTCATCAATGTTTGTTTCTTTATAAACCACTATATAAGATTTTGTTTAATTTGAAAAAAAAATATGAAAGATATTTTTTTAATTTTTAGCTGAAGTTCTAAATACCACTTTTTATGGATCCAAGTTAAAAAATGCGGATTTTCATAAAAATTTTGATCCCCTTTTTCACTATCTTAGGGGTTGAATTTCCAAAAATTCTTCCTTAGTGCTCATCTAGTGTAAAATTAATGTACATGCAAATGTTCATGGTCCTAGTTCCAATAGTTTCGGTTGTGCATTGATATGTCTGTCAGCTACTTTTTTATATTTGAATATATGACTTCAATTAAGTATTTCGTTGAATGTTAATAAAGAATAGTTGCAATAAACGAATTGAAAGGGGGTCCGGACCCCTTTTTTTGTTGTGAATGACACTACCCACCTGCAAACGGATCGTATCGCTCGGATACGATAGCATTGTGTCAGCCATAAGTCGTGTGATGCCAGACATTGTGCTATCGATGGATCAATCTGCAATCGAGAATGAGGTAAAAAGTAGGTCTTTTGTAGATCTCTTTGAAGCGATGCAACGGATTTAAAATGTAGATATTTTAATGTTTTCGACTATTTTTATAATATTTCATTATCTATAACAAATTCTGATGGAATGGTCATTTCTATTTAAGCACGTCGTAACAATACCTCGATAAATTTACTATTAACTCATTCAAGAAATTAATTTTCTACGTTATTTACATGAACAGTTGAACCTTTTAGAATATAAATATAACTTAATTAGCTGATACCCGCCCGCTTCGTTGGGTATTAAAAATGCCAAGGGATTTTCCAAAAATTAAGTTGATTTGAAAAATAGTCATACTCCTAAGCCGATACATTCGGTAGTTTTGACGTGATTCAATGTCTAATGATCTGTATTTTCAATACAAATATATATTCATTCTTTCTTTTTTCTTTCTAATTCTTCTTTTTTATTCTTTCTTTCTTCATTCTTAAAGGTTACTAAATTTTGTTGCATTTATATTAGAACCAAAAAAACATTCTATACTTTTTTATTATCTCAACTAAAGAAAGATACAGAAAATCTAATATTTAAAATGTAGAAGTAATTTGATGAAATATTATACATTTTGGGCTTATTTTTGTATTAACAAACGATACAATTACACTCATGTGAATAAAAAGTCCAACTCGAAATCCAACAGCCTAAATTCCTAAAGTAATTATATTTACACATGACTAATTTAAGCTCAGTACAATAAATCACGATTAAACAGCCCCCGATCAACAATATAGACGCGACACAATGGCCACCTTTTGCAAAAAATTGATTCTTAATAAGTTATCAGCCCCTAACAGTAATTTTACAATAAATAGCACCAGACAACGTAGCCATAACCGAACAATATATTTCCTGCTTCGATATAAATAGATCAACTTTACTTTAATAATAGTTCTCAAAATCAAAATTTATGAGCTAGCGTAAAAAAAGTTAGTTTGTGTTACAAAATTGTATCGCAGTGCTAACTTAAATTCGATATATCAATAACTAGCTTTAGTGTTGATGTAAATTTGACTTATTCCATAGGTGTTTCCGATCACTACATTATTTTTAGATGAAAAGTATGTCGTTTTGCTGTACTTCTGATCACAAGTATGCAAAATGTTTTTTTTTTCGAACTGACTACACTGCTGTCCTGGCGAGGCCTCTATAGGTTCACCGGACTACTAAGAGGAGCGCTTAAGGCACTCACTTGATTGTACGAGTATATAGGCAACCGGCACAAGGGCGCACGGCGCGCCTCGGCCTGGACTGTCACCGAATATCCCGAGTCTAACTTTTTTTTTTTTTTTTTTATTAACGTGGGGAAATCCCTTATGGATACCCATCCTCCCGGGGGAGAGAATGGGTTATGTCCGACTCACACGGACTAAAACCCCACGGTGTACCGGCCACCGCTTTAAGTTGGGGCGGCATGGGACCGTGCTGAGCTATCACCATGCCGCCCCCAGCGGTCAGCCCAGCGAAAGATGGCCGCCGGGCTCCGTCCTTATAGAGAGGTACACTAGGTACACGACCAGCTACCTCCCATCGTCCGCCGAACCTGTGCAATGAAGAGATGGGCCCCCCGGCCCATCTCCTCAGGTCTAGCTACGGAGGTGGAAGGAAGCGGGCAAATCGCTGCCTCCTTCCACCAGCCCTCCTTTGGCGGAGACGGCCGCTGAGAGGGTCCGCCTCTCGGGCCCTCTCCGCCGCCTCCTTCTGCGAGATGACCTCCTCGCAGAAGGAGGCCATCACCGTCCACGCGTTCTCGCTGCCGAGCATGGCCGCAACCACGCTCGGCAGCGAAAGATCTCCTCCCACCGCCGCAACCAGAGTGCGGCGCTGCACCTCCCACGCAGCACACTCAGACAGAGTGTGCTGCGCGGTGTCTTCCTCAGCGCCGCACTCATGACATGCGGCGGTTGGCTCCCTGCGAGCGATCTGGTGCAGGTACCACCCAAAACAGCCGTGGCCGGTTAGCACCTGCACCAGTCGGAACGTCAGGGAGCCCCACTCCCTCTCTAACCACTGCGGCAGGACCGGGCGGACGGCGTCCACCGTATATCGTCCATACCGCGCGTCCGCCAGGTCCTGCCGCCACCGCTCTATAGCGGCCTCCCTCCCCTGTCTCCGCCTACTTTCTATCTCCCTGGGAGCCGGAGGCTCCCCCAAAAATTTCCTTGCCGCCGTGAAATCATACACGGCGGCAAGCACCCTCGCCTCCAGCTCCCAGGGCAGGGAGCCGGCAAGCGCGAAGGCCGCCGACGAGGACACAGTGCGGTATCCTCGTATCACCCTCAGTGCCATGATGTGCTGCGCGGCACGCAGCGCGCGCACGTTGGTGGCACCGAGGGCGTCGGCCCACACTGGTGCCCCGTAGACGGCCATCGCCCTCACGACCCCCATGTAGAGTCTGCGGCAGCCGGCGCTCGGCCCCCCTATATTAGGCAGCAATCGGCTGAGCGCCCCTGCCGCCCCAGAAATCCGCGGTCCGAGCCCCTTGAAGTGGGGCTCGAACCGCCAACGCCCGTCCAGGGTGAGGCCCAAATACTTCATCTGGGTCCCCACCCTGATGCGGGCGCCCTCCACAATTATATGGGCCCCAGGTGGTGGCCCTCGCCGAGGCCCATGGAACAAGATGGCCTCGGTCTTATCGAGGGCCACCTGGAGGCCCAAACGCCGGATGCGTCCGACCACGACGGTTGTGGCCGCCGTGACCAGACGCACCAACCCCTTCCAATCTCCCCCCCCCTGGGCTACGACTAGGGTGTCGTCCGCGTAACAAATGAGGCGCACTCCACATGGGAGCGCGCCGCGGAGCACCCAGTCGTAACCCATGTTCCACAGGAGTGGACCCAGCGCCGACCCCTGCGGAACTCCCCGCCTGGTTGTCCGCCGGACCATCCTTCCATCGCCGTCGACGTAGGCGATCTCCCTATCCTCGAGGTACGCCTCCAACAGCTGCCTCAGGTACAGAGGCACCCCGAAATACCGGAGCGCCTCCCGTATGACTCCGTGCGGCAGACTGTTGAAGGCGTTGGCGATGTCAAGGGACACCGCCACAACCCTCTCTCCACGGGAGATCGCCTCAGCCGACAACGACTTTAAGAGGCACAGGGCGTCCACAGTGGAACGCCCTGTCCGGAAGCCAAACTGCGCGTCCGCGATGTTCGGCCCAACTCCCTCCAGGTGCTGGACGACCCGGGAAGCAACGATCCTTTCCAACGCCTTCCCGGCGTCGTCCAACAACACTAAAGGCCGAAACGCGGACGCGCAGTCCGGAGGGCGGCCTTCCTTCCGCAGCAGGTACAGCCGCCCCTGCTTCCAGGGTTTCGGGAACTGTCCGCCCGACTGATGGCAACTTGCAAGACCTTCTTTTTGGCCCTGTAGTCACCATACAGCCGGGCCTCCTCCTCTGGGTCCCGAAGACTCCTACGGCGGCTGCGCCCGAACAACCGCCGGGCCGCGGAGCAGGCCGCACGGAGATTGGCGATCTCCGGCGACCACCAGTACACCGCCCTTCTGTTCGAGCGGTGTACGCTCCGCGGCATCGACGCGTCGCATACCTCCGTGAGAGCATCACGGAGGCGGGCAGCGGACGCGTCGACATCCTCCCTGCAAGGCGGGGGCATGGCCCAGGCCTGGACGATGGCCGCCTCTTCCGCCATCTCGCGGTCGAGGTGGGCCATCGCCCAACAGAGGAACGTCGCGCCCCTCCGAGGGCGGGTAACTCTACTGGCTTGGGAGGTGGAGACCTCGAACCTGATGTACCGGTGGTCCGATAGGGTCTCCACCTCCTCAAGTACATTCCACCCCCGGACACGGCGTGCGACAGATGGCGTGGCAAAAGAAACGTCTACCACGGACCCGCCATTCCATCGCACGCACGTGTGGACGCTCCCCTGGTTGAGGAGGGACAGCCCCAACTCAGCTGCCCACTCCTCAACGGCCATACCCCGCAGGTCAGTGGCCGCCGCTCCCCAGGTCCTCGACTTCGCATTTAAATCCCCCATGAGAACCACAGGGAGCGGCGACAGCCGCCTTACAGCCCCCTGCAGGGAGCCGAGAAACCCCTCAAACTCCCACAGGGGTCTGTTGGGGGAGAAGTACGCCCCCACAATAGCGTACTTTCCCCAGACGGCTGCCACGAACCCGGCCGCTCTCTCCCGAACCGCCAGGGGCGAACCCGAGCCGGTCATGATCGCCACGGAGCCGCACCAATCCCCAGCCCAATGCGGCTGGGTAGGAATATAATACGGCTCCGTAGCGACCGCAAGCCCAACGTCCCACTCCGCCACCGACTGCACGAACAGGTCTTGCGCAGCGGCGGAGTGGTTTAGATTCGCCTGGAGGAAGCTGGAATGGACACGATCCATTAGTGTTCCATTTCAGCCTCCTCCGATCTGGCGGCTACAGCCCTGGGACTTGTCACCGCTACAGGTGAGGCCCTGCCCTTGATAGTGGGGGGCCTGCAATTGCGGCTCCCCATCTGATGCCCCGAAGGCCTTCCTGCATCGGCGCATATGGCACACCGCGCAACCTCCTCTGTACACTGTGCTGCCATATGCCCCGACGCACCGCAACGGTAGCAGGACTCGCCTCTATTGGACGAGGAGGGACACGTGGGGCGAGTGTGCCCCAAGCCCATGCACTTATAACAGCGCATGGGCTTCTCGTCCAGCAGCAGCACGGTTGTCACGCTCCAACCTATAAGAAGCTTGCCCAACTGAGCAAGCTCCTTCGCCGCCGTTACTGGGAGGGTCATATGAATCGCCCCCTGACCCCCCCAGTTGCGCCTAATCTCTCCCGCCTTGATCAGGCTCTCACCACACTTGGCCTTTGCCGCCACGACCGACAGTACCTCCTCTCGGGACACCGAATCGTCGAGGCCGACGATTCGGATGTCAGCCTTTTTAATCGGCCTGACGACCGTGGCGACATCGGCCAACACAGCCTGTAGCTGGCGTGCCAGCACTTCCACTTGCTGCTCCCCTTGGGTGCCAGGCAGCTCCAGGAGCCTGGCTCCCGTCGCCGTCCTCCGGATCCTCGGACTCTCAACTCCCAAAGCAGCAAGTGGGATCGCCTCCCTCGCCTTAAGGAGGGCCGCCTTGTAGTCCACTCCTCTCTGTACAGCCTCCGGCTGCAGCGTGATGACCACTGCAGCTGTACGAGGAGTGGACGGTACCTTCGGGCCATGCGGTTTAGTTACGCGCTTCGTCGCCAACGGTTTAAGGGCCGGATCCACTGCACCCTTTCCCTTTTTGCGGCGGACCACGGTGGCCCAATCGGAGCCGGGAGCCGTCGTAGCCGGAGTTGGTAGCTCTGCCCCGCTCAACCCTAGCGGGGCCGTGCTCAGACCGGCCACCACAGAAGGAGCACCCTTTGGCCTTGCCACCGTTGGAGTCTTCGGGGCATGATGAGAGGCCGAGGGAACCGAGGAGGGACCCTTCCGTTTGTCCGCAGCAAGGGGCGGACGGACCGGCACCACAGGGAGCAGGCGCCCTTCGAGGTTCTCCAGGCGCGCGTTTAGCATGTTGCTAAACGACGCCTGAAGTGATCGCTCTAAACGAGCAACGGCACCTACGAGGGTCTCCTCCCACTGTTGGGCAGGAGGATCCACCAGCTTAAAGGCGGGAGATGGAGGAGGAGGCATCTCCCTCCGTTCGTTTGCTGTCCTCTTCCAGGCCAGAACCTCCGCCTTCAGGTCGTCGACCTGCCGGCGCAGATTCTTTAGCTCCCTCTGAAGTTTCAGAGTCTCCTCAGCCTCTGTGCGACCCGCCAAGCTCTCTAACTAAGTTAAGCTAAACTAACTAATATTTCATACATATATGAATTCGTGAAACGTACACGTGTACCATGTATGTATGTTTCACGAAGTCATACATGTATCTAGAATCTGACTACTAAGTTAATTTAGGATAACTCCATTCGAAAAAGGGCTTAAAAACAAACCCAACTACTATATGTACACGTGTATATGTGCACGCGTGTGAGATAATCGGTGTTGTGTTGTAAAAACTAGTGTTTGAAAATTTATTCAGTGTCATTGTAGTCGCGCAAGCAACGTGCTCGAGGGCTCCATTCCGGAGGATCGGACCTCGGACGCAAAACGACACGAGGTTCGGTTGAGTACTTAAGGCACGAAAACGTAATAAACAAACTAATATTTGCTTATATATTATCAGTTAAGAAAATATGATTATCAAATCGGTAATATGCTTTGGGACTTTGTTATAAAACCTAACATTGTTACCTAAAAAAACTGTTACTGGTTTTACCGAGTGTCAAACATGGGACGACCAGTTTGTCACAGTTTCTATTATTTAGATCAAGCCCGTCTTTAACCAAATCCAATTTTTCATTGTAAGTTTAAAAGCAATTTTCAAGCGGGTTTTCGTGTCAAAAGTCTATTATAGAGTGAATCAATTTGTGACTCCTCTCTGTGCATCCACTAAAAACGGTTGTAACGTGTAATGTAGTTTAAATGTATATAAATATATTAAAAAGGATAAATCCGATCGAGTTTTTTGCCAGTTCTTTTTCATGACTGGGTTGTTTTCTGAACCGGTGGTAGTTTTGACATTTATAAGCGCTTTCGTAGAGCCTAAACTCAATATATTATTTTCGATTTTGATTTTGTACGGTTTATATGTATAATACATAAATATTAAGGATATTCAAAAATAGTCGAATAAAGCCGCAGTATTATAACAGAGTTGTTTAAAAGCGCTAAAAATTTATCAATTTGTACAGTACCTGGCATTTGATTTATTACGTCGGGGAGAAGAGTGTAACGTTCGACTAAAGTCACCTTGCTCCGCTTTTGTTAAAGGTTCTTTCTATAGCACAGCGCAATTACTGAGATAGACAAAAATAACTTATTCTCCCCGACATGCCAAATCAACAATCAGTTACTTACTGTACATGTGTTTAAATCTCTTAGGGGCTTATGTCGTGCGTGATGAGTTCTTAGTATAATAGTGAATAAAATATGTACCTATATATAAAATTAATATTACAAAAACGATTCGCGTTACAGAGGTCTAGATTACTAAGAATCATTTCTAGATTATTAAGAAGCTATTTCACACAGCTCATTTCAAACAATGTCTCGATCCAATGTCAGTAGGTCAAACCACAGCCGCTTGTGGTCCGTATAAATCGGATCACACAGATTAAACGATATGCTGCATTCATATTTGGTTTTGTATAAGACTGATTTGAATGAAGTACATCGTATATCATGACATGTTTTAAATGTTTTGAAAAGGGTAAAAAGACGTGCAGTCCACTTGATGTTTAGTGGCCACTGTAACACTTGTATCTTTTTTTACCTTTGTAGTAATCTACATCTTAATTAGCGTTTGATCAAAACCTCACATTTTTTTTTATATATTTTTTTTTTTTATTTTTTTTTATCATAGGGGGCAAACGAACAGGTGTGTCACCTGATGGTAAGTGATCACCGCCATCCATAGACACTAGCAACACCAGGGGAGTCGCAAGTGCGTTGCCGGCCTTTTAAATATGTGGGCCTCCGGCGCTCTCACTGACCGAACGAAACGCAGCAGTGCAGGCACTGTTAATCCACATCGGTTTTCTGTGAGAGGGTGGTACTACTCCGGGCAAGCCGACCCATTCATTCTGAAACCAGTAATAGTTTCAGCGTAGCTCTACCACCTACAAAAGATGCTAAAGATGTGATATAAGATGGTAAGCACGCTAGACTGAGATACAGACTAGTTCATAGTATAGTAAGTACAACTATTGGAATATACCTTACTTGGTGCTTAGAGGCAGATTTTTTTGAGGTGATTTGAGGTGTGTCACTAGTCAAGTGTGCTTGGAAATAACCTCTACAACCATGAAGACAAAGTCTTGTCACCATGTGAAAATGCAACTAATAAGATAGAGTATCAAAGATTTTAAATCAAAAAAATGTAATGTACTTTAAAATTTTTGAAGCTATGATAGTGTAAGAGAGTGCTTTCCATCGCCTAGTTTGCGTGTTGATATATCTCTGGTATATGTAACCATATCTACATGCTAGCAACCATAACGCCAATGATTTTTTTACGTTTAATGTACCGTGAAGATTTGGAGTCCGTTCCCGGTTAGGATCTTAACTCTCTTTTATGATAACGGATCCAGAAAACTAGCGTCGACGACTACCGCGGTGAAATTTATCATCGCCGGGCAGCATTGTTTTACCATACTGCCACATTTTCCACCAAGTAAGTATTGTATAATAATTCTAACGAACCTGTATTAAACAAATAGACCATGAGCTTTCTGTGTAGGTAATCATTCATCATCATGTCCCAGATAGCATGGTGATAGCGCATTTACTGAAGCTTGCCAAGTACTGACAGTAACAGAAGTTAGATAAGTAACGAAAAAAGACAATCATTGTTGTATTTACTAGATTTAAGGTAGTTTTACTATATGTGTATAATGTGTGTGTATAACACTGACACACATGACACTTCTTTTTATGTGGGAAGAAATGCTACATTGGACCCCCACAACCCTGGCTGTGGGGTGTTAGATTCTTACTAACTAAATAAACTCACGAGATACCGTCTGCTGCGCTATGGAGTGGCACAGGATCGAACTAGCAAGCACCATGCCACCCCGGCGTAAAGCCCAGCGCGAACACCCTGATCGCGACGACAGCCCGGTCAAGTTGCCTACCCGTCTACCGAACCAATGTGCAATGGAAGGTCAGGTCCCCAGCCTCTTCCCTCTTTGGTCCGGCTTGGCAGTTAAGGGGTCACCCCCTCGAACCACCACCACCTGTAACTATTTTTCGAGCTGACTACACTGTTAGCCACCAGGCCGTTACAGTTTCACCGGACTACCATAACTCAATGCTCACCTGAACCTTTATACTATAACCTTAATCAATATACAGGCCACAAGCTTACTAGCGTGTCACCAAATAAAGATTAAACTAAATTGATGTAAAGTATATCGTTCTTTCTTTTAATCTTGTTGTTTTTTATCTTGAATACTAATTAAGCTTGTGTTTTACTCGTAAAAATGTTGACATTATTGATCATAAATCGTTTAAAAATCTATTAAATATCAACTGGAATTCCTTTTTATGATGATCTCTACTAAGAAGGGCTGTAGTTAAAATTAATTTATCAAAAACGACTAAGAATTAAAACCCTTTACTAAATCGGACTGTAATCGATAAAGTTAGTCCACCGTATTATAATTGTTACAAAATTAAAAACAGCTTGTCAGTTGTTTTATTATTTACATTTTTATCTTAGCAACATTGATCTTAATTTATTTGTATTCAATAAAATATGAGTACATTTTATTGTCCATTTATTTTCTCATTATTTAAATACGGATCTCCTTACATTTCTGGATTAACCTAATCTGTTCATTGTAGCAATTTTATGTCCACATTGTCTGCTATTTGTTCTGATAGGTTCTAAGCTACTTGGACCACATGTTGATCCTTTAATTTTTTTCAAATGCCCACACTATCTGCGGTAGTTTTAAGTCATTTATACAATATATGAAAGCTTTTTTAATATTTTTCATTTTAGATAGATTTTAGTATAAAACCTGATTTCTTCATTTGCCATTGATACATTATATGTTTTTTTAGCGTTTGCCCTCAATCTTACCTGATGTTAAATGGTAAATACTTGATGGTCCTAGATGGTAAATACACTAAAACTAGAGAGAATAGCTCTCAAATGGAGCCGCCGGAATACTAACATAAGTGATTTACGACACACTTGCAGCTCGAGGGGGGCTTAAAAGAAGCTCTAACAGCGAGCTATGATTGAACATGGTCATTCGCAAAAATTCGAAGAGATTTCGATCGACGCCATCATCGTCCGATAAAATGTCGAATGCAGGTGAAACTTTAATGAAACTAAATGACCGTAACTGTGACTTTTAAATTGTATGATATTAATATTCATAATAAATAGTCAAAGAATAATTCTTGTCAATTAAACGAATCACTGCAATGATCATCGTCGCAAATAGATTTACTCGATGCGAGGTGCCTGCAAATTATTTCAAACCGTTACGTATCATCTACTTTATATCGCTGAGAGTTTATTTGCGTTCCTTAAGCGATAATGGGTGGTAGGTCGCAGAGGTGCCGATCGCATAAATTGCTTAACGAAAACGACCACCCACGCTTTTGTGAATATATTTGTGTTAAAATGACGCAGGAAGACTATCACTGGAACTCGGCTGATGAGGTTGTATGCCAGGAATTGTAAGTACTATAGAGGTAAGATGAGATGAAATGAAAATAAATTCTATTAGTATCACAAGTAAAATTGTTTTGAATGTATGAATTTTGATACTTAATATTGATGCAGGCTATCTCAATCCTAATAATATATCTTAGCATAAACACTATTGTTGCGGTATTTCATACTTGGCAAGTGTTGAGAAATTTCGAGCATTTTGACTCGTGCGGAATCCGTAGTTACTTCACAAGTATATACGCATACTAAGTGTTTCAAATAAGAAGATAAATGTCAAACAGTTAACATTGCTTCACACTTCACATGCAACTTCAGTAAAAAAAATTACGATCAGAAAATAATAGCATGCGAAAATTACGCTGCATCTCTCTCGGCTAGTGCTAAATTTACAAAATACAAATAGTTATATTTAAATAGAACAAATATTATAAGTGGCCATAAAGTGGCTACCGCTTGTTATTTGTCAATATTTAAATTAATATTCTAATGTTAATATTTCTGTTATGGTCTTTTAGACCATTTGTTTTGTATTTCTAACGAAAGTGAAAACATTTTTTTTAAGGTTATTATTGCTGGCAGTAGAATTTTGACAAGTTGTGAGCAAAGTTAGCGATTATATGTTCATTTGAAATACATACTACGAATCGGCGCGAAATTAAACGATTGGTTGTTTATCTGATTATACGAATAAATATTAAAATCAAAAATATATAACGATGTGTAAACTGTAAACTCAATATTATCCCTCCGATGCGACGCAACACGACACGTAATTTAAAGATGCCAGAGCTCGAGTCCGCTGTGCGCGCCTGTTGCCGTTGAAATTAATTTACTATGTCCATTCAAATTCCTTTGTTTACGTTACTTTATTATACCGGGCTATCAAATAGCGATAAGATAGTAAACTAAGTATTTAATTGCCTTCTTGTGAAGTTAAGATTAAATAGACAGGACAATATCTGTATAGTGTACATTTTGAAATAAGATTTCCTTTAAACTAATTACGCACCTTCATTTGATTTGAATGCTATTTATTGAATGTTGCGAGACGCCGTTGTATTGAATTTGAAATAACGATAGTATACGTAGTGAAACATAGTTATACTATTTATTTATATTATAATTGTTTCTTTTAATATTTTTTTTAATCTGCTGGCTTACATAATATACAAGCAATCGCTCCTTACATTCTCCACGATTAATTATATTATGAAAGTTACTGAAAGTAAAATGTAACCCAGCGCCACCTAGTGGCGAGTTACAATAACATTAATAATATAAAAATGTCCATAAAAAACATGAACATTGGTCAAAGGATGTCTAGTGGTAAATATTTTTTCGGACACATTATTAATGAGATATACCTCAGTATTAGGAAGTTGTACATATTTTCAAAAGTCATATATTGAAAATTAAAAAAATATATATTTGTACAAACTATCACAATACAATATTATTTTATACAAATTGATGTATAATTAAAGAAATAACTCATGCTTAGCCTTATATTAATGTATATTTCTTTAATAAGAATGGCGAAAAAGGACAAGAACACGAAAAAAAATGCCAGTCAACCTCCTGAATTAGATTTGCGGGAAGAAATCCTAATGACTACGATAGACCTGGAACCAGAGCCTCTGGAGGTGGAACACACGGAAACATCGGTCACAAGCTGGTTATTTGAATCCTTACCACCTGTTACCGAAGAGTCAAATATCCGCGTTTGGCATCCATACGAAGTTAGTAAGTTGAAGTTATAGTGGTACAAAATAAGCCTAATCATACATCATAATTTGATGAACATGTTATGCTGACCCTACTTAGGTAGGATAAGGGTAAGAAGATGATGATATATTTGTACAATTTATATAGATAAAGATTAATTGCCGGGTAAGCGCATCACTTCAGGACAACTGCACCTATTTGGCTAATTCTTTTTTTGTTGTGTTTGTAATTATCAGAATTAGGTTTGTATGAACAAAATCTTTGAGAAATCGTACAGAAATGTAAAAAAAAATTGAGTTAAAAAATTTCCATATAAAAAGTTAGGGCGAGATAAATATTGATATATTGATGAGGTTCAGTCGTTTAGTTGCCATTTTATTTCATTACATGGTCGTAGTGTAAAGAGAAGATATGGTTTCATTTCCTTCGTCAGTATACTCGTGCGAAGGCGGGTCGAACAGCTAGTTTATTATGTTACTTACCTGAGTAAGTTATTAACTTAAATAAGTATAGTCTCTCTGCTCATATAAAACGCAATAGAATATATACATATATATGTATATGTTTAGAGTTATCATTGTAAAATATTTTAATATATAAGATATTCTTGGAATACACAATAGACAATGCGCACGACCGCCCTGTACAGAAACAATAGAATTCGCCCTGAGCTTCATAACGATTATGAGTTAGATCTTCGTGTAGGTCGAATTGAATGTATAAGGAAAATCTAAATTATATTTTATAATATGCATACACTTTAGAAACTCGTGGTGTTCTAGTGGTTTGACCGGTGGAATAGATAAGCCGATGTCCGCTGATACGAAAATACGACATGTACTAACGCATTTTTCGGAATTCGCGTACATTTACTAATTTCAATTGGTAACACTATCGGCTGACGGTGAAGGAAAATATCGTGAGGAAACCTGAACTTGAGAAATGTTCATGTAGTACCACCATATTCAGGAAAAATGAAACCTGAACTTGAGAAATGTTCATGTAGTACCACCATATTCAGGAAAAATATAGAACTGTGGATTTCTTAGGAGTTTGAAATCGCCTAGACGTCGTGGGCTGGCGTGGTGATTATACCCATAGCTTCCTTGGGGAAGAGGCCTATGACACTGCAGTGAGCTTCTTACAGGCTGATGATAATGATACTATATTCTTTTAAATTAGTTTCAAATGTGTATCAAAATAAGGACATTAAATAGAAAAAAAGTTTTAACCACATGCAGTTTGTATATTGACTAAATATAGCTTTTAGAAATTATAGTAAGCATTATAAATATAGGATGTAAATACACAACTAATATTGAGCACATTTATTGGCTACTTTGACAAAGCTCTGGGTATCGATAATTCATGGTGGTTTGATTGGTAAATGCCTTAATATGAAGAAATCCATAATGAAACAATAGAGTGTATGTTACTTTGCTTTGCTGCCTGGAATTGATTGGACATCACGTCTAAATAACGTCAAACGTTTTATATTGCAGTGAGACATGGTAGCAGGCAGTCAATTTCTGGGGAAAGAGCATAGTAACGTCCACTCTAATATATCATTGATGGTGGAACCAATGAAAAAAAGAGACTTTCAAGTTAACAAAACTAAAAGGGGAAAGGAATGGAATACTATAGTAGAATGTAATCTGTTTTTAATTTCTTGATTTTTGACATACATAAGTAATTCCATTAGTAGATTTCGAATTATTTTTAAGAAGGAGTTCATGGATTTTGCCGAAAGTTTGGAATCTTTTACCTTACAAACCTTTACTTCTTTTCCTTATAAACTATCACCACAAACTAGCTGTCTAGGTACATCATTTATGACAACATATATTATATATTTTTAAAACTTGTTTACATAACAAATTGATTTCTTTAGGGTAATATAGATATTTTCTTTAGATAGGTAATAGTTGTTCTATTTTGAATCTGTGAGTAAAATCCTTTCACTCTGCTAAATGAAGCTACTTTCGCCCTATATTAGGACCAATACTCCACATTATTAATTATATTCATTCTCCGTATTTATAAATTGTCTATTATTTATATAATAAATGAAATGTCTAGTTACATATAATTTATGATGGAAAGTGGTCGATATAACGTAAATGGGTATGATACGGACGATTTTATGGTTATCATTATTCTCGAGGGAACAGTTGGCTGTCATCGGTACTCCTCATCTTAAATAATGGAATCAGCGAACTGACTGTCATAGAATAATAGTTCTAACATAATTTGTTTGTTGCTCGTGTTAATATAGATTTTCAAAATCATATATATTATATTATATTATATTATATTATATTATATTATATTATATTATATTATATTATATTATGTTATATTATATTATATTATATTATATTATATTATATATATTATATTATATTATTATATTATATTATATTATATATATTATATTATATTATATTATATTATATTATATTATATTATATTATATTATATTATATTATATTATATTATATTATATTATATTATATTATATTATATTATATTATATTATATTATATTATATTATATTATATTATATTATATTATATTATATTATATTATATTATATTATATTATATTATATTATATTATATTATATTATATTATATTATATTATGTTATATTATATTATGTTATATTATATTATATTATATTATATTATGTTATATTATGTTATATTATATTATGTTATGTTATATTATATTATATTATATTATGTTATGTTATATTATGTTATATTATATTATATTATGTTATATTATGTTATATTATATTATATTGAATTTTATTGTTATATTATGTTATATTATATTATATTATATTATATTATATTATGTTATATTATATTATATTATATTATATTATGTTATATTATATTATGTTATATTATATTATGTTATATTATATTATATTATGTTATATTATATTATATTATATTATATTATATTATATTATATTATATTATATTATGTTATATTATGTTATATTATATTATGTTATATTATATTATATTATGTTATATTATATTATGTTATATTATATTATATTATATTATATTATGTTATATTATGTTATATTATATGTTATATTATGTTATATTATGTTATATTATGTTATATTATATTATGTATATTATATTATGTTATATTATATTATATTATATTATATTATATTATATTATATTATATTATATTATATTATATTATATTATATTATATTATTATATTATATTATATTATATTATATTATATTATATTATATTATATTATATTATATTATATTATATTATATTATATTATATTATATTATATTATATTATTTTATATTGCTTGTAATAGTAGCTGATAATGTGGCTTCCAATAGTTAAAAGGGTTTTTCAAATTGGATTGTATTTTTTATAATGTTACTTCAGATTTTGAGGAATTAATTGTAATAATATATAAGTAAACTTAAGAAAAAATGTAATCTTATCTAATAGCTTTTACTAGCGACTTGGTTCATGTGGATTTGAATTGAATGCCATGACTCACCGTTATACTATACCTATACCTATAATACCTATAAATTGTAAGTATTCACGCAACAGTTATTATTATATGGTTGTTGGAACGAAGTTCCTCATCACCCAGTACGGACTTGGTGGATAGGAACTGGGTGAAAAAGGGTCAGAGTTTTCCGTCATTACCATTTTTATAATATAGACAGTTATCCATAGCGCGTATGCTGTCGGTTGTGCCCAGTCATAGGTGTGCGCTTATGGGTTCAAAGTAGCCAATAAGTTCGCACGATGCGCAGGTATAGTTTTACACGGCATAGGCATTAGCTCTTTCGTACAGTATTATACGTTTTTTTTTTTTTCGAACTGACTACACTGTTGACCCAGAGGCCCCTACAGTTTTTCCGGACTACTAAGGGGAGCGCTTAAGGCACTCACCCCATTTGTATAGACGACTAGCACAAGGGCGCACGGTACACCTCGGCTTGGGCTGTCGTCGAATACCCGAATCTGACTAGCTAAGCTAAACTAAGCTAAACCTATCCGTATCATACCTGTATGAGTTCGTGAAATATACATGGTTACCAAGCATGTATGTTTCACGATCCCGTACATGTATTTTGTATCTGACTATCTGTGTTCTAAACTATTTCAGTTCGAAAGGGCAAAAAAACCAACAAAAACAGCCCACCACTATGTGTACCTACGAATGTGTGTGTGCACGTGTGTGGGGTGATCGGTGTTGTGTTGTAAAGTCGAATGTTTGATTAACAGTGTCACTGTGTCCGCGCGAGCAGCATGCTCGAGGGCTCCTTTCCGGAGGATCGTACCTCGGCTTGAGCAGCTGCCGAGGGGGGCCTAAGTATGTGTGCTGGAGCAAAATTCACAGCCAAACCGCGGCGGCGTGATCTGTGATTACGCGGGCGTGGGCGCGCACACGCTTTATTTCGAGGAACGGAAGGGTAATCTGCGTTAGCTACCGTTATTTTATCGGGAGGATCGGAAAAAATATGTCGCGGACGTCTTTTATAACGCGGCGCGTTCGGTACGGCATCGTAAGTTACCGCGGATACCACTAACGGACTGGGATGATTCTTTGCATTCTCAAAATAATTACTAGAGAGGGTCTTAACGTACGCCCAGACAGACGGCATTTCCAGGTCCTTGTGGAGGTCGACTCCCCGGACGTACCAAGGGGCACCGACCGCCCTACGAAGAAATCGGTTCTGCAGTATTTGCAATCTCTTGAAGAGATTTTCTGACATGTGTGCGAAAACGGGACAGCTATATGTCAGAACATTTTGTACAGCGTGAGCTTGTGTCTGAGGGACATCTTGCTCTTGGAACAAACTAAGGGATGTAAGCGGCCCAAGACCATGGCGGCCTTGTTTCGCACTCTCTTAACGTGGGATCTAAAAGTGAGACGCCTATCAAGGGAAACTCCGAGATAATTGACCTCGGAGGCCCAGGGGATCGCTACCTTATAAAGTTTAAGGGGCTTGAGTTTACACGGCCGCTGGATGGGATCGAAAAAGACAGCGGCACTCTTATTGGGATTGACTTCTATTCGCCATTGACGGTACCATTCGCCGAGAACGCGGACGGCCCGTTTCATGCGATTCCTAAGTACAGTCGGCCACCAGCCGGAAGCGTAGACCACTGTATCATCAGCATAACAACCTAACTCTATCCCCGGGGACCGAGGTAGGTCACTGATGAACAGGTTGAAGAGTGAGGGCGCGAGTATGGACCCCTGGGGTACACCTGAGCGTATCGGGTGGGGTAGGGACAGGTCACCTTCCACTCTAAAGCGGAGAGTCCTATTTGATAGAAAATCGCGAATTATATGAACTAAGCTATCGGAAACGCGGAACTGAATGAGTTTGTGAACGAGCCCGGCGTGCCAGACCTTGTCGAAGGCCTTGGCGACGTCGAAGAAGACTGCTATTGTGCGTTTCGGTTTAGACTTCTTCGGATTTACATCCGGATCGGGATCTTCATTCCAACTGCCGAAGATGTACTCCGTGAGGCGGTGTACCTGGTGTGTGCAAGAGTGTTTGGCACGAAAACGAAACTGCTCAGGTGGTAACAGACTTAATTGGGATATGGAGGCTTGGAGACGGTTCAGAAGGAGCCGCTCATATAACTTGCCTAATGTGTCGAGGAGGCTGATCGGCCGATAGCTATCGGGAAGCGTAGCTATCTTGCCGGGTTTGTGAATCCCTATTACTACGGCCTTTTTCCAGACGGCTCCAAAGTAGCCCTGGGACATGGCCGCATTGAAAATGCAGACCAGAAGACCTATGATGTGGTCAGGAAGGAGTTTCAGTACCTCGTTCCTGATCCCATCAGGACCTGGGGACTTCCTATTTTTAAGACGCTTGATGGCGGCCGATACTTCATCAAAAGTGACCGGGGTTAGGGTATCCGCGGGCGGGGACGCGAGTGCATGTTCCACCGAGGATTCGATCAATCCAATATGGATAGGGTCAGTGTTATCAGTGTTAGGAGAACACTGTTTCTCTAAACTATTCGCGAGACATTCGGCTTTATCTACACTATCGAACGCGGGAGGCAACCCAGGACCTCTATCAAGGGGGGGCCTAGGAATGCTAATATCTGACTTTAATTTTCTCGCTATATTCCAGTACGCCACGTGGGACGGGGAGATATCCTCCAAAAGCCTGTCCCACCTGTCGCCCCGGATCTCCTGTATTCGAGATCTCACGAGTCTCCGTAACAACCGTAAACGAACGCGGTTTGCCTCGGTCGGGTAGGCGTCGTGGGCACGAGTCGCGGCGTTCTTTTCCGTGATCAATGCCCTCACGTCCTCCGGGAGTATAAAACGGCGATCGTTCGCCGCTTGTACCTCTTTCGAGGTCTCCCTCACGGCGGTCTGAAGGTAGTCGACCAGGGAATCGATAGAAAGATTCGCGTCGGCTTTAGACATCAACACGTCCGGAATCCTATCTAAACTAGCCAATGAGAGATTCTCATTAAGATGGACGCGAAGCGAAGGATAATCAGCCACTCTAACCGACAGAGGACTGGTATCGGAAGGCGAACCTAATTGCAACACCACCGGGCGGTGATCTGAGTCAAGTTCATGTACGACTTGTATGAGTCGTACCTGAAGCCTGACATTCTTAAGTAAAGCTACATCTAGCAATGTCGGACGACAGTTATCCTTAAAGTGAGTGGGTTCCGGCGGGGCTATGACGTCAAAATCGAGAACGTCACCTAGCCTATCGAGTCTCATCCCGTTACGAGAAGTACTCGGACTATTCCAGATAACGTTCCCGCTGTTGAGGTCCCCGGCTACTATGACCGATTCTCCTAAATTGAACAAAGCTTGGAGGTCGGACCCCAGAAGCTCTTTGGATAGCGGAAGATACGCGGAAACTAAAATAATCGACGGATGACCGGTCATCCCTAGTCTACACACTGACACTTCCATGTTGGACAGAGCGGGCGGGTCGACCGGATATTATACGTAGTTGTGTACTTATACTTATGTTTTTTTTTTTAACAAAACACGTGCTACGTAACCTCTTTGCCAATTGTTTGTTAATACTTTTGTTGGTTAAAACAACTCTTGTTATTGGTTAATATACATGAATAAAATATTGTGATTGGCTTAGAAGATAATAAGAATCACGCACTTTAAGTGTAAGAGTTAAAGTGCAACAACATGTGAATAATTTATTTTTAACATAAAAATGTTATATTACAACTCTCTTATTTTCTTTAGGCAAGTAATTGATAAATTGACTAAAACATATCATATACTACGAAAGGAACTTCGTTCCAACTGAGTGTTCCATGACTCTCATTTTTTAAAATTACATTTGGATCGATTTTCAGCAATGGTAAAGGAATGCACCGGAACAAACAAAAAAATATTCGCTTGTATAGATTTGTAGCAGATTACTATGTATTGTTAAAAATCTATACAATAATAAAACTGTCGTCTCTACGCAAAAATTTGAATTCTATTGATTTAATTTTATCGTTACATATGATAGTTTTCTTTTTCAAATTTATGCATACCTAAAGTAGTTTTAGAATAATCATATGTAACGCTATTAAAATGATATCTCAAATAAATAAGATGTGAACCATTATTATAACACATTTATAGTATACATTTTTATTCTTGTAAATTTCGCAGAACCGGCTTAGTACTTTCAATAACAAACATACATCGGAATGTATTTACACATTTTATAGAATTTCTGTAATAAATTAAGATTATATGAGATAAATAGAATCATTAGATGCCATTTGGCAACATTTATGAGAAATATATGTTATTTATACAATTATTCAGTGTGACATCAAATATAAAAACAAGATAACGATTATTTAAATTAATTATAATATCTATGGTAATTGTTTGTAAGGTTTTATTTTTATGTTAAAACTAATTAAGTATTTTATTTTATTAATATATACCATTTAAATTCGATATAATTTTCATTTTTATGAGATAAACAGTGACACCGGAAATAGTGTTAATGATTATTAAGGAATAATAAGTAGGATCAAACGGTACAAAACTTATCTATGAACATTTTTTATTATAACGAGGTATTTAGGGAACATTATCGTTAATTTCATTAAAAATTAAAACAACTCAGAACGAGAAGAACCAGCAAGAAACTCGATCTGGTTTCTCTTTTCATGATACATAACAAATTGTTTATAGGAATATACATAGATAGTTACATTCGTTTTTAGCGGGTGAACAGATAGGGGCGTCATTTCCAGACATTACCATCGTTCCCATCGTTCCCATATTGATCCACTCTAAATAGCGTTTAGACAACAAAACCCGCTTGACATGATGCTTGAACTTACTAGCCAGCAAATCGGTAATATGCTTAAATTTTTTTTTGTAAAACCTAACACTATTACCTAAGCAATGATTACTGGTCTTGGTAAGCCTGAAACATGGATAACCAATTTGACTTTGTTTCTAGTATGTAAGTTATGTCCGTATTTTATTAAATTCAGCTTATCTTAGTTTTTGCGAACATAACAATAGATTATAAGGAAAATTTTGGGAGGGTAGAGTTAAGATACCGAATTCTTGAAATTTAGCCTTTAACGATTCACGAAGTCTCAAATTGCTTGTGCTTGAAAAATAAAAAAATCAATGTGTTATCTACCTTAGTTGCTGTCCCACACAGCAATATATTTAGCTATGGAAGTAAGTAAGTATCTGAATTTAGCAGCGGTAATATCTATCAATTGGCGAGTCTATTAAGCTACGAATCGAGTGACAGTATTTTGAAAGTCCTTTAACTATATTTGATGTTTAGTGCGTTAACAGCACATGTGTGGTACATGTTACCTTCTTTTCGACGCTAGTACAAATACTATTGGTTTTTGGTGTATTTTATATTATATAGGTAGTAGCATGTGACTACAACCTCACATGGCATTAACTGACGACGTGGACTAAGTTGGTAAGCATGCTAATCCTACTAGGGGACATGGTTCCAAATGTAACTGCCGGAACTCGCCTGTAGGTGTTTGGCGATAGATCTTCAACTTGAGAGTGGTAGCTAATTAGGCGACCTTAGAAGAAGTTCAGTTTCATTAGCAATATTTCGAACCTACGTCAATCAATGCAATGTTCAAACACGCTACCCACTGAACCATAATAGCTTTAGATATGATTGCTATAATATTTCACTTCTATTTTAATCAAAATAAATTATTTCAAGGAGCTCTTGAACTCGACCTTCATTGGTTGGGTTAATGAAATGTAGGTTTTCAAGTGATAACTGTCTCATGAGAGTCAAAGACATCCAATTTTGTATGCTCTGTAAGATGACATCTTGTGGAAATAAGAAGCAAGCTTTTCACTCGCAAGTCTTGTCAAAAGATAATTTACTTGAATTAAAAGAATATACGTTTTTAGTGCTTGTTATACTTAATGATAAGTTGCAATGATCACTTAACATTAGGTAGATTGTATACTTGTTAGCTACTTCATATCATAAAAATAATAAATCATTACAAACTAGGAATCACTCGTGGCTTCTTATGCGTGTTAGCAACGTAAAAATGAATACCAAAACAAGCTAAGCTGGTCAAGAATAATGTAGATATTATTTCCTACAAGAGTCCATACTTTACCTACCTATAACAATATTACATTAAAATAAACCATTGTCTGTTACTATTGTAAATTTAGTACGAAACGGTATAATGTTGCAAAGCTATCTTATCATTTACTACCTGTAATTTCGCTTCATTCGTTATCTTGAATGTAAAGTCATTCATACGCTTCAATAAAATATCAAACTTGAGAGACTGCACGTTTAATGGCGTGAAGAAGTCGAGTCGTTCACATGAAGTGTGAAGATATACGAACTACGCGTTTTATAGCAACGTATAGTTATGTCGACATGGTCGTTGCGACTATATAGTTGCGTCGGATGTGCTAAATTCTCTAATAGCCGTAATACTTACTTTTCGGTGCATTTTCTTGGAATCTCTGCCTTTTTTTTTAGAACTGACTACACTGTTGATCTGCTGCCCTCTACAGATTCACCGGTCTACAATGGAATTTCTACCTGTTAAAATATATTTTTTTATAATAATTACTGATGCCTAAGACTTCAATTACTCACTCACTTAATTACGTGCTTTATTGAAATGAATTGTGTTTATGTATTTATTTTTTATTGTGATTTTACCGATTATTTACCGATTTTAAGTTATCTCTGTAAAATTTTATTATAACTGCTTAATCCCAACAAAAGGGTAACGATATGTAGCCTAAATAATCGTCTAAAAAGTCCTTTACCTGCTAATAAATATCTCAACAAACTGGATTCATCTGTTACGAAGATCAGCCGGAAGAAACAACAGACACTTCAAATGTTTATATCTATAAATTAAAATTTTATACTAAGTCTTAATAATAATCTATGCTGAACCCATATTATATTGCCTAGAAGACGTTCGTAATAGTTCGACGTACGTCGAGTCAAAACAAAATCATTCAAATCCTTTAAATAAGATGTGCTCGCCCTCCCTATTACTTTTACTTAAAACGTTTGTTATTTTATTATGTTCTATAAAAGACCGCCGTCTTTAGTACCTAGTTGAGCAGTTAAAGATGGATTTAAATTCCGTAGGCGTCAGTTCGGCGGCATTTAATGTAGTTTTAACTTGGTTTTGCGACGCGTCGTGGCTCCATTGTCGTTATAGTAACGAGCTCTCACTATGTTATACTTATGACAGATATATAATAACTTTGCTGGATACAATACGTATTAAATTTAAAGCTGTTAATATTTTCTTAATATATTTACATTATAATAAAACTGTGAAGTTGTCGTGTCCGAAAATATGATTGCCTACAGGTCGTTTAGAGATTTAACAGAATACAATTGTTAAAAGCTTTGTCTATGTATTTGTTTTTTTGAAAACGTTCATTGCTAAAACTACTAGATAAATATTAATGGAAATCTCATATTTACCTTAAGCATAATTTGAAGCAACATTAAAATTGGTTTACAAAAAAAAAGTGTAAAGGTTTACTGTTCAGCTTAATATAGTTCGTCATAGAGTCAAAAGATGGCGTACTAGTGGTTGACTTCTAAAAAACGTTAAAAGAAGAAAATTTTTATAACAAAACACATACAATTCTCAATCGACATAAACGTAATGTCCATGGATAATATATTGTCCTTGCATATGAAATTAGCGTTTTATATAGAAAAAATACACTGAAAAACATATTATGAAATGATATATTCAATTAATCAAAACATATACCTTTATTATCTATGCAATTTTACTATTTTATACCTACTTTTTTATATGTCATTTCAAAATGTATGCCATATAAAATTGATCACTAATAATTTTTATGCTATACATTTTACTATAACCAGCTATTAGGTGGCGCTAGGTTGTGTTTTATATCGTAATTTAACGCGAACGAAGTCGCGAGTGGTTCATGTTATCAAATATAGCAAATTCAAATAGTTTAGTTTATTTATTGTGTTATGAAAATTATTTTTGTTGAGGATCTTACAAAAAATGTATCTTATCGTTTTCAATAAACCAACTCGTTTATAACTTATTCCAACTGAAAGTCAAATTTTTGTCATAATTGCACTTTCTACTTCAATACCGGATTGTACAAAATTTTGCAAATTGCACAAACTTCAAAATTTTCTTTATTGTTCTAAGAAATTATTTATGTATTGATTTCTTTTCTCCCGCCCAATTTGTTCCCTTCTTCTTATAAATTCAAGCATAACGTCAAGAGAAATTTACGCAGACCAGCATGTCAGCGACTGGCGATGGATGGTTTGTCTCTGGGTGGTCACCGTTGTTTTTAAATTGTACTGTGCTTAATATAAAGCACAGTGCAGTCACTTTTCCATGCTACAATAAAAAAATATAAAATTCTGACTAAATAAATGTACAACAAAATGTCTTTTTTGGTATTTTCCTCAGTGCTTCAACAGATAAAAACAAAAATATGATGCAACTTTAAAGAAAATATAGATCTAAATGTACTAATTGTTCAACTTAACAATTTGAGATTGTTTTTAAATGGCTTTATATTGAAAGAAATCACAATTACAAACATATTACAATATTCAGCGATAACTACTTTGTCTGAAACGGTATTCATTTGACTTGAAATTGTTCATTCTCTTGAAAACATGTATTAGCAAAGTATTGTTAAAGATTCGTTATACTTCGACAATTTTTGAAAACGTGAGGTATAATTTAGTGTCATGTTATTCTAAATTAAGTGATGTCTACAATTAATGAGGTTGTAGTGGATTCGGAAACTAATTTGATAAATGATATTGTTCAGTGTTCGATTACGCGACGCCGTGAGGCGTGAGAAACATCACGTTCTTTGGACAGACTCTCGGGTTTCAATCTGCTCGTGCTAGATTGTTCCTTATACTTCTACTTTATATTTTTTCTTAATAGTTTTTTAAACTGTCTATCCTTTTTTGATCTATCAGGTATTCACAGCCTTCACCGGGATTTTTGGGCGAGTGTTTAAGGGCACTCAGTCTTGTGCCCCGATCTTGGTGTGGGCTGTTGTCTTGCAATGCAATATTGAGTATCAAGCTAAACTGTATATGTGAGCTAAGCTAACGTCTGTCTACACGTGTACGTAAGTGAGACACATACGTGTATCTTCATATTCACACACGACCATGTATGGCCAATCGTTTTAAATATAAGGTGCACAAATATTATAGCGAACTGTATAATCCTGTTGGCTTAACGGGCCTTGACAGTTGAGAGTACTCAGCCGAAATAGCAACTAGCGTAAATGAATCAAACTGACCGAATCTCAGCTTGGACTGTGTCCTGTGCATGCGATTCTGCGAAATTGAATCTAACTCAAACCGAGTTAACAAAATATCCATGTAATGTAAATGTCTAATAATATGTATTTTTTATTTAAACATACACAGAACCTATGTACCTATTGCGTGGGTGTGCATTACTTAAGTACAGTGTAATGTGTATTCAGAGGTAGTGAATGATAGTATCACTGTGTTGTGCAAGCAACGCGTACGAAGGTTTCTGTTCAAAAAGATTGGACTTAGGCTTGAATTGTTGTGGGGGGAATATTCTATTGTAAGCTATACATTGAATTAATCACAATAAAATGCTGCGAGTGATTTAGCTTATAACAAAATATATCATAAGTATTTTTCATAGTTAAAATATCTTTGTATCGCTTTTATATCTGGTTTAAAAGTCGTTTACTGAAAAAAAAATTCTGAAAAAGTTTTAAATCTATATCATTCTAAATCAAGTGTAGCTTGATTACATAATTAAAATGAATAAAACAATAATTATTACAGCTATTTAAATATATATATTTAAACTATGTTTGTACATGTGGATTTGTTGTTTAGATTGTAGCCTTTATGGCGGTTTCATTATTGGCCATTTTTAGGTTGTAATCCACAAGGTTTGGCACCGGTGTGCTTATGTTTTATTATTTATTATTCGTTGTTTTATTATTACAAACATTTCTTAATAAAATGTAAAATAATGTAGTACGTTCTACTTTGAACTCTTGTAATTAAATTAGGTAGTTAACCCAAGTGCAAAGTGGAACTAACCATCGTAAGAGCAGGCGAGAGACGCGCGTGGAGCCGTCATTCACGTGTCAAGTGACAATCAATTACTATAGTGTATAAGTGAATCGAACTACAAACAACTTGATCAAACGTCATAGGTATTGTGTTCACTAAGAATATCTTATTATATTTGATAGTTCAATTAAAACTTTTGAAAACAAATTTTTGTTAATACAGTAGTAACTTGTGTTCACTCACGGAGTTAATAATTAACACTTTTTTTTTAAATAATGTCGTCTACACAGTATTATTATTTTTATCCCAAAATACATCTAAAATGTATATTTGGTTAATTTTACTCCAACGATATTAATTACTAGGTAAAATATGTATTTTGGAATCTATGGCAGATAGATATGTCAAGCGCAGATCCACTGTTATGTGCACGATGGGCATGCCCACAATCCCAATAGACTTGTGACGTCACACAGTCACGATCTATTGAGATGAAAAACAACGAATCATGCACGATACCTTAACATATCTTTTTTACAAATACTGGCAACTCTCCCGGTCAGCTTAACTAACGATGAGAGATCATTTTCAACTCTTCGCAGATGGATCCGCGCATGATATAGGCAATGTTATTCGAATTTTTAAATGCTAACCTCTTAGTTTGTTTTCGCGCTCAACGTCTTCCTAATTATGCATGTCGCAAGAGTGTATTCCAACTATGCAATTTTTAAGCAAATGTTTATCCATGACGAACGTCGTTTTGTTATTATAGAAACATATTAAGAGGCAGATTTTGTTAAGATAATTCTGTACATTGTGATTCAACAATGTTAATAAACAACTAAAAAATGTACATAAATAATCATCAGTAAGCTGATCTCACGTTTATTTGCTTTAATGTACCACATTATTTTACATCTCTAACAGGTCGGCTTTAAAAATTCAACCGCCATGTCACCGCGCTGCAACTGTAATACAATAAATACACTATATTATAGAATAAATTAAATCAATTCTAAGATACGGACATATCCTTTGAATGTATACGTCTAAATTAATTACAAAAGTCACACCAAACTACAAAATAATAGCAAGGTGTGAAATTTATAGCGACCGTGTCCTAATAATTGACATACATATTATGTCGATGTGAATTGAAGGTGTGAAGGGAATAAATGCCAAACAATTTATGTGTGCACAGATTTCTGTTGAAATTAATTTTAAAAAGTTGACATGTCGGTGCCACTGTCTGTTTTTTTTAAATCATTTGTTGAAAACAAACTATGAAAGAACACTTGATACGGCTGCCGGGGGTTTAAGAATTGGCTTTTTGAAGTTATACTTCTTTTGGTGCGTTAGGGAAAAATGATGAGTGTAAATTTTTAAGATGCGCTCGCACTCCGTCTCGAAAAACCGATACCCTGAAGTTAGCTATAGTCAACATTTTATTCAAAAAAAGTATGTATGTATTAATAAATACCCTTTTTCTATTGTTAGTGTCATTTCTTTTACAAACGCAGAATAAGGCGAAAGATAAAATTTTTGAAAAGGTTTTTATATTGTTACGCCAAAGAAGTATAACTTCTAATTCACACAAACTTTATATAATTTATATTTGAGACAAGCGCTTGATTTTGATCAAAAATATGTTTCGAACTGAAATAAAATTTAATTAAAATCGAATAAGTAGCGAGAAGAACATGCATTTAAAAGGCTTCGCGGTATTACATACATATATTTTTGGCATATTATTCTCGTGTTCTCTTCAACGTCTCCAGCAGGTAATCACGGGTCTAAGTAATAAAGTTTTATTTTTCGAAGGTTCTCATAGAGTCTCGTAGGAAATTAACAGCATGTATAACTTTACCACTTATTAATTAAATATGGGATTTATCCTACACATTTACAATACTCTGTGCTCCCGGAAAATAGCCTATAGATTATGATAATTGGTATGAGTAGGAGCACCATGGCCTTATTATTTGATATCTATATAAATAAAAAGCAATTGCTGAATGTATTGATTGATCCGCATCGCTTCAGAATGACCCCAACGATAAGATTAATTATTTTGTTGTGTTTGTAATTGTTAAGAGAAGGTATGTATGAAAAAGAATACCATTTTGGATCAAAAATCTCGTTGCCACACAATTCCTTTGGTAAAACCGATACACATCGACCAATTACTACCAACGTTGGGGCCAACGGTTTTTTGGCCATCCACACGTTGGACGAATAGTGTTGGGACTAACGTGTATAACCGGCATAAATCAGCGTAACATTGGATGAGCGTCGCAGACACATACACTCGCGCGCCCACATTTAAGCATGCAATAATATACACGATATATATTTATTCTTTCTAAAGACTGAAAAAACGCTTTTAAATCTATCGCTTTTTAAGCCTATCTGCTTGAAACAGAGATTTAATGGCTGTCCGTCCCGGCTTTACACGAATGTATCGAAAAAAATAACACCAAATCTTCTATTTACAATACAACCATGTAATTAAATCAACTAATATATTAATGTTTATTCTATCAATATTTTTGGAAATCTTCTTCTTCTTCTATGCCATTTACTTACAAATTTTTTATACAGAAATTATTTAACCCTACATTATTACTTTTCCGTGCAATTTTTCAAACATTTTCTCATAAAAACCTTGTCTTGACAATTACAAGCCCTACAATATAGAATTATCTCAATATATGCAATTGTTCTGAACTGACGCAAGTAATTACCTACATATCTATAACTATTTTTCTGACGACTACATTTATTATTTTGAAAATTGATTGTAATAAGCTGCCTCGTCAAACTGTCTAAGCTTAGGATGGGTTATTTGGAACTAAGCATTATTATTATGAAGTACATTTTTAACTACTCGACTTTTAAAAGTTTTATTTGCACTCGCATTCATTTCTACTCAATCGTGTTTATATTAAGGTGTTTATAATTAATAATAAGATGCAATCTTAATATTTTTACTTGTTATTCAAAGTCAAAAGAGCAGCATCACGCAAGCTTCTCGGAAATGTTGTAACTTCTACAACACATGAAGAGGAAATGGGAAACTTCAATCAAACGGCACCGACCTTATTTCAATATTTGACATGCGTTCGAAACGGTAATATTTTTTAACTATCATGTCCATCCAAAGTATTCGATTCCATTTGAGTTAATACGTTTTTGTTTTGAGTACCTTGCTGTTTTAGATGCGAAAGAAAGAAATATTATGTCATACATCTAGCCGTGTATGTTGTTTGTAAAAAGAATAATATTTATTTTAAGTCAATGACACGGGTCGTAGTATCTCTGACTTCGCGCCAAGGAGGTTATTTATCAATTTCCACTGAAGTTAAATATGAGGGATGATTAGTATTGGTATTAGAAACCATTACATTACAAAACATTAGGATTAACTATTAAATTATTGTCATCAGAATACTAACTGACGATTTCAATTTTTATGTCCAATTAGCTGTTTTCCTGTGATACTGCTTTAGTGTTTTATCGGAAGTACACGTTCTGTCGTCATTCATTTTGGGTTGTCTCTTATTTTTTTATTGTAATTTTGTCATTACCTAATTTAACTCCTAACTTATACCTTTAGCCATTGTGAGATACTTCTGTCAATTTTTATAATCACTGCTTATACCCCACTGGACAGTGAAATAATATCAAACTTAGATTATACGCTCAAAAGTTATCTATCTGTCAGTAAAAGTTTAATCTAAACCTGTTCAGCTGTTTCGGAGATTAATACGGACAAAAAACAGATACTTGAATTTTATTTATACCTGTTACCTATGCATATACAAATGTAATATTTTCAAACGAACTTGATCACATTGGGTTTTGTTGTTTTACATTGTGGTGGCGTTTTTTTTTTAATATCGTTTTGAAACCATTATTTTTAGAAATCTATTTGGTGTTATCTATCTATGAAAAGTTGTGAAGAAATTGTTTACATAGATGAAATTCGGAACAACACATAAGAGGTGTTTACAAAAGTAAAATTCACTATGTATTCGGTCGTGCCGGTTCATGCCTCGGAGGTATAGTAGAAGTAAAGGCATAGTCGGCGACAAAACGCGTTCGCGCCCGGACGCGCGCCTCTCACATATACGACGCGAATAGCACGCGTTTCGGGAAAAACACGCACCTATATTATTTTCGTTGAGTGAAAGCACTTTTAATAATAAACATTACTAATAAGAGCACCTTCATTTATAATCATTATATTATAAACATAAGAAAATTGTGAATCAAAGTGTATTAATATTTGGTGACCAGAAAACTATAAGGTATGTGTGAAATCATGCTTAGATAAATTAATTTTAAGTTTTACACGCCTATTACAAAATTATGAATGGGATGTACATTATCAGTAATATTTGGTGCCGGACGGCACCGAGTTCAATGTGTAACCTTAACCCTTTTAAATATATACAGCTATTTAGCATTAGATGTTTGTGACGGGTACTGTACACGTAATTAAAATAAAAATGCTTTAAATTTATGTAAAATAAAATTACATGAAAAATAATAAATTCAAATGATTATAATTAGGTAATTTGTGTAGAAATCCGATAGTAAAATTAACATTAACTGAATTTTTCGCAATTGCATTATATGTTTTTAAGCAAAAGGCGATTTATTAAAATAGGATCGCTAATAGTTATGGGGCAATGAACTTAAAAAGTCGTAATACGTTACGATTCACGTTTATATCAAAGTTACATTATTACAGTTGTTCAGTGCTATTCCATAATTTAATAATTTTAGTTCATAAAAATTGGATTTTTATATCTTATATATATAAAAATGAATTGCTATACGTTTGTCTCGCTAAAACTCGAGAATGGCTGGACCGATTTGGCTAATTTTGATCTTGAAATATTTGTGCAAGTCCAAGGAAGGGTTAAACGGTGAGAAATATAAATAATATGTAAAGAAAAATACTAAAAAAGACAATTTAGTTTTCAAAAACAAAATATCCCTAGCTATGAAATATTTGATGTTTTTTTGTCATTTTAGGAATAAACAGTTGACACTCGGCTGTCAAATATTTATAGGTGCGTTCAGAAATTAGTCCGTTTCATAGCTGTAGTATGAGGTCCGATCTCTTTAGTCTTGTTTTGTTGGAATACAAAACAGTTCTGTTTCAGAAATAAAAAAATACATGAGATAGCTTTTAATTGATTATGTGCATAACTGTATTGCATTTATAATCTAAATAAAAATGTTGTATTAAGTTTTGACCACATTTTAAACAAATATATTTAAGTGATACGAAGTTGACCGGGTAATTTAGTAAATTTATAAATGTAGACATTCTAACGAATGTTCGAAAAATTAATTTGGTTATAATAATAATAATATGGTTTATTATAAATTGCAATAGGTAACATATATTTCAATGAGGAAACAAGTCCTTATTTATAACATTCAATTTATGAATTATTTACACTCTAATTATTTACGATATCATTTAACAAATTAAATATTAATCACTATCAAGATATTAAATAAAATGGTATTTATTTTTGAGGTACTTCGTATGGTATAGTTAATTAATTGGATTCATTCATTAAAATTACAAATTTATGCAATCGACTTATCAGTAAATTGACATGTGATACGCATGTCCAACCAATATATTTTTTATTAGTACCAGTTTTTACTGATCTATTGAGTGATTGAGTTGTGTATAACATTTTTTTTTTATCTAGGAATGCGCATGTATGTCTTTTTTGTACGATATGTCCATTAGGAATTTTCAAAGAATGATTCCTCTTATCAATAACTCTTTCTAAAAATGTTATAAATACGTGGAAAAAAACATATTTCTTTTATTAGATACGTTTTGAATTTAGCAGGGATGTTTTTTAGTATCGTTTGGGTTTTGATATTTTATCAGAGTCTCATCTGAAATTAAATGTTGATGTGGATGTGAATACGCTAAACCTATAGCCGGACTAGTTCTCAAGTGATGTTGCCGGAACATACGTAAAGTTCTTGGCGCCAGATCCAAATTGAGAGTGATGACTAGTTAAGCGACCATTAGATAGATCCCTATCACCATCATACGGTTTCATCACTATGGTTTTCTTAACCGTTAGCTCTGGCTACTTTAAATGATTCGAACACGGAATAAATGATTCGAATTTACATAGATCAACGTAGCGCCCGAACAAATTCTCACTCGATACATTATCACCGTCATTGCTCCAAATTATTATTATAAATAAATTATTATGGTTTGTTCGTATTTTAACCGACTTCAAATAGTAAGGAGGTTCTCAATTTGAAATTTGAAAAAGGAATATTTTCAAGGAGGTCCTATTTTAATTTAATTAGCATTGAACCTTGATTTTTAAAGATGCACCGGGTAACCCTTTAAAATCGATTAGGATATACATATATTTATTGAGATATTTCTAGGCTTATGACAATCCAAGGATATTCTGGTGCTCTTTTTTGAAATCGGTTTATCTTATGATATTTTTTTTATTTATAGATTTATACTATTCCAAAGTTGAATATAGGATTTGTCACCAACTTATAACAGATTAACTTCATTATCAGATGTCGATTATGTAAATCGATCGGCTAAGAAAGTTGTTAGCTAATATCGTTATAAATCTCATCCGGTATATTGTTCCGTAATTAATTTTAGATAACTTATTAACTTTTCATTATAGTGCTTTTAGAAGGAAAAACATAAAGTAAAAATGTTTTTTTATTTTTTAATAACTAGTTTGAACCCATGATATGTCAGAGATGAAGTTACTCAACCATATATAACTAATTAAAAACTTTGACGCGTCTCACCTGGCTTCAAGTGATGATTTATACGACTTGTTACAATACAATTGAATAAGTATACACTACATTGACAATCACAACTAATATATTAGCGCGAATGTAATTTGTTTGTTTGTTACACGTTCTCGCTTTAACTACTCAACCGATTGTAATAAAATTTTGCATACACGTTACCAGAAGTACAGAAAAGAACATAGGTATTCGTAATAAAAATTACTCTTCCCATGGGATGGATTACATCCACATAAACCCGAGCGTAGCCGCGAGCAAAAGCTAGTTCCGCATAATTAGGATATAATTTCACGTCGTAATCTTAATAATATATTTATTTTATTAATTGTTGTATATAATTAGATAAATGATATATACATAAATTCAGCGACTTTATAATTTATTATGAAATTATATACAGAAGTTAAAGTTAATTATAAGACCAATAAATGTGAGAGTAATAAAACAAGAATTTTATTACGCTTGTAACACTGTTCTTAATTGCTCGACTACCGCTTTCAAGCGCTTGTACGCTCGCTGCATTTGTGTTTACTTTGTGGAAAAAACTATTTTTCTATAAGTTCCTGAATTAGTGTTTTGAGTCCTATAGTATATTTGATGTCGACCGGCTACTGTAGTCCTTTGCAAATTCAGTCATAGACATGTTTCGACTACTGACAAATAAGTTGAAACGCCTTGATATTTTGCGTTTGTTTTAAATTTCTTTGTGGGATGGAGTAGCGCAAAGAAATCGCACAATTGCTTTTTGGAGTCTCATGTGAAAATATGTTTCAAGCGCTTCAATATCATCTTGAGGGAAACATTTTTAAATGTCGCTGACGAATTTAAAATATTCTATAACTGATCAATATATGTTTTATTTCTTTATTCTTATCATTATTTTGGTACAAAAGTAAATATGTTTCTTTAGATATCAGCTAAACATATGTAGGTATTTTAAATGATCATACTTTTTAATATTGTATACTTCGATTATAGTACAAATTAAATGAAGCACTTCCTCATGCACACTTACTACAGACTGGCTTATACTGCCTAGATGTATTTTCCCAACATTCAACTATATAGAAGTCTTGAATTACAAAATAAATTAACATAAGTTAATAGTGAGATGACTTAATATAAAAATGTAATAACGAGACGGGAATTACTCCAGGTTCAAATAATTTTATCTTTGCATTGTAGAATAAAGAACGATGACGTCATAGGTCCTTTACGATTCCTTCCTATTAAAGTTTCAAATTTAATACACTTCCGTAAAAATTACATTGGCATAACCAAACTCAGCGGATTTTACCATGAGTAATATGTCTAGGAAATTCAGGGAATGTTATCTAGATTTTTTTTAAATATAATTCTATATTACTTAACTAAAATGTGGTATTAGCAGCCGCTCGCTATGTCCTATGTGTTTCTATCTTTACAAATAATGGTACACTGTCCTCTTGTTACTCTAACGGTATGTGCATCACACGCCGGGGTTACTCGCAGATGGCAGAATTATTTCAAATTTACTTCACAAATCTCGTTATATTGTGCCCGACTGAAACAATATCTTTATCAATGCCTTAAATAACATATGCGTTATTCTGATGTATAAGCTATATTACTGTAAAGTTTTATGAAAATCTGTTGAGTAGTTTTTGTGTGAAAGAGTATCAAACATATATCCATTGACAGAACCCTTTTTATACTTAATAGGTTAGCGTTTGACCACAATCTCATCTGATGTTAAATGATGATGTGGTCACGCTAAATCTAGAGGGAGAATGGCTCTCAAGTGTAGGTGCCAGAACACACCAACAGGTGCTTAGCGACACATTTTCAACTTGATAGCTAGCCAGGCGGACTTAGAAAAAGCCCTACCACCATGCTATGGTTTCATCGCGATGTTTTCCTTCGCCGAAGTCCCCGACTCAATTGCTAGGATTCGAACCTACGTCCTTCGACGCTATGTCTGAACGTGCTGTCAAGTAAGCCATCATTGATTCAAACCCTTTTTCTTTATAAATTAATAGAATTATATAAGTTAATGTATCAAGGTACTTATATCTCACTATATTCAAGTATATATATTTGCTGACAAAATCCGGCGTTTCGATTCTTTAATAGACAATTTTTAACCTATATATTTATATTATATATACGTTTATGTCGATCGAAAATTCAACGCTGTTTTATTTCGCTCGCTGTCCCTGTTATCCTAGGATAGTAGAGACGGTTTGTGCAGAGGATTTGCGGTTCATGTAACTTAATCCAGTGGCTGGGCCCCCCATTCAACAGATGTTCGGCGATGGCCGACTTATGTGTACACGGGTTTTCGAATGCATCATCCAATCTGGATGACAGATTGATACTATCTTCTACATGAAATCTTATAAATTAAAATTTAAAAACTGTAAGCGGCGCGGCGGTTAAGTCCATAAAATTTCTCGTTCATAATTTTACTCAATACCTTATAGGATTTAGCGTTTGACCAGAATCGGCTTATATTAAAAGACGATTTGGTTCAAGATAATAACATGTTAAGTCTAACGGGGGTCTGGATCTCAGGTACGGCTGGCGGCTGCTGGAACACACATATAGGTGTTTGGCCAAAGATTTTTGAAATCAGTAATAATAAATAGCTGTGAAACAAAAAAACATGTTATACTTTCATAACAAAATTTTCCCTTCAGCAAAAGTTCGGGCTTATTGCAGGATTCGAACCTCCGTTGATCGAAGCGGTATCTGAAGACGTTACTATTGAGCCACCATCGCTAAAGGAAACAATCTACATATGATGAAATATATTGTAGAGATTGAGAAAAATATAACATATTTGTAAGATCTATTCCGGAATTTACTTCTATATCCATATGATTAAGATACTTTTTAATATATCAATATAATAACGTAATTGGTTCATTACGAAGAAAACTTTTAAGAAAATACGTTCTTCTTTATCATGTGGGAGATTGTAGACTAACAAGTTTCTTAATATTTCAAATAGCTGATATACGGTAGAGTTTCGTGGTATTTAAACTGAATTCAGATTTGATCCCACGAGCCCGGTGTTTGTGTAATATAATAACATTCCATTTTCTACTATACAACACACACGACACTATACTACATACGTAGGTTATATAGGTACATAGGTCCTATGAGAAATCTTATTTGGCAAGTTAGTGTTAGAGAGCGTTCTGTAATAGACGAAATTCATGCATATTTATATGATGTACGCATATATATAGCACTTAATAACATATTTATCTATAGTTAGTTGGAACAAATAGTTAGTTAGTTCGATTCAATTCGTGTAAATCCATTCGAAGCAATAATCCAAGCTCATTGTCATAGACTTGTGCTAGTTACTCTTTCAACTGAGTGCCTTCTGTGCTCGTCAGCAAGCTGGTTCAAGCTATCAAGTATCTAGACCTGAATAAACGCTGTAGACCTGATGGGCCTTCATAGCTTCACCGGGCTGTTTGGATGAGTGCTTAAGGCAGTTAGCCGAAAGGCAATTTGGTCAAAGGTGCCAAAGTGGTCGAATCACGACGACTTGAACTGTTTCATTGAATGCAATAATGCGAAGAGAGATAAAGTAGACATACAAACTAATCTAGTATCTTTATATGTGCCTATATGCATATGTGTATAGTTCAGGCCAATAGTGACTAATCAGTCATAAAAATGCTGTTTAAGATTGTACTTCTATCGGATACTGTGGGATATTTATAGACTTGTATGATAGTTTAATTGTATAATATTCGTACATAAAATATATACGAGTGTAATATTGAAATGAATAGCAGTGCAGTGTCCTGCACGGTTTAGGGCCGGGCCGATAACGCTATCGGCGCGGATGGTTTAACGGGTCCAATCGTGTGATTTTTATATTGGACCCACTATGCATGTAGGTCACATGGTTACGATGTGACGATAAGCTGTTCACTACTGTTGCAAAGGGCAGGTTATTATAAGCTGTTATTTTTTTTTATATTCAAACATCGATATTAATGTATTTACTATCTATACTATCGCCATTATTCTGATGTTTATATGCTAAATTATATAGATATTTTCCGATTTTACATGACATAAATCGTAACTATAATCAGTCAAGTGTAAATCGGATTCACGCATTAAGGTTTTCATTTGCAATATATCATTTTGTTATATTTCCATAAAGAAATTATTCTTAATGTATATATAAATAGGTAAAGATAACACAGTTAAGTACACCTGCTTTCTTCTCTGTTTCTCAACCGATTCGTTTTTTTTTTAGTGTTTAGTCGTAGTCGATGAACCTTCACAGCTTCACTGTACTACTGAAGCGAGCGCTTAAGCTGCTCAGCCTCTCGGCAACAAGCTCAAAGGAACCCAAAGTGGGCGAATCTCGGCAGTAGACGTTCACCAACTTACTCGGTTTCTCAAACGACTTTTATTTATTATTGTTTGTTTAGTAGCCAATTGACGAACTTTAATGTTATGAATAAGAAAAATTAGAAATAGGATTTTTTCATATCATCAAGGAGTCGAAGCTTTTATTTTGTTATCGCTTGTTTGCTTACAAGTCTTATTCCTCTTACGTCACGCTCATGACGTCTACATTTTACAATATTTGTGCAATACTAAATCCATTTTTTTTTTCACATGGAAAGAATAATTAAAGAAAATAAAACAGATAATAATATGGAGATTAAGACACGAAGAAAAACCTTTGTAATACATATTATGGTCGCAATTCGACCTTTAGTATATTTAATTCGGGGCCTTAGTGTGAGCTCAACTAAGACGGTTTCTATTATCTGTTATATTATGTTACACACTATAATCATACCAAGTTTGATGTTTGTATGTCATAAGTATTACTGTTACTGACCATTTCATTATTGGAAATTCTTGCAAAATGAAAACTATCTATGGAATTTATATATAAAACAATTTATTAACTATAATACATTTTATCATATTCGTACAACGAAACCAAAATATGTGCGAGTTTGAAGGTAGCGGGAAAAAAGAACAGTTTTTCGTTGATAATACTAAAGCTCGTCAATATCTACTAAAAAAAAAGTAATTAGTACTGAGGAACAGAGAGGAAGATGTACTTAAGTGCTTTGTCTCTGTCTATTTATATAGATGCATAAACAAAACTGTAGTGTCTGCTGTTTGTTCAGGCTTAATCTCTGGAACGACTGAATTGATTTCGACGAGACTTTTAACGATAGATAGGGACCAAAGCAGTAGTGATAAAAGTTATCAAAGATAATTTTAAATCGATATTAGAGTTGTAGGAGTAATGACAAAATCACCATAAAAAACATTAACAATGCAAGGAGCATTGGCAGAGATTTCAAGCAAGTAACTTAATACTACTTTAAAATTTTGTTTATGTATGCTAAAAGTTATATTTATTTTTTGGAATATTATATCCTTTATACAGACTGCTATCTAATATGGATTTTTGGTGGATATTCTACTTGCGATATTATAGGGAACATTAACCCAAAAATATGCGAAGTATCAACTTGGAAGTATAGGGCGAGCGCTGCGTCACTTCGCGCCGTAACGACTTCGCAAAGGCCGTGCACTGTACCACGCCATAAAGGCGGGCACTGAATAAGAAACGATTACGTATATTTAATATAATAATGTATTTTATTGGTGGATAAGATCACATAAAGACACTTAACTGGATTAAACCACATATAGACATAATTACCTGACACAGAACTAAAAAAAAACACTAAAGAAATGTCTACGTTGCGTAGGAATAGATACAACTCACACCCCAATATACTCCTAATTTAAATATACAGTATTGTTGTCATAATATTGCCGTTCCTTTAAGATTGTACTGTGCTTTCTGTTCGTTACAATGAAGTCACTATACCAAGGTATTTAATAGTAATAATTAGTATTATTTTTACAGCAGAAATGTTGATTTCTCGGCATTTGAAATCGCCAATATTATTTATTACCCTAACGATATATTTTATGCATCACAACGACTTGCTCCACCTCTCCACGGCAAGAAAACATTCATTGTTGAACGCGTAGTGCGTATAGAAATCGTAGCCTTTTTAAAACTTTAATATCTGTATATTAACTTAAGCTATCGTAGCTATTGTGACAATTTAAATAAGGATAAAGTGTCAAGAAGGTAAAACAAAAATTTTATCAAAATTTATCCAGTCGATTTTAGGTGACGCACGCTAAAAGGTAGACCTCTATAATTTTATGTATATAGAAGGCTATACAAAATTTTTAACAAAGGTGTAGTTCAATAGTAATTTAATAAGCCGAAATTTTAATTAATATGTGCGTAAAAACAACTTAAAGGAGCTAAAAGGCAGACCGACGATTAACTGGTCAAATATAGCGCAAACGGATTACGTAATGGAATTGACGGCTTGATTACATCAATAGTGGCAAAACGACATTGAACTCGATTAAAAGTACGCTTAGAAATTGCTCTAGTGCTTTGACCTGCATCTCGTGCTTCTTGTTTGAGTATACTATATGTTCGGTATCATTTGTCGTTAATATTAATTTTGTTACTTGTAAGATGAATTTGAATACTTATATTTGAACTAGCCATCCGCCCCGGATTCGCATGGGTGATTTATGTACCCTCATAGCTTTCTCAACGATTTAGATGGATTATTTGTTGGTTTTTTATTTACAGTTCTTCAAAATCATAGAAACTATCTAAGAATATTCATACAGTCTACCTTATACCTAGTAAATCTTCTTTATGATTTTTTTAGGTTTTTATTATACCAAAGTTCAATCAAAACGGTGATGGAGTTTATCGATCTCAGATATCTAATATCCGTATTTATATACAAGTAGTTACTCGCGAATTCGGTCGCGATAGAATCTAGAAAATAGTTTTTTGTTCAGTGTAAATAAACGCGTCGGGCGCTACGCAAGTACGTGTACGATATTTTTTTACGAAATTGCAATGCGTGCGAAGTCGTGGGTAACAGCTAGTTTAAAATAAAAGTTACTCTTAATAAGGTCAGCTATCTGCCATTGAAAGTCCCATGAAAATCGGTCCATCTATTTCGGAGATAAGCCGGAATAAAGAAAAAAAAAATATTAAATTGTGTTTTTGTTATAAGTGTCGTATATACTATCATATCAGTATAGTAAAAAGCTGTTATTTTGGCGTTACAAACAGACACTTCAGTTTTATTATAGCAACTACATGTTAATATACGCTACGTACATCCATTTATATTTCTCAGAGTATATGGGCTTAATCAATAAGCAACTATACGACGTTTACATTTTAAACGGCCAAAAATACATTTATATATATTTCCGTTTTCGAATTTTAATTTAAGGTGTTTTTACGCGTTCTAATATAATAATTTCGAGTAAAAAAATGCTATGAAAGAAAACCTAACGGGCTTTTTGCTTACTCGCCGTGATTCAACAATGTTAGTAATAGTTAGAACTTTTAAAAATAAAATCTGTTTAGAAAATTCGTTCATTTCAAATGCTAGAGTTTTCCCTAATCCCGCCTGGCTAGCTACCACCCTCAAGTTGACAAACTGTCCTCAAGCACGTATAGGTGTGTTCCAGCAACTGTACTTGAGAGTCAGTTAAGTGTGTGTCCCATCTTGGACCACATAGTCATTTAATCAGGATTAAGGCGAGATTCTAGTGAAACGGCACTTCCTAAAAAGAATAAAAAAAAAAATCATAACACTATACGTTCCGGTCGGAATGTGAATTTAAAAATCACTTCACTTGAAGGCACTTGTAGCGGTCAGCGGTCGGATAGCTAATTTAAATACCCTCAAAATAAAATGTATTTGGACCATTGACGTAATCTGAACACTCTTTGTGAATATCAATAACCTGTGTTAGCATAAACAGTAATTTTAATCTGTAACGTATACTTTTATTTTCATTCACAGTAACTTGAATAAAGAGAAAAATGCATGTTTTATAATTAATATGACTACTGAAGCCAAAATAACTTTTCAACTAAAAATAACTATGCAAATAAGTGTTACTCGTGAAGCTAAATTATTTTTATATAAAAATAGCTATTAATTTTTCATCATTTTCACTAATGATACAGACAATCTAAGATATAATATGTCTAGTGTCTGAATTATATGTTAAGTAATATAAAGTAAATCGATAACAAGTGTGATTGCTTAAATATTGTCTTTGTTGGTCAGATAGATTAAACAGATTTTAATCCTCCTGTTATATACAGATGAACATTATTCAAAAAACAATAACATAAAATGTGTTATTGTTACATTACACATATAACAAATTGTTGTTCAACGGTCGATTACAGGTAGTCCGTTATTTTTTACTGACAATGACAATGGTTGGCCGGTGTTATCACAACAAGCAAGCAGGCAAGCATAATGTAAATACGATAGGTACGAAAGAGTAAGTATGGCAGTGAAGTAAAGTAGTAAGTTACGATGCTCACACTCGATACGAATAAGAAATGTTCTGAATTTGCGATTATGGTCCTAGGTCACACGTTATAAAGTTTACTTTTATTTTTATAATTAATCGTACATTCATTGATATAAGTAATATGTTTTATTACAATTTTACTGTTTACAACAATTATAATAAAGTCGAGTTTAGTACTTATTCGAATGTTCTGGATAACAATTTCCTAATTTGTTTTGATTTCTGTGAACGCTGTTATAACTATTATAAACGTATGTATTCCATTACCGTGTGATAATAAGAAAATTAGAAATCAAAGAACGATATAAAATAAGAAATTATCTGATAGCAAAATGAATGATTCAAAAGCAAAACAGTTTCCACTTGTTGAAAAAGCAACAAAAGCATAATTCGTTATTAAAATATAAGCCTTATTATCGTTTACAATCCTGAATAAACTGGTTACGAATCTGTCACCGAATCAATGTTTATTGAAGTATGTATATGTACCCATGATTATTCAATATCCATACTATACTGAACATATACTGGTTTTCCGTCAATTAACTGATTAATGGTCCATTAAATATGTGAGGTCATGTCATTACACCAATTTAAATTATAACGAAATGTATGAATTATTTACATTTTATTAAAAACGATATAAATATTAAATAGTAGTCTTCACTGTAAAGGCACTGGCGCCATAATTTTATGGAAATTATCGAACACACTGGCGACTTATAATGTCTGAAGCTTAAATATGTTCGATGTTTTTATGATAATATAAGCTTGTGTAATTTCAAAACTATTATTAAATTTCTAAATTACTTATGATTATTTCATAATACGGGGAGTAAGTATGAAGTATAGCTTTTTAAAAACGTATTCATCTTGTGTGGTCACAAGATTTAGTGTGAATGCGTTAAATAAACGTTTTATTATTTTAAAGTTTACGGGTATTTTAATAAGGTATATATTTGATTTATACGGGGCGAAGGTAGATAATACTGTGTCGCTCTTTTCTTTTTCTTGACACTAATTGAAGTAAACTGCTGTCATTAAGAAAATACTTGATAAAGACATTCATTTGCAGAACACTTTCTTATTCGTTATTATTTCGTCCGTCATAAGTGGTCATATTGTATTTTTTTTATTTATAGAACTAATTGAACGCATTTTTAGAGAATACAGTTTAGAGTATACTAACTTTTGCCTGTGATTATCGCTCGTGTTATTAATTTGGTTATCCCCCGGGAACAGTACATTTTTCTAGTAGGATTTTATGACGATTGTTTGAATATTTAAACCATGAAAGCGTCACACATGAACAAATAAAGTCACATTCGCCTTTGTAATTATAGGTTTAAAGATGAAACATATATTTGCGATAATCTGTTAGCCTTAAACGCTTAGTATTTACAACTAATCATAGCTTAAAATATTTTAGAATCACTAGGTTTGAGAATACATGCTGTCTATAAAAATGTTTATTACTTTTAAATAATAAAATATAAGGCGAATGAAACCATTGTTGATAATTTAATATGTAGTGCAGTGTTATAGTTACTAATTTTGGCGAATGTGCTGAAGAGCTGTTCAACGTAATTCGCTCCACTCCGTTCTGTAAAGTGAGTGCTACATGTGCTGGTTTTTAGAGTTTTACATTACTCTCATACCTGTATGTATCGCCACGAATATTTGTCTATGGTCGCTATAAATGCAATTGTGAGAACATATTATCGTCATGGGTTACGAACTATGGAGCTGTGTAACTGATGACCCAGCACGAGAACTGGTTCCCTGGTTTTTACACATATTAAAGGGACTTGGAAAAGTACATTATGATTTATTATTGTAATGACAAAGTGTTGTTAACGTTTTTCTCTACCTTTATCTGAATTACTTTTGAGGCTCATTTTTAGCGCGATAATTAGCTGAAGCTTCATGATGCATGTGTGGCCAAACAATTGTGCTATATTTACTGTACCGTGAAGCTGTGGGACTATATCTCGGTTAGTAGTGTTCCTTCCTTGTTATCATATCAAGTTTTTTAAAAGTAACCGTGAATAGACATTTCCGCAGGACTGTATGATAACGTCGTTGCTTTTAGATTTGGAATTACCATTAGCCACAGTAACAGTCACTTTGCCGTGATATACAATGTACACATATTAACATGCTATATAATGTAAAGATTTTTTGATTAAATACTACTGAATTAATTAGTGGAATAAATTTCATATTTCATATGGATCGCAAGTTGAATATTTTTAACTTTAATGATACATGAATTCGTATGGTGATTGGGCCTACCCATTTACCATACTCAAGTGAAAATTTATCGTCAAGCTCCTATGATCTTGTCCCGGTATTTGCATTTTGTCCTCTTTCGAGGCTTAATACTCGCGTGACGTCAGTTTTTGTTAAGGATGTCCTATATTAGGACCTTTAATTTTGGAGAAATTAAAAGAATGTTCAACCTTAGTACGGTGCGCTTGCATTGAGTACAAGCAGTACTAGTTTTTAAGACAAGATGTAACGAACTCGCTTATATTTTTATGAAACATGAAGCATATTTTTTTGTATTTTATTTGCACGATACTATTTACTACGTGTAATCGATACTTTATCTATCGATTGGGTGTCAACGGTACTAAAAATGTAGGTACAAGCTACATGTTTACTTATGCGTTGCGAATGCCCTGAAAACGGAGATAGGAAGCGTAAACAATTTGAAAATGATTATTTTTCAACTAAATTGTATACATTAGTTTCTAGATTAAATAAAATATTGTAATTAAAGTACCAATATTAGGATACAATTACATACACGATCATTTAATTACAAACGTAATCCGGATTATTTTGAAATATAATAATAATTTATATATAACATACTAGCGATTCTTCCCGGCTTCGCTTGGGTCCAATGTACTAAAGTAACATTATAAGACTACAAGATTTAGATCCGTTTTTGGCTCTTCGATATATACAGTTTATTCAAGTCTTAGAAGTTACGTAAGAGTCTTGACACAAACACCTCTATTTAACAAAATAGCGTCTGAAATGACTAATATTTTTTTAATAATATGTAAAGTTTAAAAATGATTGCTGTGAGTTATTCTTTGGACATAGACGCATGCCATTGTATGTTATAGACTATTTTATAGACACTTTATATATGTACAATTCCTTCATACTTTATTTTTAAATTTCCCATGAGATTTAGCCAGCGCTATCAATATAAGCACACCAAAGTTCCTTTTCACAAATTCATAAGAATTCATCGAGTCTTTTCATCAATATATAAATGTAATATACATATTAATAACAATAGATGTCGCGAAAGTCATTCCTTAAATTATGTTGTAAAGAGTATCAAATTTAGTTGTGTAATTTAGAATGACTAAGGTTACACACAGACAGACACGAAAAACGACTTTGTTTCATATAGATTTATTTATACTGTTCAAATTAAATCACAATATGATACGCCCGATTAGTGCATCGATTGATACAGACTTGTTGTTATGTGCTGTTCCTTTCATTTTAATTATGACGATCAATCTATAAATAAAACTGTTTTATGTTCGTTCGGGTTAATATTCGAAACGTCTGAACCGATTTTGATGAGGCTTTCACTGACACCTAAATTTTAGAGTATTATCTAAGCTACATATCATTGCACTTTTCGATGTGAGACAAGTAGGACCGCTAAAATGTAACAAAGTGATCTTATATCAACGAAACAAATATAGGGATTAAGTAGTCATGATGAAATAACAGTAAAAGGAAAATACAGACCACAAATAATCCATTATAATTCCCATAAAATAATAAAACCATTTCACCGACAGCACCAGTCTGTATGATATGCATTTTATCTCTGTACTTTCTATATGCATATGCTTCTTAATCTGTACTATTATAGCGGCACGCTATGATGGCCAATTTGACGTTTGACTACTCGTGAAGTTTCGTATAAATTAATAATTACGTTTGAAGCAGCAAATTGCTGTTTTTTTATTATCAATAAAGACGTAGTTATTCATAAAATTAATCGGATATATAATTTTAAGACACAACATTAATTTGGTACAATGATTTCTAAATGATATATATCTTTACTATATACTACACTTTACTATACTAACTTATAACTACTGTTATTTTTAACTATATAATATGGTCCCGCGAACAAATCTTTACATGTTTTTACTTACAAAAAAACTACGCCGTTTGACAGAATACTTCAAATCTTAATGGATTATAATTATTAGTGTACTTATTTACAACACAACTCAGCATTTATATATTGCAACATCTGAAATATATACGATTACGGGCCAGCAAAGCTACCACCTCCAGCAAACTCGCATCAATACTTAATGCAAAATAAAGCAAAATTTGTTTTTTTTTCTCGAAAATAATTCAACATTTCATAGGACAATTATTATGTTTCAAAACGGCCATTATAGCGGGCCGCTATTATAATATTATAAAGAGAGAGGGAGAGTGGATTTTGTGTTTGTTTATATAAGAAAAGTTAACACCGGAACCACTGCAGCGATTTTATTAACACATTTATAAAACAGAACAGTACGTACAGTTATGACAATACTCAGAGGTTCTGTGACGTGTGCTTCGTTATTAGTTATACTTACACATAAAAAAATGGGACAGAATTTATCCTTATAACAAACTCAATGAAAAAAGTCTGCCATAGCATATATTCACCTACTAAGGATAAGTCACAGTAACCATTTTTATTTAAAAAGTTTTTAGCAAAAGCAATCAAACAAAAGACGATCAAATTGTTATAATTATCCATAATTTCTGCTGTCATATATGTTTTCAGAACAATTTAAAAAGCGATCAGTTTAAGACGTTAGTACTGGCTCACACTGGATCAGCTTAATTATCAATTGCAGTCAGGCGAAGTAGAAGCGGGTCACTAGTATTTCATAAAACTGCTTCATCTTCGTACTGTCACATGCACCTCTGTTGCACGATGACACATAACGTTACGACACCTCGTTTCAGTACATATTTCTCTAACAATCTATTTGTTTATGAGATGGGTAATAGTAAGATAACCCAATTATACACAGAATTCTTATCACTTAAATTGTATTATATTTTCTTTGAGACATTACGACAGACTAGTGATTTATTTAATTGTATCTTATAATAACAGAAGTTATTATATGTTTCAATGTAGATAAGTGTCTGTTTATTTTAGTTAGTAAAATTTTATTAGATAAAATGTAATATAACATTGCAAAATTAATTTTAATCGATGAAAAGCTTTTAATGCGATCGTGATTTGAAAGAAGATTTAATTTCACGGCAATCATGTAAGATAAAAAAAAATAGCTTGTATAAAATACTATATACAATAGATTTACTTCCTATAAGCCAAGTCAAGGCAAATCGTGATTTTTGGATGATGTATATAGCGAAATATTAATTGGATATCCCTTAGTTTGTGTATGTCGGTGTGCAACAAGGATTTTGTTTGTATTGCCTAATTGATGTGTAAATGCATCGACCTTTGAATATTAATATAAACACTGTAAGAAATTAAAACTAAATAAAAAAGGATGGAAGACTGTGGATATGTGACATACGAAGAAAAAAAACGTAACTAAAAACATTTTATTCATTTTTTTTAAATAGCCAATAACTTGAGACCTGGCATGGTAGAGAAGTGATTACCATTATACAAACATACATAAACTGCTATTTTTCTTATATATAAATATAATGGTAGAGACCTTCTGTTCTGCGCGCATCACTCAAAAAGTACTGGTTAGATTTAGATACATTTTTGAAGTGACAACTTTTTAGATGCATTTTTTTTGGTAGGGGAGAACTTATGCGTTCGCGTCACCGACGACCTTGACATGGTCGTGACGTATTGCCCTTGCGCCAGACTAGCGACGCCTAGTATAGTGACCAATGTACTTGTAATATTGATATTTTGTATTGAGCTTGTGCAGCCCATCATAATGTTTGATTAATCGATAAACTGTATGTGTACAATTATTGCTTGGAGTGCCAAAAAGACTAATGTTAATAATTTAAAATTACAAATTATGAAATTTAAATAATTATTGTTATTGGTAATTATTTTATTTTATGTTAATTACTGTTATTGAGTTAAGAATTCATAAAAGAACATAGTTATTCTATTGTTTTCATTTTTCACTTCTGTCGGCAGTCTTTATGACTGCTTTGTTTTTTTTTAGTTTAATTTCTTAAACACTTGGCCCTTATCTTTTTTTACATTTTTGAATTATAATAACACCCTATTTAAGAAATTTCTTACATGCAATTTTAAATTTATGGCGTACGTGTAGAAAGACGCTGTGTATAAAATTTGCATTTGTATGTTAAATAAAACCTTGCACAGTTTTTGTTTGGAATTGCGTAAATGCTACTAACGTAGTACAATAGATGGCGCCAAAGTTGTTTCAACGAATAAGTGTATTTCGTGTAGTTTGCTACGTTTCCAATATGGTTTGCAATACTGAATCAGTGGAAAATTCTAGACTACACTTCATTATGCTTTTTTGTAGAGGTTATGCGACAGCAAAAAAAACAAAACACAGCTCACATTATAACTAAAGACACGCAGTTTCTATGGAATATCGATGTTTTTTTTCACGTGAACGAAGTCACGGTTATAAACTAGTTAATCATAAATGACATTCCATAAAACTTGCTGAAGAAGCCAGCTGAAGATAAGGATATTGTGTAATAATACGCCTTGAGTAATCTGCTTGTTTTATAATCGGTCAGTGATATCATTCGATCATTTTATTATCTTATATTCACACCCATTGTCCCGGTTCGGTGTAGGCGGAGTTATTGGGTATACAAACGTATGTGGCAATAAGTTTATGTTGTGATAGATGATCGCTAAAAAATATAAATAATTAGTTAATAAGTACAGCATTATAATGTATTATTTATCTATTATGGCATATGTGGATGTTCTAAAGTAACTAAAGATTGGATTATTATTAAACTAGCTTTTGCCCGCAGCTTCGCTCGCATTAAAGTAGATTGGGTTTACCGTTCGGGAAAGTATTTTATTTTATGTACGCAAATTCCGGAAAATTCGTTGATATTGCACCGGTCAAACTGCTAAATCACTACGACATTATCCATGTGAAAACGTATTTGAAGTACTTTAAAAACGTCGCAGAAATTTTAGGGAAAGTAAAACACGAATTCTCCATTATAATAGCGCCTGTATAATGCCATACAGAGGTGCCCTGTCCCTATTGTCTTTAAACGGTCATACATTTAAGTAGTAAATGGGTTCATGGCAGACTATGTTTGCGCAGATGTTACATGCTACATTATAACGCATAGACAATAATGATTTGACACCATTTCTTCTAATTCCGGTCAGGGTGAGACATTTTAATAAATGAAAAATGTCGAAACTCCTCACCAATAAAGTTGGTGTCATAATTAGAAGTGTATTGAGTGAATTCATAGTTTTTAAACTCTGTTAAATGTACGTAATGAAATGTATTGAAAGGTATTGCATTATTTTAAATAAAACACATTTAAAAAAAGATTGTTTGTATATGATGATGCTTTTAACTGCGTTACTATAATTGGACTGGTTTAGAATATAAACAGGCACAGCTAAAGCAGTTAACTACATCTTCCTTCTCTGTTATTTAACCGATTTTCGTTTTTTTGTTGTTGACAAGCTTAAGTGTTGCCAATAAACAAACTTTGGAAAAAGGTCGATTCTTTTCCCCTTAATATGGATGTTTGAAAAATTTATGAATTAGGGTCGAACTTCGCCTATTAGACGATCACTAGTTTATTTTATTACATAAGAAATTTTATGATATTAATGTAATAATGAACATTTATGTATATATTTATATAAAGAAAATTACCACAATACGATTACCGAATGTATGTAGGCACAACACTTCAGAATAGCTGCACCCATTTACCTAATTCTTTATTTGTTGCGTGGGTAATTGTCTGGCGAAGCTCTGTAGGAAAGAAAAAGTTTGGAAAAACGTACGGAACAATGAAAATGTTGTATTAAAAAATCTCCATACAACAAGTGAGTGAGTCGTAAGACGGAGTTTTTGGCGGGATTTTAGTCTGTCATGTAGTGGTTTTTATATTTTATTGATAATCTTGTGTTATTAAACTCTATATTTTGTAATATTGGTGGTGTTTTACGTAATATAGTTCGGTTATTATGCACAAGTGAAGTGGATGGGAAATAATACCACGGAGCATGCATTCTGAGATGCCACCAAAACTTCATGGAAAGTTCTAACAAGGAAACCACCTTCTTGTTAGAATATTATAATTATCACAAGACACTTACTTGGCAAAATCTTGTTACTTATCGCTGGCTAGTGCACAAACCGTGACGGAGCCAAAAAATAAAGAAGAAGAAAAAGAGTCGTAAGACAATAGAGAGATTTCCAATATTGACAGATTTGACAGACTAAAGTTCAGTTGTTCAGTTGCCATTTTATTTTAATACAGCTAGTTTCAGTAACAAAAAATTATTTGTTTCTCAAATCCATAACTATTTACAGTAGCAATTACTTCAAAGAACATAAGTTAATATGACGTAGTTAAAATGCAGTTTTCATAATTTTCTTCGATAATTGCTGTGTGCTATTTATGAACATAATGTATAACTATATATAAAATAACATATTATTTGTATGTACGTAGGTAGTATAATCATTGACACTCAAAACGTTTCAATTTGTAGTTTTCAAATACCTATAATCGTGATAGATTCACATTTCAAAATTCTATGTATTATCTACGTACAATTGGTTATATTTTTATTAATAATATTTCAATTCATTTAAATATAAGATTTAACATAAACAAAGGACCACAGTCTAAAATATCAATCATATTGTATTTGACAAGTGAAGACTTCAAATGATAGAAAACATAATAGGAACAGATCAATAAATTAAAAATCAACTTAAGATAGGTGTAAACACAAGTGGGAAGATTAATATACGTAACGCGATGCCACTTTGATACAAACATCAAAGAGAGAACAAAAAGTAAAATAGTGAAAGACAGACGAAGATTTATAGACATTTATTCGAAGCGTAGCTCGTTCAAGCATTATCAAAAACTCGGAACTGCACGAGATATTTATTAAGACAAACTATATGGTGCTTCCGAACGCATAAACAATAAGGGAAGATTAAAAACGTGTCAATACACAAATTGAAACGTCAGAAATATTGATTTGTTGAGCCTTCGGGTCGTGTTACCGGAGTCGGCTGTAATGGTTTTACTAATAAATTGAGTTATGTTTAAGTAAGATGATTACGTTATCAATAGAACCGATAACGATAACGAGATAATTTTTATTGATATCATATGAGTTACATCCAATCAAATGTAATTAAACATGTATCACTTCTAGATTTACTAAATTTATTTTATCAAAATCTATTTCTGATTATTGATATCGTTATATTACTTACGTGTAAATAAAACGATTAATTAGGAGAAATATCCTATACGAGTATGTAAAATCATACATATATAATATTTGCTATATAAATAAAAAAATAATTGAATAACATATCAACGCACAATCCAAACTACTAGAGCTGGAACGGGGATAATTTGCATTTAGATAGCTTTTGTACTATAGGTGATAGCAAAACAAGGATTATTCGAAATTCAACTCCTAAGATGGTGAAAATGGGGATGAAATTTTATATGAAAATTATTATTTGGCAATTCACTTACAAAATAATAAAGAGGTATTCATAGTTTTTTCAAATTAAATCAATATATTATGTACTAGATAAGGCAGAAAGAAAGATACAAATACGAAGTCATGAGCGGCTGTTAGTAATTATAAAATTTTTCAAAGTATAACTTTTTTTTTGAAAAATGTTGCTATTTGACAGTGAATTGAATTTTTGTGTAGGTTTGTTTAATATTTATTCCATATAAACCGGAGGCATTAAAGTGGAATCTGTGATTTTTAATTCATAATTTATTGATATCTATATAGTTTTCGCACGTGGGCGATGTTTTATAACGTTTATATAAAACGTTACACGGAAACAATCGAATGATGAACAAAACAAGTTATTTATAAAAATTGAAAGGAGCTAATAAAGGTTCCTAATAATATACAATGTCAGTAATAAATTTTAAAAACAGATACTACAGTTTACAATCACATAAAATTCCATATTCCGTATAAGGCTTGTGGACATACTTAACATTATAAAATTTAAAAAAAAATATCTTTTGTCGATGTAAATATAGCCCGATATGAATATTTACTTTCTAAGTTAATTGCGAGTGATAAATTAATTGTACAATGTACAATACTTCTATTTATATTATAAGGCATATTGTTAGTAGGTGAGTTAAATATGTTTTTAGGTATATTTGCTGTTATAACAAGAGATTAAGAAGATAAATATAATTAAGCTGCTTTAGTGATTTACATATGTAAAATACATTTTTTATATTATAGAGATGAAGTTCTTAACGAGTGGGATGCGCCCACTAAGCCTATCAAATTATGTGTCATTAGAAATCGAATCATTAGAGTTGGTATTTCTTGATTAAATATAATAGTGGACGTTACTTTGCACTTCCGCCTGGAATTGATCGGCTGTTGCCACGTCTCAAAATCTTCTGAATTTTATCTGCGCGAGCGCTCATATCGGAATAGTCAACGTCAATATTGATCTGAAGATTCTTCGAGACGAAGCGAAACACGTACCATCGAATGTGGTTGTTAATTGTAATTTTAACTTCTATATTTTACAGCTATGTAGCAAGAGTATATACGACACCGCATGATAACCGACTACAGGTTCAAACGTCAACCAACGACACGTTTAAATACTAGAAACAATGACAGATTGGTTATTTCGTGTTTCTTGTTCTACTATTGCAAGTAACAGTTTTTAGGTAATAGTGTTTGTTAGGTTGTATAAAAAAATTCTATAGCTCATTACCAATTTGCCGGATAGTAAATTCAAGCACCATATCAAGTGTGAAATGACGTCCCTGTCATAAGTGGAAATGACGTCTCGCTTTGTGCATCGACCAAAAACGAATGTGAATATCTATTTATATAACTGTCTATAATCTATGTCTATAACGATATCTAAAAACAGTGACATAATTAGGAAAATTCGATAATTGTAGATGTCTCCCAGGTCTTATAATATTGAGTAGTCCGGTGAAACTGTAGTGGCCTTAACAAGCCAACAGTGTAGTCAGTTCGAAAAAATTCAAGAAACATCAAAACACAAGAACACGGCTACATATAAATAAATGAGATATAAATTGCATGGTATCAAGATATTTGATATAGTTCTATTATTAAGGGAAAGATAGAGGAATACGTTTTTATGGAAAAACGATGTTCTAGTTTCATGGAAGAAATTTGTTTATGCTGCTTTTTAAATTCATATGGACATGATTCCATAATATATATTATCTTATATTAACATTGTGAAATAGTAGTTTTGTGTAGATATAGATGAATAAATTATATGAACAAGTATTATTAATACAATTAAAAAAAGTGTTTTAATGGAAAATATATAGAAATGTTACAAAGCTGACCACCCATGCATTAATTGTAGGAAATGAAGATAATTTCGTTCTATACGTTTGAATCGACCAGGAATAGAATGTTCAGTGCCATTAACTCGGTACGGGGATCAGCTGTCAGGCGCGCTCGTCTGTTTCGTGTTCGATCTACTCAGTGGTGCCAGATGTTAGTAAAATAAATCCTTTTTTTTTTTTTTTTATAAAAATTATCATAAAAAAAATAACTAAGGTGGAGGTTACTTTGCACTTCCGCTAAGAATTGTTTGGTCGCTGTCATGTCTTACTGCAACAAAAAACGGTTGTGAAACAACTAGAAATAATAAATAGGCGTGGTTGGTCGGCAGTTAAACTCGATGTTGGCAAGTGGTTGAACCTGTCGTCAATTAACACTGTGAGATCTATTAGAAAAATATAAAAAAAATATGTGGAAATAAAATGAAAAGAGGAAATAAAAGATGTAAATAATATAAAAGAGAAGTATATAATTATTTAAAAATATGTTGCAGATAGACGTGTAACGATTACACGTGTTTCTCTCATTCACGGAGCATCTTCAGATCGATGTTGACTGTTCCGACGCAAGCGGGCGATTGAGCGCGACGACTATTTATGAATTTATTCATGTTAATTACAATATGAAATTTAATAAGCATAAAAATAATCAATAATACTGGAGGTTATGTAGCTACCTCCTTCTAGTGACAATATTTTTAGAATGTATTCATTGTTTTCAGTGAGTATTTCTTACAAAATAAGCAATAAGCTTTATAAATAAAAAATACGCATTATAAGATATTAAGGGCTATATACACATAATATATAAGTTGATATGATTTATTTTTTCTTTTGTAAAATTAATTAACCTAATTTCTTTACCTCACAACTTCAGTTGCTTGTCAAATAGTTTATATTCCAATACATTACGTTTTTCACTTTATTTGTTTTTCTGGCAACACTAAAACACCGATATTAGAACTAGATTTGACTGAACAACTAGGAACGCAGTACGACACAAAATGTTCAAAAGTTACTATTACTACAACTTTAACATATTTATTAGAGCTTGTTAATGAATACACGAATTTGACCTCGATACCATAGATAGAACGAATAAACTTATTAACAATATTGTCCTTATTATGTCCTTATTTGTCAGGTACATCTTTAGTAGCAAATTCATAGATAGTTTTTTTCCTAATTAGTATTATTTTATATTCTTCGCGTTTGACCACAATCAGGATCTGATGTTAAGTGACGCTGTGACTTTGAATGGTAATATGCTAAGTATAAAGACGGGGCTTGTCTTTGAAATACAATCGTCGAAGCATACCTATAAGTGACGATTCACAATACATTTTTAATACTAGAATATAGTAACATAGTATGGTATCTACCGTAAGCTTAGATTTCGAACATACGTCCGCTGACGCGCTATTCGAATATAGTTTCTGCTACTTAAACCGTTAGAGTTCAATTCGAAAAACAAGTTCCAAATTCAATTCATACATACTTTTATCATAGGGAAGAAGTCCACTAGAGCCCCTGATAATTATAACGCGTAAAACAAGTAATAATTTTTATGTCTTCGCATCTATTAACGTCAAGGTTGCGGTGAACTGAAGCAGTCAAATGTCAATCATCAAAACAAGCATCCACTTAACACAAGTGATTCATGTAATCATGCCTAAAGTGATAGGTAACCGTGACTATTTGCGTTTGTGGTTTATTAACACGTGCAATAATAGTTTATATTTTATGTTCATTATAGTTTTATTACATTGTAGTTCACGAAATTGAACTTACAACTAATCAGGTTGAAGATTTATCCTCTTAGCTATTAGAGCTACAACAAATTGAACAGAGCAAAACAGTTGATGAAACGATGATGACGCTGTTGGTAGTGTGCTCGGATATAGCGTCGAAGGACATAGGTTCGAATCCTAGCAACTGAGTCGGAATTTTCGATGAAGGAAAACATCGTGGCCGCCTGGCTAGTTACCACCCTCAAGTTGAAAATCTGTCGCCAAGCACCTGTTAGTGTGTTCCAGCAGCTGCACTTGAGAGCCAGTCTCCCTCTACGTTTAGCGTGACTACCATCTTAGACCACATCATTATTTAACATCTGATGAGGTTGTGGTCAAACGTTAACCTATAAAGTATTAAAAAAAAACAATGATCATCATTGTGAGCTTGTAAGTAAGCTACTGCAGGGCCATAAGCCGCTTCCGGAAGGAAGGTATGGGAATAATCACCACGCTAACTTACGACTTATTGGAGATTTCAAGCTCTGAGAAAATCACAATTCTATAGTTTTCATACATATGGAGGTACTACAAGAACATTTCTCAAATTTAGGTTTCCTCACGATGTTTTCGTTCACCGTCAACCGATGGCGTTACCCATTTAAATTTCTAAATGAACGCGAATTCACGACATCGGATTGATATTCCACAGGTCAAACCGTTAGACCATCACAACTAAAAGCTATAATTTATTACTAACTAGCCTCTGCTCATGGTTGCACTCGCATTAATTCAGCTTTGATTACTCCCACGGGAACAGTACTTATTTTTGTGTAAGTAAGTAAGTACTGGGTAAAAAAGACACTCAGGCAAAACCAGTTTATATATTAAAAAATATATAAGCATTTGTTATTTGACAAATGTCTCTACCTAAATAAAATAGAAATCAAACAGCTAAAATATCTAAATATATTATTACATAATCTAATCTAAAATCTTGCATGTTACGCTATAAAATAAGTAGGTATCTCAAATGATAATAGTAACAATATCAATGTTTCGATGATGTCAAAAACAAGGGTTTGAGATAAAAGTTAAAATGAAATAACTAAGTTTAACTTGAACGGGGTATAAGATGAAAATAAATTTATGAAGAAAAAAAAACCTGTTAATTTCTTTTCAATCTCCAGAATCATATTTGTATTAACGTCCATGTAGTAGTATAGTAAATGGAGAGCAAATATCCGCAGAATTGTTAATTACCATTTTACATTTATCTTTTAACTGACATTGCTTCTTGAATAACGACTATTAAAGAAGTTTATGGAACAACGTTGTCGTTTATATTATTTTTTGTATGTTTGTTGTTTTCTTATGACGTACCACGACTCTGTTATTTTATTAGCTGGAACACGCGACTTTGTTCGTATGACAAAGAATTATGTAGATCTATTGTAAGCTGTCCGTATTTTACATTCCTTGAATTTTATAATTAATGCTTAGCTCCTATGTGAAAGTATGATGATGTTCAACAATACTCAACACATACAATCGATTCGACTATTTGAGAGATTAAACCGGACAACAAGAGACATTTTATTTATATGTATGTATTAAGTTGTTTTTTGTCGGATATTTATTAATTCTTCATCTAAAATATTTTTTTACCAGTTATAATTTGTGTTTAATATATTACATACTATTTATGTTAATCTAGAAATGTATTTTAATAAAAAATGTATAGCATCTGTGGTGTTTTATGTGAAAATTTTCAGTTTAGCTTTTCTAAATAAAATGGTAATCGTTTTTATAAAATAATAAAATTGGAAAAAATGAGGTTATGTGCTGTAAGTTTTCTAATTGGCTCTTTTTCTAATTTCTAACTATACTTTTCGTTACATTGAAATACGATTAATAAAACATTGATTCATTTCTAAGGATTTTTTTCTTATTAAATATACAATAAACTAAAGTACCGTTTTCATATTATACATGCCCGCTTCGTTGTACATAAAATATGTTTTTTAATAAAAATAAAAATGGCTAAGGGTCAACGTAAGCCAGACAATAAGTAGATTAGAACTATCTACGAAAATTGCGCATCGTATGATAATGACAGTCCTATACCGACAAGTTCAGTACTTTTGATGTGGTTGGGCTTCAAAGGAATTGTTATTAAGCACTACCCTAACCTGCAAAACGGCAAATAGTGACGAATTTGTTTGATGAGGGTGTTACTTTGCAGAAATCCATCACTAAAATTAAGGTGGACGTTACTGCGCACTTCCGCTTGGAATCCGCTTGAATTCCGAGCGGAAGTGCAAAGTAACGTCCACCCTAATTTTTAATAGCGACGAACTTGGTAGTAATGGAAAATAATAGAATTTTTGGTTAAAAACATACACAAAATTTATTTATTGAATATACACTGCTCATACGATGGCGTAATATTATTTATTCAGGTTTTGTAAGATTCTTTTGTTTTAATAACTGACTTAAATTATCGACTACTATTCATTACTAATAAAATACACATTCCATACAGCTCTTTCATATATAATAGTTGTTTTAATTAAGTAAAATACATAGGAAAATAATGCCGTCTGAAATATTATAACTCTTTTAATTCGGTTTCAAAAATATATTTTTTTTGTTGTTATTGATAGGTATTATATCTTCGATATAGCTGTAACCACGTGTTTCTGAATAACATTTAGCAGTATGAGGTACAAGTCAAATACTAAATACCAGCTTTTTCAAGCGATGACAAATTTTATTATGACAAATGGTATTACTTATAGTCCCGTTGTACAAACATATTTAACCTCACATCACACTACATTATACTACGTAACTACTACACTATACTCTGTCAAAAATATACCCTAAATATGTTTTAATACTAAAAATAAGATGTTATAAACGAGTATAAAAATACGTGGTTTCTCACTCTGATAAATAATTCTTCAGCATTGTATTGACTGTGTTGGCGCATGTCGGGAAGTACGAGTTAAATATAGTAAAAAATCGACAAAGGCCAACGATCGATCAGCATCTGACGTAGAACAAATAACACAGTCAATAAATCGTATAAGTATCGTAGTGGTGTGTATGATTTTTCACAAACAAATCGAACACTGTGTCGAAGTTTATAACCGAAGTATTTCTATATATTATACTCTAGCTAGTGTATAAATTTCGACACAGTGTTCATTTTGTTTGTGGAAAATCAAAAATACTTTTACGATGCTTACACGATGTATTGACTGAGTTATTTGTACCCTTTCGAGTATCACACGGGTGTACTGACAAATTATTTGAAACCAAATCATCCCTTTACAGTACCACTGAACGTCAATGTTTGGAGATCACCATACTGTATTCTGTCTCGTTCGCTCTTGTTGTTATATGGAGATTTTTTAATCCAATTTATTCACTTTTCTATACGATTTTTCATACATTTTCCTTCATACAAATCTAGTCCTGATGATGCAACACAACAAAAAAGAATAAGCCAAATAAGTACATCCGTTCTGAAGTGATGTGCTTACATATATATTTATTTTTAGTTATATAGATTATACATCGATATAATGCGTGATTACAGATTCTATCTAAATTTTATGGTAATCTGTTAATTATTTTTATAAGGAGATTAATGCGAGATTTAGTAAATTGTATTTTAATTCGGAACCATCGATAAGGTATACTTGAAATAGAATTTTATGTTTTTTCTTTATTCGTATTTTAGCAGTGTCATTTATTTTAGTTTGAGATTAATTTTGCAATTTCGTTTGGTAGACTCTGCTATATTATTAGAGTAGTTACTAGTATTCAAGATTGGCTGTGTGTTTGTTGGATCAAACCAATTTTGATTGATAAAAAATTGTGTTGTAAACTATTTGGTCTATTTGTTCATAACTAATATACAAGATTTTCATGTGCTCTGTATACATAATTCATACATCATTACAGTATATTTCTATTAATTCTCAAATTAAAGATAGTAACAGTCTTCGTCAATCTTTTTGGCCGCTCTGAATACAGCCGTAGCATGGTGACGTCACAATATGGCTTACACTTAATATAGTCAATAAAAAATAATAAAATAAATAAATGCCAATTTTAAATTCCAACAATAATATTTTAATTTGGTTTTGTATTAAACTTTTGACGATATTAAACTATAACTAACTACATTTGTGTCCTGCGCATATATATTCAGAGTGGTCTACAAGTTTGGCGCGGACATTACATAGTAATAACACTAATTATATTGTTTAGTGTGACCAGACTAATCTGACGATCTTACTAGTGTAACTAACTATTCAATTATTTCTTTAATATTATGATAAAATTCTATTTACTCTTCCTCTTTCCCGAGACAATTGACGTTACCAATTTCGTAAAGAATTCATTTTATTTATAATCAAAACTATAATAAACAATTATTATTCAAAATTATGTGAATAAATTATTAATTAATTCTGTGTGTTTTATTTTTTGTTTATTTTAAAACGAATAACTATTGTTTAATAAATATAATAATTAATTGTTTTCGTCTTTTCACAGATAATTAATCGTCATAATGGACTCCAATTTTAAACAATGGCCAGCGTTGGCGTCACACAAAGAAGAAACGTAAATTATAGTTGATTACAATTAAATCACATTCGTGAACGGACAATAAACTGCAGTGTTTGAGTGTGTTGAGTTCTTTACACTTAACTATTCAATACTCATATTTAGTGATAACGTGTTAGTGTGCAAAATATTGTGACGTCACCATGTTTCCTCGAGGACATTCTTATATACTACAAACTTCACTATTAATGTAAGTATGTTATAAGTATAACTATTACATAAGCTATTATTTTATTATTAAATATTAATTTAAAACCTGCTTTTAAATAACGTTTTTTTTCTTAAATGATACAGCACATGAGAAAATAGGGAACCGAGTTTCGAGTATAACATAACATCCGCCTAAATAAACTTGGAATATAAAATATTTGTGTACAATATGTCATTGAAAACTTTAGTGTTGTTTCTGAAATTACACGTTTAACAGTAATTAAAAGCATGTTATGTTATACTTCAGATATCAATGTATTTTATTTTAAAAAGGTTGAAAAAAGCAGCACCAATTGTAAAATCGTCTCCAACAAGGTGGATTATACACTGGCTTATGATAATAAAGTAAATTATAATTTCATTAACTGTGGTTATTGACAGGTTCTAAACGTCACAATTTTTTTTTTAAATCGCAAGTAGTATTTTTCGTTATATTTCAGATATTTTCCAGAATTTTCGATCTGATATGACACAAGTAATTCCTAATTACCGTGCATGACATAATGAATACGGAATGGCTAATACAAATATTGTATTTACTAGCGTGTGCCTGCGGCTTCGCTCGCGTGTGTATAGGTTTTAACAGTACTTAGGGAACAGTATTTTTTCTTATAGAGTATCTAAGCTACTCTATGTCGTTTTCTGTACCCTGTGTAAATTTTTATGATGATCAGTGGAGTAGTTAAGGTGTGAAAGTGTAACATAAAAACCTTATATTTGCATTTTTATTATTAATTATAATAATAACGTAACTTAATCTGAGTCCTGATATATTTAACACTAGCTGACCCCGCGAACTTCGTAACGCCTAACAGTCGATTTTTTAATACTTATTCTGCTATTCGGGACCATCGTATAAATATTGACATTCATATTTTTACGATACTAACGTCACTCAATTGTTTTGCCTTCCCGGAACCTCTCCACTAACACTTAAACTTTATAGTATGGTATTAAAGTTCAAATTGACTTTTAAGTATTATTACGAATAATTTGTATGGGAGTATAGAAAAGTGTCGTTTTAAGACTTTTCCAGGTATTTTTTTTAATTTTTCTCTCCGTAAGATCCAACCTCGTACTTCAAGGAATATTCTAAAAAAAGAATTAGCGAAATCGGTTCAGTTCTTCTCGAGATTTGCGCTTAGCAACACATTCAGCGATTCATTTTTATATTATAGATGAAAGATTCGATATTATATAAAACAAATAAAATGAATTCGTTTTTTTTATAATGATCAACTAAAAATAACTGTTTATAAATCAATACATATTATAAAATAAAGTCGACCGCCGCTTCTGTCTGTGGGAATGTCCGCGATAAACTCAAAACTACTGAACGGATTATAATGCAGTCTTCACCAATAGATAGAGTAATTCACGGGGAAGGTTTAGGTAAATAATTTGTCAAGGTTTTATTGTAAATTGGTTAAAATATAATGATAATCGTTGAAAGAATCGGAAAAATTCAAACCGCCTTAAGCGTTTCATGCACATAAGTATATATTTTTTTATTATCAGGGCAGGACAACGTCCACCGGGCCTGCTAGTATACACTAAAATGATTAACAAAAATAAATCTCAACGTAGAAAATCATTAGGTATTTATTATTTTACACAAGCTTATCATGTTATTAGTAAAGCCCTTTGATTGTAGAATTATTGATTCGACAATGCATATTACCAAGTTAGATATATAATTGTTAAAAGGTAGGCAACAGGCCTACTGTACAGGCAGACTGCTCTTTCTGACGTCGAGTTATAACCATCCTCAGTTCGACCAACTGCAGTCCGGAGGCCAATCATAATATATGACTACTATGCCTGAAGACTGTATTGAATGCGTCTTGTATCAGAATAAGTTGCCAATAAATCGAAATAAGACACCGGCAGCAAATCAGCGGCAATCGTAAAGTGTTAACGAACCTACACGAAGTTAAACGAGTAGCATATAACAAGTACTAGATACACTTCTCTATAAAAGTCTCCCGAAACTTAATTATGATTTACAGCTAAGCTCCATTGCTAAGCTATAACATTGGTACTCCATTGTAAATAGATCCGATTCTGTCATCCGAAGCCGTTGTTATTGTCTTTTCTAATTTATTTTATAGCTTCGAATGATCAAATACGCATGCGGCATCTCACGATCGTAAACATAATTTATGATTGTAATAATTTCTATCTTAATTATCATGGCCAAATAAAGTCCACGATTAGCATATGTTACATTTGATTTAGATTTTTTTTTTCGTAGTATGTTTCTTACTAGCATATAAGATTAATGAGATATGGTCTCTTTGTGCAATGTTAAGACAACACTGATTATTTATTTGTACATGTATATTATTATACGATTTCTCGGCTTTAGTACTATATATATAGCATAATTTGGATTCTTTTGTAAAGTACTGGGCATATAACTTGTAAGTGACATTTTTAAAAGATAAATTTGTATTATGTATATATTTGAAAAATTAAAACCATATTACTAACGGTCCTAACGAAGGAATATTTAGAAAAACAGATATTGAAGAGTTCATAAATAACAATTATCCCTTAGGTCAAGAAATTCCTTTTTGTTATGCCATTATAGATGTTAATTTCTCGTTCATAGTAACAGAAGTAAATAAGAATCTAAAGAAAATGGACTTATGAACACAAATTGTTATAAGTTGCATAAATATTTGAACCTCTTGAAAAAATATAGAATCAATCAAGAATTAATATGAATAGTTTATATTCATATAAACACTGTATAAAATTACTCTATATCTGATTACTCATACCATCCTCGTACAAGTAGCTGCGTACGTTATATTTAGTGTTCCATCCAAATTGACCTTCATACGACCAGGTCCAGAAATATTCCGGCCTAATGGTTATCTCTTATCTTTCAACATGTTTTAATTCCAAACGCCATTGCCGAGTGTTAATATAAATTGCGTAATTGCGAGGCATATATTTACGAACAGTGGACGTACCGTGGGCGATCCGGGTCGGAAACGAGTCTGTTAAATTCTATGTCACCAGAGTGAACCAGTACAGCGGGTACCTCTTTCCCAACTACGGGAGAAATGTTCGGGGTGATGTCAAAATACTCCGGGGTTATTTATTAAGTTGTTTATTTTGAGTAGGCAAGTTAATGCACGGATATGAGAATAGTTCTATTTTGTAATATTACTTTAGTGTTAGTTTGAAGTAAAACTTAATTTAAATATAACAACTCTTTTCTAGACGAAATATAGGTTATATTTTTATAAAATGATTTACAAGATTACTTGTCCAGTATAATAATCTAATACTAACAATGCGGTGAAAATATGTTTGTTTAAAAGTTCTTAGATAGCTTCTATGATTTTGGTAAACTGTAAATAATAAGGCACTAAAAAATAGATCTACATTTTTGAGATAGTTATGAGGCCACAGAAGGCGCTACTTTGAAGCCATAATTGCTCAGTGGCTAGCGTGATTTGAAAATCTGTCACCATGCACCTACGTATATCTAAGGTTCAAGCATCTACATTTGAGAGCCAGTCATATAGATTTAGCATGTTTACCATCTCAGACCTTGTGGTTAATCGCTAAAACCTATAAACTTAGTAAAAAAAAGGGATTAAAAATGAACACTAATAAATTCAAATTTTATACATTTAGCATTTTACCTAAACCTGATGCAGCAATTTATTAATTTAAACTGTTAACCTCCACTGTACTAAGCATCACTTCTGTTCCGCTGTGAATCTTTATATAGAGAATATATTTGATTACGCTCAATATTTAGTTCACATCATAGTTTCCATGAGAAACATGATTCTATTTTTAATATCATGCAATAGTTAAACATATAGTCTATCAAAGTATGACGGTATTGTAAAAACATAGATAGTTATTGTATGTGTTTTGTAAGATGGTACATTTGTTACATTTCTGCATCGGTTTTATGTATTGCCATCATTGGGCACATAGGTCTTGTTACCAAAATCACGAGAGATGAGAAATAAGATAGGGCATTATTTTCGATCTAGTGCAGTGTAAATTGGTGTATAATCTACTTTGTGATTGGTATATAGATCATGCACATGCTGTAGGTAGATTTTTTGGGGCATATAGCCTATATCTTCAGCCTTAACAAGATGAGACAAAGCATACATTTTGTTTAAATCGTCCCTAACATCACTAGAAAATTTAACACCGGCGCGTGCTAAGATAAACAACAAATCGATTTAGACCCCTGGTCAAGGAACTTTGTAATATGAATACATCTTCTATAATCGAAAAGTCGACTCTAGCCCACCGAGTAATAAAATTGTGGTTATCACGATTATAATCAGATATTCTTAGTTGCTAAAGTACGAAAAAAGTATTTGTCTTGATACACTATTTTGATTGGGACTATAATAAAATATATTATTTATAGAAAAAGACTACATAGGGTATTCAAATCAATTCTTGTGTCGTTTCTGTATGCGACGACAAATGTATCTGCTTATTTGTATAGCAATCATGAGATAAACTTAATTGAATTTAAATTCTAACAATGCTTTGATAAATGTGAGACTACTGTAATCGTTTCGGTAATAGATTACGTTTCCTGTATGTACGACTAATAGTTCTCACAATACATTGTTGTGTCAATGTTCAGTTATTCAATGGTACATTTTGGTGAAGGTTGCGTCATCATTGTCATCCGCGGTTATATCTACTAATAACTAAACCATTCTTTATCCCAGATTATTTCTACGCTTGGATATAGTTGTAACAATATTACATTGATATATCAATAGTAGCTTATTAACAAAATAATATTGTATTTTTTTGTGAATACGAAGCGTTTGTTTTCGTTTCAGTAGTATTAGGTATGTTTACTCGATTTTTAAGGTTTCTCGATATCGATAATTTTTGCAGTGGAATTTTGTTAATTACGAAAACTTGGTTAATCTGTTTCCGAATTAAATCGAGACATACAAACGACCAGACAGACAGAAATTCTTTTAATGGCATCGATGATATCGATCTTCTGAAACCTGCTCTTTATTAATGTATTTTTTTTTCTTCAACAAACATAACTTGAGATAGTGAGTTATCGAAATTCGCTGAATGTCTTATGAAAAAGAAAAATATCGGAGTATAACATCCGTGTAAATAAACTTGAAATATAAAATATTTTTGAGTACAAAATGTCATAGAAACGAACAGACAGAAAGAGATTTTTTAATGTCACAGTCATGATCACTGTCCCTTCTAATTTCATATATTAGTCTTCTGATTAAACAACATTAAATATAAACATGAGTAATAAGCATGAATGTCAAAAGCATAAAATTTGTAATCTTCTATCAAAAGATATATATAATATTTTAACAGGTTATAGTATTATTTAGTTCAAGAATGTTAAAGATCCATTTTTAATAATTGACTTGTCTTCGATTTCGGCAAAAAATTAACCGCTACGCAAAAAGTTGTACAAGAATAGATCACGTTTTAGCAACGGTTAGTACACCGGCTATATAAGTTGAATATTATATTTACAACACGGTTACTAAGGAAACCTTTAGTACCGACTACACTTTATAGGAACAAGAAATCTAACGCCGTGATCTAGTGTTCAACGTGGTTGACAAAAACACGGAATTCACGATTTCGTTTAACAATAGCTGTAAATCGGCTTGTAATTTTCGAATTGTTTAACAAACTCTTATTACGTTGAGGATCGAAGGTTTTTAGTACAGAAACATAAACTTATTCAGTCATTTACATTAACCTATACCAGACCCACTGTAAGAATATAGGCCTCTTCCGAAGGAAGGTGTGCCCATAATTACCACGCCAGCCCACAACACATTAGGTGATTTCAAACTCTGAGAAATCCACAGTTCTATATTACCCACATACGATGGTACTATAAGAATATTTTTCTGATTCAGCTCCCCCATCTCACGATGTTTTCGTTCACAGTCAACTCATAGTGTTAGCAATTTAAATTCGTTGGTATATGACGGAGTTCGAACCTGCGAACATCGCATTGACAATCCACCGGTCAAGCCACTTGATTACCACTACTTTACAATGTCTACGACATAAATTCCATCGAAAGTAATCAATTGAATCTCAAGACGAGACACGTTCTTATTTTTAGGTTATTTGTGCCCACGGCGATTTCGAATATCTTTATAATTTTAAGGACCTAACATGGCATGCATGTCCAACTTTTGTTCGTAATCTTTCAAGCAAATTATGCAAGTAAGAACTCCAATGACATAATTATATTTAATGGTCACTTATGTTCAATCTTTTTTGGCATCTAAATTAATATTTTGCTGCAGTTAATTTTAAGTAAGCTGTGATTTTTTTGTACTTTGTAGATTTTACCGATTGACCACAACCTCACCTGGTGTTAAATAACGATGTGATCGTACAACAAGATCGTATAAAGGCTAAATCTAGATAATTCTTAAGTGGAACTGCTTTTTTTTTTTAAACTGGCTACACTGTTGACTTGGCAAGGCCTCTACAGTTTCACCGGACTACGGTAAGTGGAACTGCCGGAACACACCCACAGTAGTTTAGCTGCAGCTTTTCAACTTTAAGAGGTGGTAGTTAGTCAGAGATGTTCACAAATACCTCTACCATCACCACGCTATGGCTTCATCACGATGTTTTCCTTCATCAAAAGCTCCACTCATTCGGAAGGATTCGATCCTATGTCGACTGTGTAGCACGCTTGCTACTGAGCTATCATAACTTCGAAATCTTAAATAGGTAAATGATTAAATAATAAACTAGGACCTCATACACAGAGACGACATAAAAGGTTTCGTTTTGATGAATGACTTATTGTGGTCTATATATGTATGTAGGTGTTATTTGTGTTACCTGCCTGCACAGAAGGAGGGTAACGGTTATCAACGGTGAATACTTGAATGTCTATGTCTTTGACATACTTTATAGCTTAAACGATTTAACATATTTTAATGCATGTTGTCTATTTAGATTCATCTTAATTGTGCGAGTGACATAGGCGCAAAGTTTAAGTATGGCTTTTGGTATCAAGAATAGAGGAGTGATAAGAATACGTTTATATTTACAAAATTACTGAACTGATCATTCCTTTCATATATTTGGGTAACTAGATATATTGTTAGTACTTCTGCTGTGTGGTTTATCTAAGCATAATCTATAAAAACTGATTTATCTATATATCTAAAGTAGATAGTACTCCAGACGAGTACGCTATGGGTTTAAGAGTAATTGTTACTAAATAAAGATAATTATATTAAATAAACTCTGTATAAAATGAATTATCATTGATAAATAGGTTCCCATTAAATGTCTGGCTCAACAGCTGTCGAGTGATTGTAGAGACATGTACGCCGCCGCCGCCGCCGCCGCCGCCGCCACGACCGAATAGGTGATAAAATTATTAATTATAATTATTACAGGGTTAAGCGTAAGATTTGATTAATAACCGGACGATAACGCTGGTTTTAGTTGCACCTCGGACGAGTTTCAACAGCTCTATATAATGTATTATAATATTATGTATTATAAAATAACGTTATTTTAAATTTGAAAAGTAACGTTTCTAATGTTTTTATTAGAAATATTAAATGATATTATTTTAAAATATTAAGTTTAAAAATAGCACCGGTCACGGAGAAGTTAAGGAGTAATAGGTTAGCATGGTATGGGTATATCATTAGGAGAGTTAGAAGGCATATGACTATAAAAGTTTTAAGTATGAAGGTGAATGGATGTAAGAGTAGAGGAGGAAGGCCGAAGAAGGTATGGAGAAGAATGATATGTGTATAAAAAGTGTTAATACTGAGATGACGTCTGACAGACGGGAGTGGAGAAGGAAAACATGTTGTGCCGACCCTACTTTGGTGAGATAAGGGTTAGAAGATGATAATTTAAAAATATTAAGAATCTTTCAACTTATATTTTCATAGTAATAAATTGATACGACCAAATATCAGTTATTCATATGTCTATATATACATATAGAAATATGGATGTTGGTATCTGTGAGATTGAAAAACTCTAAAACTGTGTTGCCGATCACCATAAAAGTTGATACAGAGAACTATTTTTTCATGGTTTATGTTACAACAAATAACAATAATAGCAGTCAGAGAGGAGAGCACAACTAGTTTTGTATATATAAAGATTAGGTTCACCTGCAGCTTTCTTCGCGGTAATGTAGTATTGGTCTATCGCCCCGGAATAGTTTTTTTTTGAGTAAAAGGCATAGGCCTGTGACCTTCTCTTTAACCCTGCTTTCCTGCTTTATAAGTTACAACAAATGATGCCAATATGTTATAACTTTTTTTAAAGGTATAAAACGAATTGTAAATATCTGAGATTTACCTCCTGCACGCGGTTATATTATAGAACCGACTTTAAAAAACAAATATAAGCAATTATACTAGCTCTGGGTCTCACCTACGCTATATATGAAACTTTTGTTCATAATTTCGTACTTCTTGACCTATCGGTTAAAATTGTGCGTTGTTCGTCGGACAGTCTAAGAATTGTACTAAGCAGAAAAATTAACTTTATTTATAAACGTTAGTATTATTTTTTTGCATTGTAGTAGGGCTTTTTCTAAGCCCACCCGGCTACCTAAAACTCTCAAATTGAAAATCTGTCCTTAACGTCTATAGGTATGTTCCGGCAACTGCAATTTGGAGGCAGCCCTTTTAGGCTTAGCATGTTTACGATCTTGATTCACATCATCAATTAACGTCAGGTTAGATTATGGCCAAATGTGAAATAATGAAAGAAAAATACCCGCAAATTTAATGGTTCATTTATTTGTCATAAATTTCATATTAGGTATATTCATTGTGCTATAAGGGAGCTCTCAACAATTATAACAAAAAAATATTTCTTGAAAACTGAACTGAACTGAAGGTATTCTTCATTAATTCAATGATATATTCCAATAAGGTATAATTCAATTGAAACTTACATTAAACAATATCATAAAATATTTGTGCAACTTTCATGAAGTACGCAATTATTACCAATTTTCGTTAAGTTTTATGACTTTGACGTAATAAAAAGTGAAATTTAACTGCAAATTTAGATCTTAATTAAGGGAACGGATTAGAATAGCTATAACATTAATGGTTACTTTCTCTGCAATGCATCCTTCTCAGTCGGAAGAGCATAATAGTGTTAATTTAGTAAACTGCCGTACTGTCTAATCAGTACAAAGGATTCAGTATGTTTGTAACCCTATTCTGTGTGCCGGCTTTCTCCGTCTGTATGACCGGTATCCGGAAATTATTTCATTGATCCAACACTTTATGGGCTTTACAAGTGGTAGATAATTATCTATTGGCCTGTAGAAAGCATTGAACGTTTGAATCCTGAATCAAATGTACGACGGTATGAGAAAATGATTAATATCTTGTCTCAGTAGAATCGTTTGTATAGCAAATGTGATGTATATATGGATTGTAATCATTACCAATAAATTTCCATCATTATTAGGGTATAAATTTTATAAATAGATATGAAGTAGCTAAACTCGCGGCTCTGCTTGCATTTCTTTTGTCGTAATTATGATTTAGGTACTGTATACATAAAAATCATTGCCGATTGTATTGAAACGCGTCACTGCTGAACGGTTGCAGTTATTTGAATTAATTTATTTTTAGTTGTATGTATAATTGCTAAGACATGGCTTGTATGAAAAAGAGTGCTTGAAATATCGCGAGTAAAATGAAAAAAAAATGGGTGGAAGAATCTCCATACAAAAAATGAGTGAGTACGAGAGAATTCAGTAGGGAAATCCTCAAAAATATTGACAGAAATGACAGACAGACGTTCAGTTGTTCAGTTGTCATTTTATTTCATTACATGGCCGTACTATAAAGAGAATATATTTTGGTCTCATTTACCTCGTAAGTACACCCGTGCGTAACTGGGTCGGGCAGCTAATTTATAATAAATAGTTGAGTTATGGCACGGATATTGTATAAAATTTTACATGTTGTAATATCTACACATACAAATATTCATAAAGACAATTGAACTTGTGTTAAAACATCGGGCGACAAACTACACAGTGGCGCGGCGACGTGTAGGTGATGACCTCAGGCCGCCGTAGGTAGGGCCTGGACAAGGACATGTCCGTCGCCCTGGCAGTGTTTGCATAGGCCCATGTGGTTAAGGCGCATTGTGCCGATGTGACTCTCACTGTACGTCGGAGGCGTATAGCACCCGATACTCCTGAGTGGTCTACTATGTCGACCCTTCAGCCCGCAGACGAGGCTCCGTATGACGGGCCAACACTTGCCGGAGGAGCAGACGTGGTGCTATAGGCAATCCCTGCTCTCCGCTCAAAAGTGTGTGTAACAGCACCATGGGGTTTTAGTCCGTACAAATCCGACTTAACCCACCCTTAACTGCCCGGCGGGATGGGTATCCGATGAGGGAATTCCCCATGTAAAAAAAACAAAGTGTTAAAACATAGCATCAAACTAATAATGGTACTGGCAACACCACGTCTCACGTCATCATGCACCGCGATGTCCTGTTCGCTACTTTTGTTTGTACCAACAACACGGTTTTAAATAAACTATCATAAAAACGAGTTTCAATTAATTTCGTCGATAAAAACCAATTCTAGAAACCAGCACCTACAAGTTACACAACATTAAGTCCAAAACAACTAGCTGGTACCTTCCATGTCGTTGTCATAGAAATGGTTTGATCGTATTACTGTAATTTTATTAATATTTATGAGCCTTACTACCCTTTTATCGGTTACATGTAAAGAGACTTTATAGAGAAGTGTAATTATATTCAGCCTCGATAATAGTCTGAAAATTCCTATATCTGTCAGTAGAAGTCTAGAGATTAGCACAGACAAGCAACAGACATCTCAATTTCATTTATAAGTGTATACTCGTATATAGTTTATAAAGTAAAGATTTTGTATCTTTGAACGAGCTAATCTCAGGAACCGGTCATGAACGTCAGTCGGATTTATACCATTCTTTTTGCGTTAGGTGGCTCGCTTATTGAGAAGGTTAATTTATGTTACACTTGCTGATAGCCACGACTTTGTTCGCATAATTGATTGTCTTTACGATATATCTTAGGTACAGAAGAAAAATATAAGCATCATACCGCTTGCCCCACTTCAGTACAGCAAAAAGATATACATCGCTTAAAGCGCAGGTGTTTATAAAATCATATTCTCTTAATTATTTAATAACTTTGTATGAAACGGAAGCATTGACATCATTTTTTTTATTGTAAGGACCTATCTAGTACTTCTTGAGTGATACGCGCACAACAAGACACTTCTATAATTTTATTTATATATTGTGGATCAAACCTTAGAAGGTAACATGATCTCAAAGTTTAAAATAAATTTGAAATTAGTATGTCAGAGACGTGAAAAAATATTCAAATAATTCTGTTTTTGAAAATAAAAAGCTTTCACACTGACCTTACAAACAGTAGACCGACAGTTCGGTATATATTGGTTTATTACTACATGATATGTTGTTTCGAACAGTTGTATTACAAGTACCTAAAAAGTATTGAACAACTAATGTTAAAATGTACACATTGGTACGAACTTTTTAACTCGTGACCTATCGTGACCACGAGCGAAACGCGAGCTATAATCAATTAGCTATCACGATTATTCCTTCACGCCATTCTCCAAATGTTCGATTCCTAATGTTTAACTTTCACTCTAATCGATCTTGACTTGTACGAGCTTCCTACAATTTGTGAAATATTTATTTTTAAATATTCAACGGATTAACATACTATCTGCGTTGTTTTCATCTTCTATATATAAATGGCATAAAATATAGAAAAAAAAAAATATATAGAAGAATTTTCTATATATAATATAAAAGATTTCAGTACTTTTCTGTTTAATAAGCTTTAATGTTATCATTAAAAAAATTATAAACAGTTTTGTTTCATTGCTATCGACAAGTTAAAGCCTTTATTTATAAGTATCTACTCATGATACTTCACAATTTTAACGATATTAAATTCAACTGTTATTACTAAAATGTTTCTATAAGATATTTTAGTATACATTTTGATACCTAGCTTTCGTATACAAATTAAATTGTTCCATTTTTTGGCATATTTAATGGCATGTAGCAGGCGGAAACGTGAAAGACTTAGACTGAGTTGCACCAAAATCGTGGTCATTGTAATTGTTAAAGTTAACTTTAACAATGACAAGACTTGCTAACAGTTACATTTGCCAAAACGAGTTGCACCATCAAACATTTTGTAATTGTTAAAGTTATTAGGGTTGCCATTTTAATAAACCAATTAGTCCCTAAAATCGAAAAGGTTCACATTTTTTACTTGGCAGGACTTAGTTATAACTGTCACTATTGTTATTCTGTGACTGTCACCAGCACGAAAATGTCAACTTGTTACAATTATTTTGCTCTGTTATTTACTTTGTCTTTTTCTGTGAAGTTGTATATGGGATTTTTTTTATCAATATATTATTATCAATGGCTAATTCCGAGAAAATTAATACCACATTGGTTACCACATTCGAGAACAGTATAAAACAAGAAGCATTCAATTTATTTAAATCTTCAATAATATTTGAAAATTTCATATAAAATGTTTTTGTATGCACTATATAATAAAAGTGTTATACAAGCATTCGAACCTGTAACGACAAAACGTTAGCTTTTGTCGTCCTGTGGGCATTTTCTAATTCTGTGTTTGTTATTTAGAGAAAGAAGCATTATCTCCAGCAACAATGAAGTGAACTAGTAAACTTGACAACCGATTCAAAAATTGACATTAACAATAACGTTAACCGGCCAACATGGAGCATTAATAGTTAACGTTAAATAGTGACGTCATTTTAACCATTGTTATTTGGTGCAACCTATTTTTTGCCTAACAATAACTTTAACCGAATTTTTAACTTTAACATTAACTGGTGCATCTCAGCCTTAATATTATAAAAAAATATTAGAAAACGAAGTTGACTGTCATTAAAACTTAAATTAAATTCCCTATAATACATTCAGTTTCTAACTTAAATTTGAGCTTGTTTCCGTCATGTGTTAGAGTATAAAATGTATGATAAACTTTCCATAGAATCTTGTCTGCACCTACAAATGAAGAAGCCAAAATTTTATGGAAGTTTGTGATGAGTTCTATGAATTGTTTGTAAATATGTAAGGGTTAGGGTACGATGGGACTGACATGCTCTTTGTGGACTTAAGTCTCTGAATGAAATAAAGATTTAAAACAAAGTATTAATAACGAACGTTCCATTTTATAAAAAAAATAAAAAAATAAGTAATATATCACATATAAAACAGTTAAAGACACATTCAAATTTAAAATTTACAAACTTCCTATTGATAAATATTTCTATCTGTTTTACATAAATTTTAAAGTCAGTGAGTCACAATGACGGAAGTTCACAATATTGTAGTCTAACTTGTTATATCATAAATGTAAGGTAGGATAAATATAAATAATAGTATACCGTATGTAATATTCTCATATTATCATGTAATTAAAATGTATGTAAGTCATATCTAGGACATACTGTAATACGTCACAGGGAGAAAAAAGTGTCTGAGATACAGGCTCGGCCTAGTTCAGGCGCTAGGATAAATAAATGTGTACTGTACTGTATGTCGAAAGATAAACCTTCTGTATCATATTGTAATTTGTTCAAATAAAGTTTTATTATTGTTTATTGTATATGTTTGTGTGTAACTAAGAAACTTAATGTACCATACCGTAATACATTAGTTTCGCCTGTTATATCGACCAGAGTATGAATACGTAGGCGTTAATTAATTATACACTCCTGAGATTTCCTAAACAAAATAGGTATATTTAAATAAATAAATAATATCTAATATGATTCCATCGTAAAGTTACTCACGAATACAATATTCATGAAATTGTACAATCAACCTTATTGCTGACAACTGTATAAATAATGTTTTATAGACAAAAACAAAATATTCGCCTGAATAAATAACCTCATAAATTCTGGGCACCGTTTGGCAATATACAACATATCTACGTGTATTCAATAAAATTAAAATAAAAAAAAGAATAACGTATCATAAGACGTTCGTTCTACAGGCATTTATTACACAATCGGTAAATAAATATTAAATAGCAAACCAAGCAAAGCCACTGCGATGTCGATGATAATCCTTTTTTTTGTAATAAAATCTTTTATAGAGGTTCTTTGGAATGTTGAGGTTGACTTTTCAAAAATGTTTCCTCAAAATCCGTCACATGGATGTTAAGTTTTAAATCAGGTCAAACATACATAGAAAAATAGTTTTAATATATAAACTTTGAAGTATAGATAATATAATAAAAGCGGATAGCAAGTGAAGAAGACTTTATTAGAAACTTTTGTCATTGTAGATATATGGATTCGAATATTGCCATTGGTATTTACATATAACTAAAAAACATAAAACTAATATAAACGATACAGAAGTTAGAAAGGGAACTTAAACGTATTAACAGCATTCTTGAATAATATGAATTCGGTTTAGACAGAATGTTCTGGTAAATACTACTTCGAGGTGTCAATTTTAAAATTCTTAACAAATAGCGTGCTTTAATTATTATGATCTCCATAACATTTCATCAAGGAACAATGTATAACTGTCGATTTTAATAAATTCGTTGCGAAACGTTGAACCTATAATTTTTATTACATATATAAATTTACCCGACGCAAAAATGTATCCAGATCTTAATTTTAAAGTAGTAATAAGAACAAGGAAGTTTATTCGAAACTCTCTACTTTGAACTTGGTTACACGTGGAGGCTAACACTGAATTATACGATACAAAAATTCTTTCTCTTTTGAAGCCAAATTAAAGTATTTTTCCACATATCATGACAAGTATGCAATAATATTATCTCCTGTATCTTCTACTAAAGCTAACTTTGCTAAAACATAGGCTTTCCTGTTTGTTTTTAAATCTACACGAGACGGAACCTATTACAATCTTAAACTCATACTAAAACTATATACAGATATAGATTATAATCATCATCATCATCAACAAGAAAAGTTTTGAGTTTGAAATTGGACGGATATAAAGGTGGAGGTAGACCGAAAAAGGTGTGGATGGATAGTGTGAAAAATGATATGTGTATAAAAGGTGTGAATACTGAGATGACTTTTGACACGGGAGAGTGACAAAAAAAACATGTGACGATCCTATTTAGGTGGAATAAGGGTAAAATAATGATGGTGATGGTTGACATTATATTATTTTATATACATTATTATATTATATATAGATATTATATTATATAAATATTTTAAAATCTATTAAACAATTGTGTGGGCTATCGAAACTCTTCTGTAAACAGAAGCAAATCGAGCCACTAGCTGGAGAGCATTCGTGTTATCCGTTAAAATAACAATATTTTTGTGTGTTGTGCAGGATAAAAAAGTTACAAGTATCACGTTATAATTAAGTAAAATACAATTGTATGTAAGATATTCATTAGTACTCAAAGTTATTAATATATTTTAACGGTATGATTACATAATTGCATATTCGTGATTGTCTAGCGGTTTGACCAGTGGAAGTATCGATCCAGTTGAATGTTCGTAGGTTCGACCGATCGATGTACCAACGAATTTTTCGGAATTCGCGTACATTAACTAATTTAAATTGGTAACACTATCGGCTGACGGTGAAGAAAAACATCGTGCCGAAACCTGAACCTGAGAAATGTTTCTTGTAGTACCAATATATATGGAAAAATAGAAAAACTGTGGATTTCTCAGCTTTTGAAATCGCCAATACGTTCGTCGGCTGACGTGGTGATTATGCCCATACCTTCCTTCGGCAAGAGGCCTGTGGCCCTGCATGTGGGTACTCTAATAGGCTGATGATGATATTATATGTATAAAAACCATAATACGGTAAATATTTCAGTAGAAACGTAATGAACGAAATGGAACATTTAGATTAACATATAGAGTAATACGCCATGTGAGTTCCATTTAATAATTGCGTTTTAAACGGGTGTCACCTGATTTAAATAAATTTAACATAAAGCGAAAATTTTGTAAAAGATATTACTCTGAAAAAATGAAGTGCCTGATGAATTGTTATTTACCTGTTTTACTTAAACTTGTATATAAGTAATTAGGTAACTTGTAACTTCGATATAAATGTTGCAATTTATAAAGACTCAAAGCGCTTCTTATATTGCACTAGTAATTTCCAGCAGCTTCACATGCATTTTCTTGCAGGAATTATTTTTGGCTCTTTGTTTTATATCTTTATATATAAAATAATAACGAGGGAACCTACACCTGAGAAATGTTCTTGTATCCAACGTATTTGGGAAAATATAGAAGTGTGGATTTCTCGAAGTTTGAAATCGCCAATACGTAGTGAGCTGCCGTGGTAATTATGCCCAGACCTACCTTTGCGCAGAGGTCTACAATCATGCAATGGGTCTCTTACTGGCTAATGTGATGTCATTATGATAACCAACAATGACTACGAAAAATTTCTTTCGATATTTTTTTTTACCGATAATGACTTAAACTTATATAAAAGCTTTGAGGTCATTGTACTCTATAATATTAGGCTGTCAAGTCAATGTCCTTCATCTATTTAAACATTTTATGTTTTTTACGATTTTATATTATCAATTCTTATTTTCATTGTTATCTCGTCAGTAGATGGAGTGGAATTTTTCTATTGTTTATGTATGTTTCTTGGTTAGAATTACCTGTTATGTAGATATGTAAATAAGGTTATATATTACTTTATAGTTTCTTGAAATTATTTTAGGAGAAAATTAAATATTTAACTCGGTCGGTAGATAGTAAATATTTACTCTCCTTGTTCCTGAAATTTGATTCCAGACGCGAGCCAAAATCTATTGACAGGAAAATTTTGTTGTCATAATCTTTTATGTTTCCAACACCGGTGGTACAAGTAATATCCTAATTTGGAACTCTCGGGAGTGCACATATTTGTATTTATATTTATTTAAGCGTCACATACTGATAATTAAAACATCTAACGAGTATTCTATTCCATTTTGGGCTTCTGTCGTTTTATTCAAACTAGTGGTCGTTCTGTGATCGAAATTCGGCCATAACAAAGTTTTAATACATTAGATATAAGTGTATGTCTTTTTGTTTTCTTTTTCTAAATTTAATTGTAGACGTGAGGAGCGTGCAGTATGACGCATAGAGACTTATAAATAAAGGCTTTCGACCCGTCGATGGTATAAAAAAAAAATATTTTAACAAGTTTTTTTAACAACAATAAAGCTTGCAATAGCTGCTACATAAAGAAAATCAGATGACAAACAGAGGGAACAAGGTACTGAACTGTTTTGTCTTCAAACAATAAATAGACTTGTATATTGTTGTTTCATAGGAACAGCGAATTTTACTTAGACTAGTTGTAGGTTGTCTAATTTTTTTTTATTGTATCTTTTTCGTTACTACATTTTCCTCTAACGCTTATAAAAAGTTGGAACGATCTCTGTTAAATTATATCATTACCGCGTAGCTTATATAGAAAAGTAATGGTATGTTGCCTAAATAATATACTGAAAAGTGATCTATCGACTATTAAAATTTTCGTCAAAATCCGTTCAGTCGTCACGGAGTCCGTTTGGAATGAATAAGATAAGATAATCCTAAAATAAGATAATTTCAAATGTATGTACTTATGTATAAGTAAATGTATGTATTAAAAGTCGCGGTGGTCTAGTGGTTTCACCAGTAGAATATCGATCCGATGTCTGCAGGTTCCAAGCTCGGCATGTACCAACGAATTTTTCGGAAATCGCGTACATTTAGTCATTGAAATAGCTAACACATACAATCGGCTGACGGAGAGGAAACACATCGTGAGGAAACTTGAACCTGAGAAATGTTCTTGTAGTAACATTGTATGAGGGAAAAATATAAGACTGTGGATTTCTCAGAGTTTGAAATCGCCAATACGTCGTGGGCTGGCGTGGTGATTATACCCATACCTTCCTTTTGAAAGAGGCTACAGTGTGTCTTTTACAGCCTGATGATGATTATGATGTATACATTGAAAATAGTAAGTTGTATGATCGCTTAATTAAATCCAGCTAAAATATTAATTATATTGTTCGTTGTTTGAGCCTCGTTTTGTCTTTTTGGACTTCATGTATGTAGATTTATTCATGGCAAAGTGTCATTATCGGCTGAAAGAGAAATTAAGCAAACAACACAGTGTGAAGATTAAAAAAAATATATTATCTCTAAAATTCTAACTGCGTTATGTATATATTGTTTAACTTGTTTCAATAGTATAATAGGAATTAGGAATGATTTTAAATAAATTAGCATTGATTTACAAGTGGTTATTATTAAGTAAAATATATTATTTGTCATTATATTTTTACTTCTGCTTAAAATGATATTTGGTTAAATTAATAATCTATATATTAAGATTTTATACATATATATGTAGTTATACCATACACATTTATTTAAAATGATACATGACATAGAATCGTATAGTCTCTCTGCCTATCATAAAATATCATAATATATATTATAAAACACAGTTGTCCGCCGCATCTGTCTGTCTTTCTGTATATTCGTGATAAACTCGAAAACTACTAAAAGGACTGTAATTCGGTCTTCACAAATAGATGGAGTAATACACGAGGAAAATTTAGCTATATAATTTGTCAAGTTTTTGTGTAATTTGGTTGAAATATAAGGAGCGGAGCAGAAACAAAACACGAGTGAAAGTGCGAGCTACTGTTAGTCCATTAGGTCTTATGTTATATTACAAGACTAACATAGGAGGCTTATAGTGGATCGCCTCTTATTACGAGGTCAGTGACCTATTTACTCTCCCAGGCTTTATTCATCGCATACCAACGCATATGCTTATCATTAAAACCAATTTACTTATTTACCAAGCCTGTATAATAATTAATTATTACAATAAATTATAAAATATTAGCTGTGCCTGCGACTCTGCATGGAATTGTTTTTATTAATTGCTATTGTTGTTTGCTGTGATAATTAACTATTTGTTTTTGTCTAACCAATATTATAAATCCAAAAATGAGTTTTGTTTTTTGTCACGTTTTCACGCCTTAACTACGTATCAAGGATACAGAAAACGACATGGAATAAATAATATCATCCAGAAAAAAATATTGTTCTGGAGTGATGAGTCACACCTACATTAAGGCGACCGAAGCCACAAACAAAACCTAGTAATCAATAGTTTCAATTTTATCTACGTAGTAACAAAGAGCACCTACTCTTAATAAAAGCAATTGATAAGTCGAATTCGCACGGCTCGTTGTACTTGACTCGAGTTCAATTCAAACATCTCGCAAATAACATTCGATGTAATATCATCCAAACCAGGCACAAGTTGAAGCTTCCTTATTGCCATGCAAATTTTGTTATTAAGTTACTCGAAGCAGATATTGTGTCAGCGACCGGCCTTGTCTATTGTTATAGAATTTCATCTAATTTTCAGCTTATTGTTATATTATGATAGATTTTTTTTTTCAATTATATAGCGTTCTTTGTCATATCAAGTTTAATTTTAAACATGCTTGTTTACTATTTAAGTTACTTTGAAAGATGATAAGTTTAAAATTCAAACATTTTTGAAGTACTACGCAATTAATTCATTGAAAAAGTGTTGAGAAGTCACTCACTTGTAGAGTATTGTATAATGATTATAAGCCTCCATTGAAGGACGCCATAAAATGGTAGTAGGGCGTTTTCTAATGCCCCCTAGCTAACCACCTTACCAAAAATTTGTCACCAAGTACCAGTACGTGTGTTCCGGTATATGCACTAAGAGCCAGTTGTTTTAGACTTGGCTTGTCACAACCTTAAGACACATCGTCACTTAACACCAGATGCGGTGAAAATGTTAAACACATTTGGTATAAACAGATCCACTTTATTAAAACACTAGCTGGTACCCGCCCGCTTCGCTGTGCATTACATAAGCTCTTCGTTTAAAAACAGACAGTATCAATGGTATCCAAAAAACTAGTAGCCTAAAATCATCTACCAAATATGCTGCAGTGAATGGTCATAGTCCTATGCTAATACATTCGGTAGTTTAAACAAGATTAACCCTCAAAGGAGCTATATTTTCGTTATATACATTGTCTTGAAAATTAAAAGAAGATATATGTTAGATAATCACACTTACCCACCAGATTGATGTAGGTGAGTACATGACACTTGGAAAGCACCGTAGGTTCACAGTTCTTAAGTATTATTGGAATTATTATTGGTGACAGTGTCACTATTAACGGAATTGAGAGGCAAACCAAAATCACCTGTAAGATAATCGTCTACTTATATTGGCCGATTTGTGTAATTCATTCTCTCGTGTTTCTTTGTAAGTACATACAGCTTTGGTTAACAATATAAAAAATAGTAAATTTATTTTCAACTGTAGAAGACATGAAGGTAATCTTTACACTGTCTATATGAATAGAAGCAAACTAGATTCCAACCAAATACGTATATGTTAAAAGATATTTTACATGAACTTTTTAAACATTACAAGACCACCCACAGAGTGCAAAGTGTATTGACGTAACGTAACGATTTAGTGGACACGTCGTTACGACTACTTATGTTGATAAAACAAAAATTATAATCATTTTATTTAATTATTGTAAATATCTATCAATAAGGATTACGGGAATATTTTTTACCTCACTATAAGTATTCATTATGAACTATTCATTTAATGCAAATCAGAGACTAATGTTCTAAGAAACAAGCTCCAGTAATAGTTGACCTTAGCGAGATAAATTTGTATCATTACAACGATAGCAATGAACTCAGAGAATACAATGTAATATAATTGTTATATGAACATAAAAATGTCCCTTTTATAGGCAAAAGTTTGCTTCCGGTGTAAAATATGTCTGAGCGATGATGGCTCAGTTGGTAGTGTGTTTGGGCATAGCGTCGAAGGACATAGGTTCGAATCCTAGCAACTGAGTCGAAGCTCTCGATGAAGGAAAACATCGTGATGAAACCATAGCGTGGTGCTTTTTCTAAGCCCGTCTGGCTAGCTACCACCCTCAAATTGAAAATCTATCGCTAAGCACCTGTTGGTGTGTTCCGGCAGCTGCACTTGAGAGCCAGTCTCCCGTCTAGGTTTAGTGTGACCTTAGACCACATTATCATTTAACATCAGATAAGATTTTGGTCAAACGCTAACCTATAAAGTAAAAAAAAAATCATCCAATACTCTTAACCTTAAAACTAAAATCTGTAACGTAATATACAATGTCAGTTTTAATTTCCTATACTCTGATTAATAGAAGCTGATATGAACAGAAAATTTCTTTTGTTACTGGTTTACCGAACGACAATAATATATTCGCCGTTTTGCAACATCTGCAGTAAGAATTACTATACTCGTATTGATCATTTCTAAGTGTAGTGTTTTAAATATTATTTCCTTTATTATACAGTATCAAATGTACCTAACCTAAATAGCATATATATTTTTATTTGCAAAAGACGTACCGTGAGAGAAGTGATAGCGATTTCATACGGATCACCTCTTTATTTGGTTAATGCATTACATAATTACGAAAAATATAGATATAAAAACAATGAGATATATTTAAACTAAAAATAATGTATTACTTTGGAAGTTAATGTTAACTTATTTTTAGTAAATTAGTTTCTCTATATAGAAATAATAATGTCAAAATAATTAAGTCGCAAACCAAAACGATTTATGTCAAGTTAAATGAACAGTCGTCAAAGTTATTAGGAAGCGAAATTTTGAAAGGAAATTATCACAAATTTGGTCGCTAGAACATAACATTAGTGCAAAGAAACTTATTGATATGTTATCAACTTGAACGTTGGCGCTAGAAGAGTGGAGAGTATTAAAAATGGAGTGTTACCATATTATAGTTTCTTCATATCGTTTTCCCACAGCAAAAGTTCGGATTCCCTCTATGATTTGAATCCAGGCTAATAGAAACGGTTATCGAATTGGCTATCACTAAGGCATTATCGCTAGTGGAAACTAATACAAATGCATATTACTGTATTTACCAATACAATATTATTTTTCTAGTAACCTGGATAGATTTTTTATAGTCAGCTTTTAACTAAATAAATTCAAAATAAGATGCGAATTCCGATGAAGTCATTGGTATATGGCGTTAAGTTCACACAACAAACTGAATATGTACAAATAATAAGGTCTGTCGTTGTGTGCGCATCACTCAAAAATTGCTGGATAAATTTCGATCTTCTTTTTTAGGTTTTCCTTCTTAGATACTTGGTCTTTACCTAAAAAATATCAAAATAACTTCATTTAATATAATGTTATTAATGTTTTAAGAAACTTTATTTTTTATAAGCACTACGCGTTTAACGATATGTATTTTCTTGCCGTGAAGAAGTGGGGCAAGCGGTATGGTGCTTATGGTTTTTCCTTTGTAAATAAAATATTAAAAGGTAATAAAGGAGGTAGACGGAGTCGTGGATATCAGCTACTACCTATTATATAATTTAGCTCCTGCAAACCGCTCTTTCAATAATACACTCATTATTTAATCATTAATAATAATAATATAATATAAAATAAAATAAAAACTATAATTCAATTTTTTATTACAAATTTGCCTGTGTAATATTTTTCACATATGCAATCCCTATGTTTGCTGAAATGATTTTACTATTGTCGTAGAGAGGGTATTGCGTTAAAGTCAATATTATGCCAGTAACAACGTCGTCAAACATGACTCGTGTCGTTTCACTTAAGGTCCATGTTGTTTATTCGAGCGTGTGGGTGACATAAATATATATATATTTTTTTTTTTATATTATAGTGGGCAAACAAACAGGTGGGTCACCGCCGTCCATAGACACTAGCAACACCAGGGGAGTCGCAAGTGCGTTGCCGGCCTTTTAATATATGTGGGCCTCCGGCGCTCTCACTGGCCGAACGAAACGCAACAGTGCAAGCACTGTTACTTAACGTCGGTTTTCTGTGAGAGGGTGGTACTACCCCGGGCGAGCCGACCCATTCAGTAATAGCTTCAGCGTAGTTCTACCACCTACAAATATAACTACTTTTGTAAAATAAAATTTATTATACTATCTAAACTTGCGCCTCACAGTAAGTCTAAGAATAGTGGCCACTATTAGAAATGACAGTCGATATCGCATGAGCATTTCTTCGTAAACGCCACTAATACTTGAATATACTTGTATTTTGACTAATCCTCAGAGACAACTTATCATAGCGAGTCAGTATATTCCCTTTTCCGATAAATATACGTATTGTGATTTTAATATGTTGGACTTTTTCAAGTTCTACAACCTTTTAACGTACGCGGTTAACTCTGTATACGCGCTCGTCTTGCACTGGCGCCCAATGTTTGACCAGAATGCCAGGCGTGGGCGAAGGTCGTATTACTTTAACCCTGTAATGATTAAATGGACTACCCAAAACAAACCGATTGGTTCATAAATAGAACAAAAAAAACAACTGAAATGTGCATTTAGAAGATAATCCTACAAAATCAAGACTTTTTTAACAGAAAGATCGACCTTATTGTAAATTTCAACACCCACGTCTGCCAACGGTGTCCGAACCACCTACTATGAGCCAATAGCTAATAGATAATAGGCAATAGATAATAATCGGTCAATTATAATCAATGGATTGACATACATTTAAATGTATTTTCAACTTAGTAACTGTTCCAAAAAGTTTCGGTTACACGATGAATTAACGCCCTTGTAAAGAAACGAATGAAATCTGGTTTGTACTAACAGTAAATTATAATTTTTAAACATGTGTGCAATAGTACACAAGTGCGGTAGAAGTGCAACCTTCAAAAATGGTAAAATATTCATACACTAGCGTTTGCCCGCGGGTATGCTCGCGCTAATGTGGTTATGACATATTCCCCAGTAACAGTATTTTTTTCTGAATGTAAGGTATCCTATGATAATGTGCCTATTCTGACAACTTGTACACACAATTTCATGATGAACACTACTCAACCGATAGTTACGGTGTGTGAAGGCTTAATAGATAAACAAACAGACTTTTGCATTTATCATATTAGTTAAGATAAACGGTAATGTATTCTATCTATTTTTTTAATATGTTAACTCCTATAGATCGTATATGTTTGTGTCTTTTTGATGTCACTTTTTTTTCATCGAGTTTCATCAAATCAAAACGAGGCCAAAGAAGTTTTCACTTCAAAAATTACTGTGCTAGAAGCTCTTTTATCATATTATCGTATATCGGCTAATAAATATTCGTTAAATATTTTAGCGTGATAAATTTTATTGAAATAGCCTCCAGATAGCGATAACATGACTCAGATTAACCAATTAAATTGCGCCGTATAAGGAAGTAGAAACAATATGTATTAGCTTCTGGATCATCGGCCGGTTTCGCTACACCACGCTATTGAATATTATAATAAAAATTGTAATGTCATTTTCGTACAATCAATATCAATTCATTGAAACGGCAGTTTAATAAGACTATTCGTGTAATTAGAAATAGCTGAGATGTATTTAATCTCACTGGTAATGTGGATTGTTATATGTTTTGTTTTTACTAGTAAATTGTCGATTTTTTTATAAATAATAATAATAATAATGTTCATAATAATTAGAAGAATAATCGCGAACGAATGCCGTTTGGTCCTATAGCATTAAAAGTTTTCAGAATATAACTTAAGAGCTTATACACACATCAAAAAAGTCTAAGCAACATGCGTGATATTACAAATTTTAGCATTTATATTAATTAATTTCTAAGTATTTACTCAAACAAAGTGCGTAGGTAAATTTAAATTAGTACATGTTGCTTAGACTTTTTTGATGAGTGTATATGTACGACGATTGGACGTTATGATTTTTTGGCGTCCTAAAAAGTTTCCATTCATGGAATATCTCGCAAAGGTATTCTTTCCTTTCAAAATAAATACGTGCCGCAAAACAATCTAAATTCGTTTTCTAGTCAATCACATTTTATTGAAAATCTTTATTTATAAATATTATTTTCCCTGAAGTATAAATAATTTCGTAAATCAAATAAATAAAATTTCGAAAATGATATCCATTGCATTTTGAATGAGAAATTTCCGCCAAAATATGATTTTAGCAAAAAATGTACTTGGATAGTTTTGCGGTTTGTATTGTTTTTAACAGATTTTTTATCTTCTTGGCACTTCTTCATCAAAATCAAGGCTTCTCGAGCATAGTTTTGACGATCAGCCTAATATATACATATATCATATTTTTGGCAACCATCCTTCTATATTATTACTGCAATTCTCGTGTTGATTATAATATTACAAGAGGCTTGTGATAATTTCAATGTTTTAATAAGATGGTGGCACCCTTGTTACAATTTTCCAGGGAGTCTCTGTGGCATCTCAGAATTCATACCCGTGGTATTTTTTATTTCATTCAATTAATTTATGCACAATAACCGAATTATATTACGTAAAATAACACAAGATGAATAAAATATAAAAAACAATACATGACAGACTAAGATCCTACTAGCAACTCTATACGAATTTATCCGGTAGGCAGATATTGCCCTGTGATAGACAAGTACAAGTGTCACAGATATGTCAAGAATATAAAAAAAAAAATTAAAACAATTGAGAAAGGATCGAAGTAAAAAAATGTGATTATATATTTTTATCTGAAAATAAAAAAGTGGTTCGGAAAATTATAAAAGAAGAAATATATATCTAAACAACAGCGTCATCTACCAGGTCTAACTATAGCTAAGAATTATACAGGTGACCAATTAATTTCAAAGGTAATTATCAAAATTGGCCAAGTAGTTTTGGATGATAAGAATTACGAACACACGTATACACATACACACGGGAATTTTGTTTATAAAAATATAACACACCTCTTGGCACAGTGGTAGTAAGTCATTCATACTATTGTACCGACACATAAATGAGATTGATATGCTGATCAGAATTACCGGTGTCTGTCTTAAGCATCTACTGTTTAGTTACAACAATGTAAGCAATGCTTAGTCTGGAATAAAATGGTGTGTAAATTTGCTTTCTCATTCTCATTTATTCATACTATTTACTTACAGACCAAAAACAGAAGCTAATATAGAGATACAAAGAATTATAAAGAGTCACCCCTTCTCCCGGGGGAGAGGGTGGGTTATGTCCGACTCGCACGGACTAAAACCCCACGGTGTACCGACAGACCGTGTTGTTGGGTCGGCAAGGGATCGTTCTCGCTAATCACCTTGAATAGCCGCCCCAACGGTCCGCCCGGCGGAAGGTGGCCGCCGGGCTCCTGCCTATAGAGAGGCAGACTGGGTACACACCAGCTGCCTCCCCTCGTCCGCCGGACCTGTGCAATGAGAGGATGAGTCCCCCGACTACATCCCCTCAGGTCCGGCTAAGATGGCGGGAGGAGTTGGGCAAAGCGCCGCCTCCTCCCGCCTGTCCTCCTTTGGCGGAGAGGGCCACTTAGAGGATCTACCTCTCGGGCCCTCTCCGCCGCCTCCTTTTGCGAGATGACCTCCTCGCAAAAGGAGGCCACAGCTCGCCACGCCTGTTCGCTGCCGAGCATGGACAGAACCACGCTCGGCAGCGACAAATCTGCTCCCACCACCGCCGTCAGAGTGCGACGCTCTCCCTCCCACGCAGCACACTCGGACAGAGTGTGCTGCGCGGTGTCTACGTCAGCGCCGCACTCATGACAGGCGGCGGTCGGCTCCCTGCGAGCGATCTGGTGCAGGTACCACCCAAAACAGCCATGGCCGGTGAGTACCTGCACCAGTCGGAACGTCAGGGAGCCCCAACTCCTCCCCAACCACTCCCGCAGGACCGGGCGGACGGCGTCGACGGTGAACGTCCCGAAACGCGCGTCCGCCAGGTCCTGCATCCACCTTCCCGTTGCCTCCTCCCTCATCTCCCTCCGCTTCGCCTCGATCTCCCTGGGAGCCGGAGGCTCCCCACTACGCTTCCTCGCCACCGTGAATTCATACACGGCGGCGAGAACTCCCGCCTCCAGCTCCCAAGGCAGGGAGCCGGCGAGCGTGAAGGCCGCCGCTGAGGACACCGTTCGGTACGCCCGGATTGCCCTCAGTGCCACCGTGCGCTGCGCACTACGCAGCACGCGCACGTTGGCGGCACCGAGGGCATCAGCCCAGACCGGTGCCCCGTAGGCGGCCATCGCCCGCACGACTCCCATAAAGAGTCGACGGCACCCGGCACCCGGCCCCCCTATGTTGGGGAGCAATCGGCCGAGTGCCGCCGCCGCCCCAGCAATACGCGGCCCGAGCCCCGCAAAGTGGGGCTCGAACCGCCAGCGCCCGTCCAGGGTGAGGCCCAGATATTTCATCTGGGCCGATACCCTGATCCGGGCGCCCTCCACCATTATGTGGGCCCCAGGTGGTGGCCCTCGCCGAGGCCCATGGAAAAGTATGGCCTCGGTCTTCTCGAGGGCCACCCTGAGGCCCAACCTCCTAATGCGCCTGACCACGAGGGTTGTGGCCATCGTGGCCAGGCGCTCCACCTCCCGCCATTCCCCCCCCCGGGCCACGACTAGGGTGTCGTCCGCGTAACAGATGAGACGCGCTCCATATGGGAGCGCGCCGCGGAGCACCCAGTCGTAGCCCATGTTCCACAGGAGCGGCCCCAACGCCGACCCCTGTGGAACCCCCCTATTTGTGGGCCGGCGGATCATCCGCCCGTCGCCGTCTACGTAGGCGACCTCCCTGTCCTCGAGGTACGCCTCCAACAGCTGCCGCAGATACGGGGGCACTCCGAAATATCGGAGTGCCTTCCGAATAACCCCGTGCGGCAGGCTGTTGAAGGCGTTGGCGATGTCCAAGGACACCGCCAAGACCCTATCCCCCTGGGAGGTCGCCTCCGCAGACAGCGATTTGAGGAGGCACAGGGCGTCCACCGTGGAACGCCCTGCCCGGAAGCCATACTGCGCGTCCGATAGATTTGGCCCCGTCCCCTCCAAGTGCTGGACGACCCGGCAGGAAACAATTCTCTCCAACGCCTTTCCGGCGTCGTCCAGCAGGACGAGGGGCCGATAACCGGACGCGCAGTCCAGAGGGCGGCCCTCCTTCGCCATAAGGCAGAGCCGCCCTTGCTTCCAGGGCTTCGGGAACTGTCCGACCGCCAAACACCGGTCAAACAGCTCCCGAAGCCACCCCCCCAATTGGCCCAGTGCTAGGCCGAGCACCCGACCCGGGACCCCGTCAGGGCCGGGCGCTCTCCGCCTGTTGAGGACGCGCTCAACGGCCCTCCCCATCTCCTCCTCCGTTATTGGGGGAGGACCGTCGTCAAGCGCCTCCTCAACCTCCACCCGAGGCGGAGGCATGAGAGGAGCTGGCAGCAGCGGAGGGTCGGGGAACAATTCTCCCACGATCCTCGCCACCACCTCCGGCCGGAGGGTTTCCGTCACGGGGGGCGCCCAGGATCGCAACTTCTTGCGCACCATCCGATACGGGCGCCCCCAAGGATCACTCTCCAGCGTTTGAAGCAGCTCCTCCCATGCCGCTTCCTTCGCCCGGCTGATGGCAGCCTGCAGGGTCTTCCTGCACTCCCTGTAGCTGCCATACAGCCGGGCCTCCACTTCGGGGTCCCGATGCCGCCGTCGACGGCTGCGCCCGAACAGTCGCCGGGCCGCGGAGCAGGCCGCACGGAGATCGGCGATCTCCGGCGACCACCAATACACCGCCCGTTTGTCTGGGCGGCGTACGCTCCGCGGCATCGACGCGTCGCAAACCTCCGTGAGGGCACCACGGAGGCGGGCTGCGGACGCGTCGACATCATCTTGAGGGGGGGGCATGGCCCACGCCTGGGCGATGGCCGCCTCTTCCGCTAAGTCACGGTTGAGGTGGCTCACCGCCCAACAGGGGAACTTCGCGCCTCCCCGGGGGCGGGTGCCAATTCCGGCTTGGGAGGTGGAGACCTCGAACCTGATATATCGGTGGTCCGATAAGGTCTCCACCTCCTCCAGCACCCTCCACCCCCGGACACGGCGTGCGACAGACGGGGTGGCAAATGTGACGTCTACCACCGACCCCCCGTTATGCCGCACGCACGTGTGCACGTTCCCCTGGTTGAGGAGGGACAGCCCCACTTCGGCTGCCCACTCCTCAACGGCCACGCCCCTCGGGAAAGAGTCACCCCTGTAGTGACACCACTTTTCTTCCTGTTACGCATCTTTAACTATTGGAGCTAGATAATATTTTTAAAACAGGCTCCGTTCTCGTTGTATTCGAATTTAAATAATTCATGCGTCACCTATTGTGAAGTAGTGGTACTAATTCAGAAAGATTCATAAGCGTGTGCACAACAACTCACCTATTGTCATCACAATAGATTAAATTGTATAGAAAAACACTTTTGACAAAAAATCGTTGTACATAAGATTTAAATGAGTTTCTATAATTTAGTATGAAGCGTACGGTTGAGATTTCAATAATAAATATTTATGTCGTAATAGGAAATGGCGGCTTAACGAGAGTTGACGCTTTTCCAGACCTAATGAAACAATAAGTATTTATTTAACACAAGGATTCCTTTATTATTTCAAAGTATCTTTTTTATAACTGTACAAATAAATAAAATTGAAGTGTCTGTTTGTAATGTCAAAATGACAGCTTTTTACTAAAGGGTTATTGCATTATATACGGTACTTGGAACAGTAAGGCAATTTTTGTTTGTCGGCCTGTTTGTTTCGGCTAATCTCCGAAACAGTTGGACCGATTTAGATGGTACTTTTGCTGTTAGATAGCTGATATTATAAGTTCACTATTATTTTAGAAGAAACAAATACTGTCCTGCCTAAATATTACTATTTTGCCCAAATATTATTAAACTAAACACAATATCTAATACTGTTTACATTAGATTCAACAACATTTTTTAAACTAAATTGTATGCAACCGAAGTTGCTAGTAGCAGCTAGTATTTTATAAAAACTAAGTTTAATAATTGTCTGTATACTCATACACATAAAAAAATGAAATTGGAAATCTCCTATACTGTTTAATTGGTCACAGTGAAAGTTCAACAGATTTCATGTAAAACATTTTTATGCTGTCGATTTTATTATATCTCGCCAATAGGTGGTGCTGTAAAACATAAGTTTATGTACTGTTAAAATGATCGTCATGAAAATTGACATACGTACATATACAACACAAAGAATATTTTCATCCAGACCAATTTATGAACCATTTATTAAAGCAAAAGCGTGTGGATTTGCGGGTAATCCTAATACAAACCAAGCTTACGTTTAACATCTCAGTTATCATTTCATAATCTTCTTATATATAAATAGTTTTCTATGGTGTCTAATTCATTACACCACATGTTTGTATATACACATAAAAAGGCGATAAAATATGTCGCCTCGTCTAGACATAATGACAGGTCTAATAACCATGAAGTTTGTCCGGTGCGTAAAAATAAAATTTCCGTTACAGATAAAAACAGTTACTACATGGTTATATTGACAACTAAATAAGGCACTGGTAACGCGTTTATTTTCTAGTCATAAGCAAGAGAATTCGGTATAAATTTTACACAGCCTACTTGAGTAAAAGATTTATTATGACGACCAAATTGCGTACATTTGCAAATTTAATTGGTAAAACACTATCTGCTGGCGGTGAAAGAAAACATTGTGAGGAAACCTGAACCCGAGAAACGTTCTTATGGCACCACCGTATGTGGGAAAATATAGAACTGTATATTTCTCGGAGTTTGAAATCACCAGTACGTCTTGGCCCTGACGCGATGATTATGCGCATACTTTCCTTCGGCAAGAGGTTTATGTGGGACTCTTATACGATGAAGATGACAGTCCTCGTGTTCTGCCAAAAGTGATCCTAATATTATTTATTATATTATATGTAAATATTAATATATATTTATTGGATAATTAATATAGACATTTACGACATCGATAAATTATGATATATATGTGTGTATAGATTCTAGGTATTGGACCCATATTGACTTGAATTGACTTTTTTTTCGTTTTTATTTTAACGAAGCTTCAGTACAACCTTGATGAGTATGCTAGCCTCGTAAGGTAACTCCGTTGGATTCATGTATCATTAGACTTGAATCTCACATTTAGAGATTAAGGAAAGAAACATATAAATTATCCTAGCCGCATTAGATACAAGGTCTCCCAATATAATATTAACTTCTCCAACTCCCCTGCAGGACTCTAAGATCATTTTTGACGCAACTTGAATTGACTTAAAACAGAAAATATGAAAGTAAATTTTATGAATATAGGTTATATTAAAAATGCCACTAAAAACTCTTATAGCTGTCAGAAAAAAAATTAAAAGAAAACTACCTCCAGAAATATGAGCGCGTATTTTTTAATTTATTTTAAAAAGTCATTATTTTGATTTAATATTACCATTGTCATAATACAATTGTTTATTTAACTATATTCCTATACTAGCATCAAATACATTAATTTATTTCAACTATATTAGAATATGCACACATTTATTAAATAACGGTGATTCAATGAAATCGCCAGAAGTATACATAATATATAAGCTTCGTGTACTAAATACGAATCCTTTCAATGTGCTGGAGTTTTCGGTGAAGGACCATGAGTAACCATAGCACGATAGTAGAGCTTCGTCTATGCTCGCCGGGTAAGTTACCATCATCAAATTCAAGATCTGAAAAGTAAAAAAGACCCTTCATCAGACCCTTAGGATTACAGCAACAACATGGATGGCTGTAATAAAAAATAAATACTTTAAGTACAATGATTTACAATAATAGATTTTAATGTAGAATGATTAAGGGAGCCAGAAACTTTAACTCATCCAACCAAAAAGATTTTAGTAAATTATTTTAATTATACAAATCTTTCCCGTTTTCTACATAATTATTGAAACGTATAGTTTTCGTTTTAAGATAGGTACAAAAGGTAATCCTGTTCTCTACTAACAAAGAGACAGAGGTGCTTTGTTATGTTGCTATAACGCAGGCGCGACGTTACGGCCCATCGTCCATAAAAATAGGACTCGTTACGTTCACGACACATCCTGATTAAATTTCTTTGGATCATGGTTAATTATACGAGTTTCGTTACGAGTTATTGCTTTGTCGAGTGCATTATCTGTAGCTGAGGTATTCCAAATTAATTTTAATTGGTGATCTGTTTCCTTAAAATTTGTGTTGCCTTATATTATTCAATAAGGATATTTTCAAATGATTTTCTTCTTGTTCTTCATAGTCTCACGACAAATCCTCTTTATTGATGCTTATTATTATATTGCCTTTATCAAATGAGTAATATTATTGTAAACTATTGTTTTGACATCTGAAAATTCACGTTCTGTGGTATTATGTCCCATCTACTTTATCACAAGAAACAATCTATACTGTGTGAGATAACATCAATATTAGAAAATACACAGTTGAATAACCCAAGATTATTATTCTTCTTTTTTATCTATATATACATAAAATGATAGAGGCATATTGTTTTGCGCGAATCACGCAAAAATTAATAGATAGATTTCGATCGTTTTTTTTTATTCTTTCTTCTTAGACAATTGGTCCTTATCTAAAAAAAATATCACAATATCTTCATTTAATATAAAGTTATTCAAGTTTTAATAAACTACGATTTTCATAAGCATTAAGCAGCTATGCGTGTTTTCTTGCCGTTGAGAATTGGAACAAGCGGTGAAACACGCATTCTCAGGACATCGCAGACAAAATGGATAGTTTCAGTTAGTTAAAAATAAAATAAACCGACTACATGACAGATTAACATCGTTCCAAAAACTGCCTAATGATTTTTACTTTTTAATGACAATTATTTTTAACAAAATATTTTTTTCGCTCTGTAGTCCATATTGATATTATAAAGCTTGAAAAGATTGTGTTTTCTTTATTTGAACGCGCTTGCCTCTAGAAGTACCAATGAGATTTGAAAAAAAAATTTTAGAAGTTTATTTATTAGGAAAGGAAAGTATTATTTTATAAACTGATATTATGCTATGATCCTTTAGGAAGTGAGAAATTACCATACAAAGCGTAGATCTAGTGTACGCTGAACGAGAACAAACTAGGTGATAATAGTTCGACGCCGCGACGGGTCGACGGATTATCTGGGGTCGAGGTCAAGAAAAATAATTACGGGAGTAAAAAAAAATGTTTTAATTGCATAATAAATTGATTACCATGGTTGTAAACACCAATATCTTCGGATAAAGTAAAAATTTAATATATTGTGTTAATTAATAATGTATTTATCAGATAGGAAATGAATGTGTCAATGTTGCACATTCCGTGATATTAAACGATAGACCGTTTATTTGTTCAACATGTTTTGGAAGGCTTACGTCCATTTACATAATAACATACGACTCGACCGACGTATTTGATTTAAAAGTATTTAAATAATATATATTTCATAAATAGTTACTGTTTTATTTTATTACTTTGTGTAGTATTGATAATATTTATTGCACTTTATTATTATTTTTTAACATAATCAAATAAATACATATAGTGCCGAACCAACTATTTAAGATTTTATATACCTATACGTAGAATAAAGCTCTTCAAATTAACAATTTATCAAGGTTATATAAGTAATAAGTAACAAAAAGAAAATAATAATTTATTATATGTACAATTCTTAAATACTGGAATAAAAAAACAATGCGTACAATTTATTATCTTTGTATTAAATGAGATTAATTTGTTAGACTCCCGAAATACTAATACGTTTTGCTAAGTCCCTAAAAGATCAAAGCAGTTTCATTTATATTAAAGGAACACGCGATTTAGCGCTTAAAGCGGCATTAACATGACTCGAATCACATAAGCAGACGTTCGTCCGCTTCCATTCATAATATTAATTATTGTAAGTCGTAATCAGAAACAAACAAAACCGGCGCGTGCCGCGTTATGCATTCAAAAGTCGACACGTATATAATCAGCTTAGCTCGGTGAATCACAATACGAAGACGGATTTAGTGTAATATGTCTAAGTGCAATGAATGATTGCCTTTAAATATATGAGCATTTGTTGCATAACGCGTTCGGCTCACGATCGGGACGTAAACGGGTCAATCAAACGATGCTTTAAGATTACTCGCAAAGATTTACCGACATTGTTCGATCATCGTAAAGTATACTTATTAATGACAACTATATTTCATTCTATATATTGATTATAAATTTAGTTGAAGTATCTTGACCATTAAATATTTATTAGATATAGTTTTATTTGCATAGTCAGGATTTGTAATTTGCTTTCTAAGTTTTTAGTGTCCGTTAGTAAGCCCTACCTTAATTGGAACTGTGTTCACCTTTCTTAGAGCTACATCGATTTGTTTAAAGTTTCCCTTATAACCCATATACTTCAAGTATTTTATAGAAATTTGTCTTGTAGTAGAAACCAAACTTCACATTTACTCCTTTACTTTTTTTTTTGAGGAATAAGCAAAGGACAATAGTCAAAATAATGTATAAAAACATTCACTCTTTAAATATACATAGACACACATATAAACCATAATAAAGTTTTATTGCTTTTTTTAATCATAAACGAGTACATTCGGATAAATAATGTCAATAAATTTTCAAACTATACCAATTATGTTAAATAATTGAAAATATTTTACACAAAATTATACGTTTTAATTAATAATACTACTATTTTCCTTCTGTAGTTAATAGTTGATGGATAAGCAGGTTAAAACGTACGTTAAGGTTAAACGGAACACAATAAATCAGTAAACATGACCCGCTTATAAATAATATAGAATCTAGAATGTGACTCAGTGAACACAATCGTGGTGCTACTTGTAGTTTTCTTAAAATAAATCAGAAGTAAACAAAATGATGAGCAGAGTAACACTATTTATAAATTTATATGGTTATTTACTACACGCATATTAATAGGTTACTACTATAAATAAATTGAGTCTAAAAATGTATGCACTCGCGTAGTAGAACGCCTTGCAAGTTTAAACTTTAGGGTTTCCATTTTTGCAGAGTGATAAATTATATCTATAACTTTATATTTACGATTATCATAATACGCGAGTACAATGACTTAAATAATGTAGTTTAAAATTTGATACCGCGATGATAAAATAAGACTGTATTTTTAAGCATCATTAAAAGAGTCAATACTGTAAAAGAGTTGTTAACTCTATTTTTATTGCGTTATTATGTAATCACTCACTGTTTAAATATAATGGGTTTATGTATCGTATAAATTATTACTCTTTATATTGTATGACATAAACATTATTCGCAGCCTTATGTCCTATAATTATTTGATAAACAAAATGTAACATGGCCATAAATAGTTTCCTAGAGTTATTAAATGATATTGTCGTTGTTTTAGAGGAAATAATTTATAATATGATTCTGGCCAGAGAGATATTCCATTTGCTTAAAAAATAAATGATGGTTTCTAAATATTAATGAATATTTATTGTTAGCTGTAATAAAGGACATGCAATATTACATAGAGTGTAGTCAAAGTGGATTCGGATTACTAAGTTATTTTTTTTACAAAATAACTGACATTCGCATTTACCTAATTCATTTTCACAGACTTTATATTTACTTTTTTTATTAGTTCTAAGCCTTTTTTTACATTGGAAACAAATTATTAGTATACATTAAATGATAGCAACTAAATATTACGAGGTAGTAATTGGTCGAGGTTCGACCATTTTTTTAAAGTTTTAATAATATTATTTTTTTTTTTGCCAAAGAGTGTACAAATATTATTTATTAGCAGACATAAGGATCGTCAAGTATGACGAATAAATACTTAGTAATATAGGATTAGTTAAATATTGTAATGAAAAATACCATTACCAATGTTTTTTTATTCATTACAATAGAACTCGTCGATAGCTTTTAAAAAAGTTAAGAAAATTGGTTGATAAACAGAAGAGAAAAAATTAATGAACTGTTTTGTCTTCATCTTTATGTATATACTTAGAAATTACATTGCTTTCAGACTACTAAAACGAGCTTTCGCGTCTCCGGGGCGTTTGATATTTTACGTTCAAAATATTTATAAATACATAATGTTCATATCATTAGAATATAATATTTATTAGAACCTCATTTATAAATAAAGAAAAAATATATTTATTACTACTACAATTTCGAATTCTGAATAACGAGAATTATCGTTTACTTAAAATCAGCTGGTTGCATAATAAAAACAAATTTCCGGACTCCAGTGTATTAACATACACTTGCGAACATACACTTGCGCTATGTTAGATCAGAGCACGTGAGACAAATAAACATAGCCCCGACCTGATCTTGAGTGCAAGCATGCCCATAATCAGGATTCTTGCGATACAAGTTATCAAACCTACCTTGATCACAACAAACTTCACGATTATCAAAATACGGACGAAATAAAGAGCAAGATTTATTTAAAAGTAAAGCTAATATATAGTTTCATCATATATTACTGTCAGGTAAATGAATGCGTTGCCATCTCGATTTTGCCGTATCAGAAACTGTTTACTTACAACAACAATAAAACAATAAAGGCTTGGTGATGAATGAATGAATATAATATTGTAATAGCATATGCATATTTGACATTTATTTTTGCATTAAATGTATTTTCATCTGGAGAATATTACTCATATAATGAATATTTATACTTTCATATAAATGAAAATGTGTTCTTTATTTAATTTTAATAATTTTACTAGACTAATAAATATCATATACCGTACAAAAATAACGAACATTCGTTACTGTATTAGGTCTTTTTTTTTGTTAAATTAATCGATAGTCCGGTGAAACTGTAGAGGCCTTGTCAGGTAAACAGTGTAGACAGTTCGAAAAAAATTAAATAAAATGAAATGTGAATATCATCCTGTAAGTGATCCACTGCAGGGTTATAGGTCTCTTTGCGAATAAAGGTATGGACAAAACCACCACGCCAGCCCAACATACACATATGCGCATATAAGTGCGCCTTATTTCGTAACAACCCAAGTTGATTAATATCTTCCTTACATGCATTTTATATCTGTAAATATAAACATTGAGTTCTGGTATTTATCCGGAGCACAGTCCACCGACGAGTAAGAGCCCATTTGATCTTAATAACAGGGCAAACATGACAAGAGCATGTCATGAAAATTATCTCAAATAACAAACGCGCTTCCGATACCGTTGACTTTAATCTGTTATACAATATACGAGTATCTCGTCAATTTCTGTTAGATACTTCGTTTTAATATAAAACGATTGTGTCTATTATTTTTCCCTAATTAGTACCGTTTACGTCTTTTTAAATAGTGGTGACTGTTGCTTTTTATTAAATAAACGAAAAAAGAATAAACAATTTGACTGGCATATTTTTTGCGTAAAGGCGTATATTAACCGTAACGTACCTACTATGTTAATGACTCGAGTTTTGAAGTCTGCGAATATCTCTCGATAGTCGTTATGCCTGCTTGCAAATATCGCGAGTAAATACTCTAGGAAGTGAATTTACACTAACTCCGTTCGGAACACGACGCGCCGCCCCTAACGAGTCTCTATAACGGGGTTTTTAGAATGTATGTATAAGCTCGCACGGCATCGGTAAAACGTGAACACAATCGGATACGACAAATTTGTGACCTTATCATCACCAAATTCATTTTTTTTTGTGTAGGATTATAACCCAAATGAATAAATGTAATTTATTACATTTTTTTGTTCAAAGCCTTTAATTACCATATTTCTTACCACGAATTTATCACCCATGTACTAGATTATTCTTTTACCTAAAACTAATTATTTCAGTAATTAAAATTAGAGTTCTGAATCGTTTTAAAGATTAAAATGATATGAATAAATCAAGTAATCATATTATGCGCTGTAAAGATATGATATGGATAGACAGTGTAAAATTTTGTCGCCTTTTGTTATGTCAGGCTTATGTAGATTTCAGGGGATCAACTGGCGCCTGTGAACGACATTAAGTGAATGCTCATAGGGAAATGATATGAGTAAATACTTATGTTTAAAATTCTGTGCATCGATACTTGCAATAATAGTATTCAGGCTTTGTACATATCCTGAATACTCAAGTAATCCATTATTTATGTTTATTGCGTTCACAAATAATTTAATCATGTGGTTTTAGATGGCACAATTTTATAGAACTATAATTATTGTTTAAAATGATTCAATAATATAATAATAAAATAAATAAACAAAACTAACATTTAGCCTATCAGTAAAGTTTTTTTTGCCAGTGTCAGTAAGCCTAATAATCGTTTTAGCAGCCAGTAAACTGAGTATATAAATATAAACTAATTTACAAAATACATTTTTAAAACAAGCTTTTATTCAAATGCGCTAAAAAGCGTAACCGATTTTTTTCATCAATGTGTATGACGGCCATTATAAAATTTGCTATTTTGCTTTTATTTCATTTTCATGTGTTCTGATCAGGATTGAACACAATATGCAAAATTGCAAAGTCGTCAGTCTAAAGTTTAAGTTCTCATTTAGCTTCCAAAATTTGACTTAAAATTTAATACTAGATAATATCCTTGACTTCGTGTGCGTTGTTTATTATCTTAAAAAAATATTTTACGTACAGAGGAAAAAAAATGGCATTAACATTATCGTGTACTTTTATATTTTTCTCTTGCGTATACGCACCACACCGTTTGCCCTACTTTTCCACGACAAGAAAATACATATCGTTTTATATTAATAATCTTTTAATAATTAATTAAGATATCGTAATATTTTTTTTTAGATAACGACTAAGTGTATATGAGTTAAAACTAAAAATTGATGGAAATCTATCCAGTACTTAGTTCTTGCGAACAGACTTCTATAATTTTATTTATATACAAAATACTGATGCATACTTGATATATTTTAATTGTAGACCGAGTGTGAATGATCGTTGTCAACTATTCCCTTTCGGATTCCAATATCGAAAACCTTTTAGGAGTGACATAGTTCTAATGCTAATGTAAGCCCGTGTAAGTGCGACATTATCAGAATCATACGTCATACATCACTACCCAGTCAATGATTACATACATGTGATACATTCCCATTAACTGGTGGATTTGATTGCATCTTTTCTACGGCTATCAATTTATGATTTATATTTATGCAAATTTAATAAAGAACACAATTGTATAAGACGTATGGTTAAGAACTTGTAACCTCTCTGGGCATATGCAAAGCAATCGTTTTGAATAACTCATAGGTGCTTTATGGTGCGCTTTTAATATTTATTATTGACTATCCTTTGCTCGCAGCTTCTATGATGTCAATATAGATTTGACCCATCTATCAGGAAAAGGTTTTTCTGGACGAAACGTATCCACAAGTACTTTTCTTTTCACAATGATCTCTTGATCAGTTAAAGAGTAACAAACAAACAAACTCACATTTCTAATATTAGTTAGAATATGTGCAAAATATAAAAACACTTATGACTTGCAATCACTTTAATATAGAAAGGTTATACAACAGTATCATAATATCAGACGTGTTTTCACCGCCACGGTCGAGTCCGCAGTGGTGTGATATCTCCCCGCCACCTGCTCGGCGCCAACCTACCCGAACGTCTCCGAACGTACCCGATTACAGCCGACTAAGATAGTCGCGCGTAACATATGTTCAAGATCAAATTCGATATAAACACACACACACACACACTTTATAATTAAGGATTTAGTAAAAAACGTTTTCATCATAAATGATAATGATTTTTCAAACGTTTCATAGGTATTCATCATATTATTCGCCTACTCAGATGAAAACATGCTGTGATAACAAATAGATTGGCATTTCGAACAAAAGTACAAACTTTGCATATAATTTGCGCATATCTTCTTCTATTTCTATATTCGGGGAGTAATTTAGCAAAAATGTATATATTTCTGTCATGATTTCTATTTTAGGTAATTAATTTTAATGATTTAATATTGCCTTTATAATATTTTTATTAACTAAAATTATATTCAAATGATTTAAACGACTTTAGTGAGCTTCTCGTTGTCACTTTTAGTATTTGTTGAGTCTCTCAATTTATCGGTCACCTGAAATGCATTGCATTCGTATTTTAATATTGTCAGCGATAAAGGTGGGATAGTTAATACTTGTTCAACCATCGGAGGAAAAAGACGGTAACGGTCTTTATATTTTAAACCATTTTACTGTATCTCATGATGCGCATCTATTTTAATAACTTTTTTTCTATGGCAAATTCTTTTAAAGATAGACTTTCAAGTAGAGAATGGTAACCAAACAGGTCTGCATTAGAAAAAGCCCTACCACCACTATAATTTTAACACAATATTTCGTTTCGATGGATGCTTCGGCTTATTGCACAATTCGAACGTACGTCGAACGACGTGGTGTCCGAAGACGTTACCTATAAATCCATCATTAAAATCCGTCATTAAGTAGGGAAATACAGGATATTATGTTTTTTTTTCATTTTAAGCTAACTGATAGCCACGACTTCGTCTGTGTTTTTTTATTATTTTAACAGTATATTAGATGCACAGAAGAAAAATCATACATCATACTTTATTTTTCAAATATCTTTGTAAACAATGTTATCCGTTCACGTTCGCTCTGTTGCGCATGCGCATCACATAGTTTGCCCCACCTCACATGTCGCTGAACGCATAATGCTTATAAAAACCGCAGTCTTTTTTAAACTATTATAAGTTCATATTTAATTAAAATATCGTGATAATCTTTTTACATGAGGACTAATTGTGTAAAATGAGAATCTAAAAAGAATTATCAAAACATATCCATTAGTTTTTATATGATTCGCAAACAATGGCAGAACCTTAACATTTTATTTGTATGTATACCGATATATATATATATAGAAGATGGACATAATTCGAAGTATACGTCGACAATTTATAAAATATACTGTAATCATACTCAAAGCTGTATAAATGTTTAGACTTGAATATTTGTAAATTATATATCGGTAAAAGCTTATTTGCATATATACAACTTTACATCAAGTACACCGTTTAATATATAGAGCATATCGTATACTATATTTTGATGAACACGGTTGTATATCCCTCGTATCGATCAGGAACAATTAATTGCGAATCTAGTTTATATTCTCTGCGAACCGTTACCATATTTAAAGCTACGCGCATGTTACAAAAGATTTAAAACGTCTGTTTGTTCGAAGAAAGTGACGGGTTTCTTGTCGTAAGAGATAATATTTGATAACCATATGTTACAAGCTATTTTATCGTTGAACATTATTGTAAAAAAGTTATTTCGTCACTGTAGGGCAGAGACCTTTCATAATTTTATGATAACGTCGCGTAGTTTTGATGTATTACTAATTATAATTTGTAAGTTTTTAGCCCTATATAATTTTAACTTATTACAATTTTTATTTATATAAAAGAAGACATTGAACACGATAAAAAAAAATTTCATGACAATTTCACTGGGATATTTAAATTTGCCGCACATTCTTTACGTGACACTGCATCATAAATATTTGTAATATTTTGGATGAACTAGTTTGCGGATATAAATGCAGTCTACTTGAGTTTCTGAAGCGATGATGAATCAGGTTTGAATGAGCAGGACTGTGTGACGAAACCATGATACGGGAGTAGGATTTTTCTAAGCACAACTGGATAGTTACCAACCTCAAACACATCGAGTGTGTTCCCACAGCTGCACTTCGAAGCCAATCTTCCTGTAGATTTAGCGTACTTACTGTTTTAGAGCATACCATCTATTGACATCAAGTGGGATTGTGGTAAAATGCTAAATTCTAAATACTATAAAAAATAGGCCACTCCAATCTATAAGTAATCGAAAACTTAGGTAGAATCGCAATGTTCAATGTGGCTAAAAATAGTAGGTTACTACTCCTAAGGACTGTGTTGAAAGGCTTTTGTGTCCCAGTGCGTGCCGGCCACACCCTTTTGACAGGAACACAGCAACGCGAGTAGTTATGGCGGTATTGTTTCCACAGTTCATTTTTATAATATATGTACATTTATCAATATTGTCTATATAATAAATATATAATACTAATATTAAATAAATATAAGGATATCAATCCACGCTTTTTAAATCAAAATAAACATAGCTATTATTATATTAACTGAATAGCTAATACATATAAATATTTAACATCCAAACGTGGAAATAACAATTATCTGAGGCAGTTTAAAGTTAGTCATGTGCGGCGTCGAATCCGGGGCTTCACAGTTTAATAATAGGAACTGAGAGATCTCACGAGGTCTTTCCAATTTGTGCTTGTACATAAAAACGTATACAATCGCATGTAAAAATAAGCGAACAACATTTAAAATAAAAAACAAGCTATAGATTCATTTTGTGAAGTGAATCTTCTATTAGCATGGTTGAGAAAAAAATGTACTTATGCGTTACGCGTTACCGTTGCTATAGTTATCATTAATATGTTCACCGTTACAATTTTACAATATATCACTTATTTCTCAAAGTTTTGTAAAATAAATGAGGTATTTTTTAAGCTTATGCTGCGAACGAACTGTTGACCTGTGCCTCATGAGGTCTACATTCGCTTGTATGGAACTTAAACCTGTATTTTGGACAGTCCAGAATCAAAATCAAAAATACTTTATTCAGTTTAGGCCCTGAGAAGACGCTTATGAACGTCAAAGTTACCACCACAGAGGTTTAAATAAACAATAAAAAACTAAGTAAGGTTAAAAGAAAACATGTGGATGAAATTTTTAATTGTATCTTCATCTACTGTAAATATCTATAAATAATATTATTATATTTCTTATAGATAGAAATAAAAATTGTTGGTACTTAACCGAAACAAGATATTCGTTGTATTTTGAGTCAAAATTGATTTTACCATTCAATGAACTAGTATTTTTATATCTAAAAATTTATATCATATATAAATGTAACAAATTTAGAAAAACTAATAAATTTATTCGGAAAAAATTCTAATAAGTAATGAAATAGATTATGTACAATGATTAATGCAATGTTTTCAAGACTATTAGATGATATTGAGTACAAAACTTATATTTCTTATTTTAGTTACCACGAGCCGTTCATAACGAAAGAGTGTACTGAAACACCCATAAACATAACTGAAATAGACCAATCATTGTTTTGAGTACAGTTTAAAACAATAATGATAATAATAAAAGTGTTAGTTATATACGAGATTAATGGAAACAAAGATTGCTTTTAAAAATGTATGTGAAAACGAAATATTACATATTCTAAAGAACGCAGGGTAATACTCTTTCGACTAAGATACATGACAATAATTATGACAATTAGTTACTACAATGATAATAGCAGTCGCCGACCGCGGCCTACATGAACGATATTCACTCAGTTATTCTATGGGAGTGGCTGTAATATTCGCCAGCACAGATTGACATGATGTCACGTATCATTGCATCATGTTTACGGTTAGTAAATCATTCAACTGTACAACCACTTTGTTATGTGCAAATAAAAAATAAAACGGTCCATTTAGTAAGAGTATTATATAAAAAAAAATATTTGAACGAGTTGTTGTATGCTTTTCGTTCCACCAACTTTGTCAAGCGTTCCTCGTAATCATTTTACGCTTGTTATAATAAAGAAGATCAAGGAAAATATTATGATAAAACTATAGAATAGCGCTGAGTAATGTCAATAATATTTATTTTGTTATTGTTCCGGTTTTTTTTAACAAGAATGTTATAATAAAATTATAGGCGTTGTTAATGTCTGCTTGGCTAGCTACCTTTTCTTTACATGGAGAAAGCCCTCATCTGCAGGGGCGGATTTGTCCTAAGGCCCAGGGGGTCCGGGCCTAGGGCGGCCAGATATTAGGGGCGGCTAATCATGACAAAAATGATAACAAGAAATGGAAAAGGAAAGAAAAGGGGTGGCTGGTACTTACTACATGGCCTGGGGCCTAGGGCGGCCAAGACTACAAATCCGCCACTGCTCATCGAATTCCCACCCCGCCGGGTAGCTGAGGATTGGTTATGTCCGATTTGCACTAAGATCCCACGGTACCGTCTCACACATCTTTTATCCGGGGAGCAGTGACTGCCTACAACACTGCGTGCTGCTGGCTGCTGGCTGCCGGCAGCTGCTGGCTAGCTACCTAGGTCAAGTTGAAGACATGTTAAAACATATTTGTGTTCCCGCAGCTGTCCTTGAAAGCCAGTCTCTTTAGATTTAGCGTGTTTTAAGCGACATCATTAGTTGACATCACGTGAGATTGTGATCAAACACTCGACATAAAAAAACTGATTACAATTTATTTACATGTATTCCAACTATACAACCCTCTACAATGGGAGTCAACCGTGTAATGGCTTTTTACACGCTTTGATACCTTCAAACTGCTATACAGACTTATAACACCATTTTTATAGCATAAACGATTGAGATGTATTACTCTAATTTATTGTATTGTTCACACAAAGACCTTGGTTATCTGTTCGGTAAACAAATTAATAATTAAGCCCGGGGCTCGGACACCCGTGCGGGTTCCGTGTGACCCCACCACATTTGCATTTAAGAATCGTAAATTTATGTCGCGCCACGATTAAATGTTTAATCCAATTAGTCTAATAATGCCCGGTTGAAAGTTAGCTACATAAATTTTAATTATAATTACATTTGCCGAAACGTTAATAATACACATTAATTATAATTAATTTTTTATCGTAAAATTATATAGGTGTTATATTTTGTAATATTCAGAATTAATAATTCATAAGGTATAACATTGCATTAACAGAACCGTTGGTAAACCTTTATAAAACAACTAGCTGACCCGGCGAACTTCGTACTGCCTAACAGTCGATTCTTAATTATTTTTTTATACTTATTCTGCTATTCGGGACGCTATATAACGTTAAATGTTACCATCAATATTAATGTCAATATTTATACGATACTAACGTCACTTAATTGTTTTGCCTTCCCGGAACCTCTCCACTAACACTTAAACTTTATGGTAAATGGTATTAAAGTTCAAATTGACTTTTAAGTATTATTACGAATCGTATGGGAGTAAAGTATTGTTTTTAGACTTTTTCAGGTAATTTTTCAATTTTTTCTCTCCGTAAGAACCGTCCTTGTGCTTCAAGGAATATTCTAAAAAAGAATTAGCGAAATCGGTTCTGCTGCACTCGAGATTTGCGCTTAGCAACACATTCGGCGATTCATTTTTATATTATAGATAAAGCAGTACGATTTAATATAGATTATAGAAATAATCAGTCCGTGAATATAACAGAACAATATATTTTGGATTACTTCGTAATGTGATTCTTTTGTAAATAGTATTTATTCAGAAAGCACTACAGTTTATTGCTTACCGTACATCTGAAAATGAACAAGCACGCTGTATAATCAAACAACCTCTTATTAAATTAGTTGTTGATAAAGTTATAAATATAACTAAAGCCCACTTCAGATTATCAATGAAATGTGAATCTTTGAAACTCTAGTACAGAACTAACTGCATTTATTGAGGCCGACATCAATATAAACAAAACCACTGTTCTCGTATTTCCGGTCGCGTGTGGCATACACTAAGTATTATTTGAGTTATAGTACAACGTAATACAGGTAAATTTGTTTTAAACATGATTATTTTTCACATTCATGATAAATATATAATTAGATTAGGAAATGTTCATTAACCCTTGGACTATTGAAAACCATAAAGGTTTAAGTTCCATACAAACGAATGTAGACCTCATGAGGCACAGGTCCAACATACTGTTATCAATATAAACTTAAAAAACATGATTTATTACAAAACTTTGAATCATAACAAATTATGTATTGTAAGATTATAATTTTATGTAAAATGTAATTTTAAATTATTGTGTCATTTATACGGAACTTTTTTTTTACTAAAACATGAATGTATGATGTCGTGAAATAAAAAAAATGAAAAACATAATCCGCCATTTTGGTATCCGGGTCTTAAAAACTCAGCCGCGGGGGCTAATGAATATAATTAGTTACTTGTTATTATAAGATTGATAAAGTCAATACTTAAATACTAATTTAAAAATAGGAACTTTATAGCCCAATATTATGTTTTGTAATCATATACACTAAGAAATATATTTATCATTTCTATTTACATTTGGTGACTGAAAATTGTTTTACGCTAAAAATTCGTAAAAATATGTCATTAATATTTGAATTTTATTCATAAGCTCAAAACTTTATTAAATAGTAAAAACAAAAAAAAATACCTGCGTAGAATAAAGAACGTGGAAAGATATGCAACCTTCATACTTTAAGGCGCATGTTAAACCAGAGAGAGCACAGCTGGAGTTACCTTGAATGCTCCGTGTAAGTTTTCCATCTGTTTACTTTTGAGCTGAATATTTGATCTTGAACCTGTCTTTAAGCTCTATGATCTATGTAGGTAACCTTAAAATTGAAAACATGCTTGTTGAAACAAATTTAATTATAACTATGGAACAAGCGGTCCGTATGTTAATAAATTGACGTAATACGTTTAGTACAGTTTACTTTTTTAATACAGTCTGCGCCAAGTTTTTTGACCACTCTGAAACGCAGAACACAAATTTATATATAAACACGTATGATATTATATGACAAGACAAGACAATTTAAAGTTAAATAAATGCCATTTTTAAATTCCTGTAATAATATGTTATCTTTGTTTTGTACGAAAATCTTCACGATATTATGCGTAAATCCGAAGTTAAGGCTGTATTCTGATCAACCAAAAAGACTTTGGAGGACTACGGGTACTGTTTTTTTTAATGGATTTAACTGAGTCTATCAAAGTAATAACGAATTGTTCCGAATTATATCATAATGCAACTTCATATTTTTATTGAATGCTGTTATTAATCTGCTTCTAAATGTTTTAAACCGATGATGGCTCATTTGATAGCATGTTCGGACACCACCTCGTTTGAAGTAGGTTCGAATTCAGGCGGCTGAGTGGGAACTATCGGTTAAGTAAAACGTTGTGATAAAACCATAACATTTGGGTTTTTCTTAAACCTGCCTAGCTAGCTACTTACGTGTATTCCGGCAATTACAGTTGAGAGTTAGTCCCCCTACAGGTTTCACGTGCTTCCCATCCTAGACCACATCGTCATTTAACATCAGATGAGATTTTGGTCAAACGCTAAAACTTATAGAATATAAAAAAGTCGCTCTTAGCTGTAGCTGCTAGAACACAGCAATAGGTGCTTAGAGACACATTATCAAGTTGAAGATGGTAGCTTCCCAGGCGGACTTAGGAAAAACCCAACAAGCTATGGTTTTATTAAGATATTTTCACTGTAAGCTCCGGCTCAGTCGCATTACGAGGATCGACGCAATGTCCCGAAAAGGCTATCAACTAAGCTAATACCTATACCATAAGTAATATTTGGCAATAATTTAACTATGCCATCATCATTCATCATCTTTTTTTTTTTTTTTTTCTCCCCGAACTGACCTACACTGCCGGCATTATGCCTTCACAGTTTCACCGGACTACTAAGGGGAGCGCTTAGGGTACTCACCCGATTTTTTTGGCAACCAGCACAAGGGCACACGGTGTGCCTCGGCTCGAGCTGTCGCCGAGTTTCCCGATCTGACTAAGCTAGCTAAACTAACTATCCATTTCATACACATATAAGTTCATGAAAAATACATGTGAATCCATGTATGTTTCACGAATACCTATGTGTATTTTGTATCTGTCTACTATGTTGTGTGACCTAATTCAGTCCGAAAAGGGCAAAAAAAAACAGTCCACCACCATGTGTACCTATATGTGCACGTGTGTGAGGTGATCTGTGTAAGTGTAAACTAAAGTGAGTACTGTATCACGCAAATAACAACCTCGAGGGCTCCACTCTGAGGGACGACCTAGGCTCGAGATGTTACGAGAGAGACGCAACGTGTGTGCGGGATCGTATCCTCAACCTCTGCCTACGGCGGCGCAAGCAGCGAGAGTCGCGAGCGTGGGCGCAAGCACGCATTTTAAAAAAGTTGAACGGAGCTACAAGTGAGACGGCGACGGCGCCGTTATTTAACTATGCAATCGACCGGATTGCGTATAAAACCTGAACGATTCGAATTATTAGGGAAAGATAGACATAAATACGCGGATTTATTCCATCTGTATCTAGAGTAAAATTATTTAACTGAATCGCGCGCGAGGCGCTGAAGAGTGGCCGCGATGCCAGGGAAGCTCGAAATGGCGTTAAGCAGACCGAGGTTCTGACTACTATTGACCATCGCATTAAAGGCGACGATTTCCTGAATCTCATGGAAGATGAGAAGCTGAGTTAACCAGTCTATACCGGCTAGGGAGAAGGTGAGAGGGTTAGCCTGGACGGGCTTAACCTTTGGAGGCTGGGATTGGGATTGGGACGTAGGTTCGGATGCCCACGGGGCCTGAGGGGCCCGCGAGGGCCGGGGCGGCGCATAGGGCGCAGGAGCGGGCAGTGTCTTGACCTGGGACCTAGGTTTGGGAGCCCAAGGGGTCTGAGGGGGCCGAGCAGGCCGGGGGGCACGTAAGGTGCAGGTGCGGACGCTGCCGGTGCACGGGAAGTGCCCGGCAGACTCGGGAAGGCCACTGCTGATGTCAGCGGAGGAGGAGAAGGGCGGGAGGAGGCGGCGGGCGCCCTGGATGGGGAGACCTGCCTAGGACGTCGGGGACGCTTTGTGCGCGGCGCTCGGGGACAGCCGCAATAGCTCGCGGGGTGGCCCGAGGCGCCACACAACACACAGCTGGGAGGCTCGGGAGTGGACGGAGTACGAGAACACTCCCTAGTGGAGTGATCGCCGAGGCACTTTACACACCTGGGACGCAGGTGGCAATTTCGTGCGGAGTGACCGTACACCTGACAGTTGTGACACTGTGAGGGAGCGAACTGTTTGCGCGGGGGCTCGGCTTTGACGCCGGTGAGGCCGCACACGGATTTCAAGGTATAGATGGCTTTGCCTTCCCTGGAGCGGTCCAAAACGACCAACACCAGGTTGTAGGGGGCCTTCGTGCGAGGATGGTACATACGATGCACCTCTCGGAGAGGATAGTTTAGCGACTTAAGGTCGTTAGAGATATCTTCGGTCGAAAGTTCGACCGGGATCCTACGGAGAACGACTCGGAGGAGACGCTCGTCCTCAAGAGCATGGGTGAAGTACCCGTACTTCGCTTCCCTAAGGAAGGAAGTTAGACGACGGTGGTCGTCGACGGTCGGCACCTTAACCTGGATTCCAGTGGGTGTGTTAAGGGCGGAGGTGTAAGAGATCTTCCTCGAGTTGAGGCTCGAAGAGATCGCGATCCAAGACGACTTGTCTTGAATCGTAACAGGTGGCGGTGGGCAGGGCTTCTTCGCTGAAGCTGCGGAACCCGCAGCTTGTGCGAGAGAGAGGTCGGAGGGGGCGTGGCTTAAGGCCGGCGCCTTGTTGGCGCATCGAGCGGGTTCCGTATGAACGGGACCGCTAGGAGAGACTGGACGGGACAGGTCGGCTTTCCGACGGTGCGAGACGGTTATGAAACCGTCTTTAACTGACTCGACAACGGGTACAGACGGATCCACGTTCATATCCGAGTCTGGGAGAGGGCTAGAGATGAGTGACTCGACATTGCAGTCCGGAGAAAGCGGCGAAAATGAATTCGACACTCTAATGTCGGCGCAGGGAGCAGGAGCGGTTGGAGGCTTATCCTTCCGCGACTTGGCCTTGGACTTGGCCTTCTTGGCAGTGACCGGGGACCGCGAACGGCCGGCCGTGCTATCAGACTGGGTTTCAACCTCTGAGATGCCTTGCTTGGCCACAAGGCTAGAAAAAGACTGCTCGACCGTATGGACTTTTTCCGGATGGGAAAGACTATGTTTATCGAGTATTGCCTGAATCGCAGCTATCTGAGCACTGGTGATGGCTGCCGACGGGGAGCAGGGCAAGGGGAGGGACATGACTAACCTCCCTGCCAGAGGGGCAGGGGGGTGCGCCTGTTTGAATTTAACGGACAACCGTGTCCGGACCAAGGGAGCTGTGGGCGATGTGCAATGCCTCACAGGGGACCTACGAAGCCTAGGGGAGTTCCCTAACACTTCTTTCTTCGAACTTCTATCTTCTATCTTCTGATGCGAAGCTCAGCACACGACGCAACACGACGAACTGACGAGCTGCACGACGACACGACGCGCTGCCCGACGACTCGATGTACCGCACTCTGTGCGCTCGGCTCGCACCGAAAAGTGCGGTTTAATTGGTACACTAACGGAGGTGCACCGGCGCTCTGAAAAGAGCGTAACGATTGACAATAGCCGATCGAACACACAATACTACCGACTATCACGAACTAATTCAATAACTACGTAAAAGTTATCGAACGATCTGACCGTTAAGAGCTGCGAGAGAGCGCACGTGCGTCCCCGACCGCGGCTCGAATCGGACCTCTCATCATCATCTTACCCTTATCCCACCTAAATAGGGTCGACACGACATGTTTTCCTTTTCCACTCTCTTCACGTCTTCGCACCTTTTATACATATATCATTTTTCACACAATCCATCCACACCTTTTTCGTTCTTTCTCTACCCCTAAAGGTTTCCGTCCACTTTCAAACTCAAAACTTTTCTTGTTACATGATTTTCATTTCTTCTCATAATAAGCCCGTGCCATGTTAAGGAATTACTTATACCATACTCATCTTCTCTGCCACGGGTGCTACATTCAACCTTCCCTCTGATATACTCATTCTTCATCATCTTAACATTCGCATCTCTATCACAGGTAATCTTTTCTCATCTATCTCTTTCTTTCAAACTTCCTCTGATATACTCATTCTTAATCATCTTAACATTCGCATCTCTACCACAGGTAATCTTTTCTTATCTGTCTCTTTCGTAGCCTAGCTCTCGGAGTTAACTATGTATTAAAATAAAAATAACAAACGCGTGCAGAGTCGAGGACACATCTAGTGTGATATAAAATCATAAATTTATTATATTCGTCTTATTATAAGTATGTTTTACCAGATGTGACGTTAATTTCGATAGCTTTAAACAAACAATTCCGATAAACCCGACGCTCTCCAATTAGACATGTCGTTCATTTAGAAGATTTGAGCCCGTGATCTCATTCCGATCCAGAAACCGTGTGATTTATCGTCAGATTACGTTGTCGAAGCGCCGGTGACGCAAGGGACCATCCGACCGTGACTGTCGAACACTCCTTGATGACTGTTGGTACAAATTAGGGCTTCCGTCTGTATGTATTTTATATATTTAATAACTTACAAGTATCGCTTTAAAAGGCGAAGTGTAAACATCGTGTAATTAACATTAATACTATAAAACTAATAGCTCTTGTAATTACATCTATGTGTATATATATATAAATGAATTGCTGTTCCTTTGTCTCGCTAAAACTCGAGAACGGCTGGACCGATTTGGCTAATTTTGATCTTGAAATTTTTATGTAAGTTCAGAGAAGGTTTAAACGATGAGAAACATACATAATAAGTAAAGAAAAATACTAAAAAAAGACAATTTAATTTTCAAATACAAAATGTTCCTAGCTATGAAACATTTGATGTCTTTTGTCATTTTAGAAATAAAAAATTGTCATTCGTTTGTCAAATATTTATAGGTGCGTTCAGATATTCGTCTGTTACATTGCTGTAGTATGAGGTCCGCTATCTCTTTGGTCTATTTTGTTGGAATACAAAACAGTTCTGTTTCAGAAATAAAAATTGTACACGAGAAAGCTTTAAATTTATTAAGTGCACAACTGTATTGCATTTATAATATAAATAAAAATATCGTATTAAATGTTGACCACATTTTACACAAATATATGTAAGTGATAAAGTTCACCGGATCATCTAGTAACTAATATAAATTCGTATACAATCTTAAAATGTACCTTTATTATCATTTTTTTTTTAATTATTACATTGTTTTCAATAACTTTTTATGCAAAGTATAATAGAGTAAATTGGAATTTGAATATAAGTAATGGTTGACTATATCTACACTAATATGATAAAGAGATACTGGACTTTTGTATGTTTATTTATATGGGAAAGTAAGCTCTAGAACTATTGCACCAATTTTATGAATTAATTAATTATTTGAAAGATTCATGTATTATTCTATATCGATATAGACTTTCTATCATGCTGCTATATATACATCATGATATTACATTTTACATGATATTATATATATACATGATGACATTTATCAGCTAGTCTGGAAAAAGTGGGAACTTCTCAGAGCTTCTACGGCGTCTATGTGTTATCGGTTACATCTACACCCTACACAAAGAAAGTGCAAGACAGAATTGTTCCTTTTAACAGAACATATTAAAAACTATCTGTGTGTTCTTATTCACCACATGAAGAAAATGATAATATTTTCATAAAAAGTAGAACAAAAACGTCACGCGATGTTTGATCCCAGGCGTTCACCCATCCAAGTACTAACCGCACCCGACGTTGCTTAATTACTGTGATCAGACGGGAATCGCTGTTTTCAACACTCTACCCGACACAATGTTTACCCCCACCATGTTTCGTCACACAAAAAGGTTGCCGATCAGAATTTCAAAGCCCTTCCATAAGAAGTTTCACTTCAAAAAGTCCTCGACAGCATATACCCATCTACTAAAGATAACTCACTGTAAACATTCTCTATAACTATACAAAACATTTACGACAACTGTTTTGTAGTAATACTGTTTGTACTTTGTGGTAACCCTATTTCTAATGGCCTATTTTTGTTATACGTGTGGTTGTGTGAACTGAAAAATGCCAATGTCGTGACGTGGTACCTACAAGAGTACTGTTCACTCTAGATTTCTAACACCGCGCTTGTTTCACAGAACACGCCATGAATGGCCGCGCCACGACTAAACGACTCGTTTGATAAATCTCAGGTCCTGTTTCATGAATATTCTCTCTATAAGACACCAACTGTTATAGTTGATATTTATAAAACTGAAATCCGAGTATCCGGAACTTGTTTATAAACAAAGAAATATTAAAAATGAATACCTAAAGTTTTTGTTCGTCGGAATATAAATTTAAAGGTTTGTCATTTTTTTTAACTGTTACAAATGGTTCAGCAACTAGATATTCGTGCATGTATGCATGTTAATAAAAACAAATACGTTAGCTCTTGTTTAGTAAAATTACATAAAGTCTACTCATGTCAGCCTACCATTGTTACCTATGTGTTTATAATAAATTAGCTTTTGCCCGCGGCTTCACTTGCGTCAATGTACATTTGATTACCTCTCGGAAACAGTACATTTTTTCTCAATAAAATATACCCTGTGCTCTTGTCTGAAATCCTGACAACGTCGACAACAAAAATTTTATAACGATCAGTTGAGTAGTTAAGGCGTGAAAGAGCCACGTACAAACAAATTCGCATTCATAATATTACTAAGGATGTGAATATGAGTCACTTTGTTGTTAGGAACATAGAAATTGACATAGGAGATAATATTAATAAGGACATAATATTAATTCCATAAAAAAGTATTATTCCCGAGGAATAGGCCAACATTTCCTTTGATATCGTTCTCTATTTGAAATAGTTTTACGTTTCAAATTCGATATATTCTTTCGCCTCTTTGGTCACAACTAGAAAAAAAAATTTAGACGTTTAATTTATTTTAATTTTACTTTTTCCTTTAATTTTAATACCACGAAACATCTTGTCTTATTTTGTACATACTTTGTTGCACATTTAATAGGGTTCATGTCAATTTGTGATCAATGAACTCAGTTTTGTGGACCTTAAAGAAATAAATCTACGTTAACGCGAGGAATGCTGCGAAAAAAGCTAGTTTGTAATTTTTGTAAGAACACATTTTCTTATTAATCATAGTTCGTATCCGGGACTTCTTTCACAAAAGATTGATTTTATTGTCTCATATGTACTGAGAACTACGTATTTGAACTGGATTAATCGTGGACTGTAATTTTTGTTTTCACAACTGTAATTTCGTCCTTATTACTTAATTTACAAACCTTTTACCGATTTTAAATTATATATCTTAAATTACATCATTTCTGCTTAACGTCGTGAGGAAAGCATAATGATAGGCCAGATAATACTGTGAAAAATCCTTTAGCCATCAGTGAATATTTTGCCAAAATTTATATATTCCTTTTTATTAAAATTTAAAGTAAATTATTGAAGGTCTATTTAGTATTATAATGATTTGTTTTGAATGCAATACTAAAGAGTCTATTACATGTAACGAGTATAGTGGCGAGACAATAAAACGACACTAGGCCGAGAGAGTCTAATGAACGACTAGGTGTTTATACGTATTTTGCTTGTTTGGCGAGTCAGCTTAATTTCGACGCATTAACTGACCGACTAAAATAGATCGCAAAAGAAAAGATTTTAAGATAATTTTCAACCGGCTCCTACTACTCATCATTGAAGAACTATGGGAGTTATTTGGAGAAGGGAGTAGAAGTATTTGGACAAGAAATTAGATTTCAAAAAGGCGCACCCTTGGCGCAACATAAGATATTTTTAATGAAATACAGATCGAAAATCCTAGAGGATTTAGGGTACTTTTAAGAATTATTGTAGAACTTTTTGCGACATTGTTGGAGTACATAACTCTACAAACTGCGCACAGAACTGGCGAACGAGTTGGCGAGTAACGGCCGAGTGTATGTTCATACTTGTTGAGCGTATGAGGATAGCGTGTCGCTACGAGGGTGGAAAAATGAAGCGAGAGGTGGGTACTCGGCCTAGTAAACAAATCGAGATTCTAGTGACTCTCTCGACACTCTCTTCAGCTTAGCGCTCGGCCGAACACTCGTCAAAATGTTCATATATACCGAGTACTTGGCCAAGGTCACTGTCTCGCCACTGTACTCGTTACGTGTAATAGACCACTTTGGATTAAATGTACACGTATTTACATAAGAAAGAGCTTCAGAATGTTGCTACTTTTCCTAATCTTACGGTCCCATATACAATGATATTATAAGTAAAAGGTTTTTACTTATAATATCATTGACCATACACATTTTTATGGTAGAATAAATAAGTTTTTTATTCTTATTACGAGTCTACGCTTAAATCTTTTATGCTAACTAATATTATAAATGCAAATGTGAGTTTATCTGTTTGTTCGTTACGCTTTCATGCCTCAACTGCTCAACCGATTATCGTGAAATTTTCCCTACATGTTATCAGCGATACAGAATAGGACATAGGGTATATTTAATTTAAAAAAAAATACGGTCCCCGACGTATAGGTCATTTCTTCATTAACATGAGTAAAGCTGTGTCAGAAAAAGTTAATATATTTATAAGTCCTTGGGTGCACGTGTTACGTGTAATTATTCATTTAGAATCGAGGAAGTCGCGAGTCACTTGCAGCTAAGAAAGCCGCGGACGGATGTTCGTGCAAACTCGGTATCTATAAAGAATGTCATGGTAATAAATTTTAATAGACAAGCGACCCTTTTGTGTTCCGTTACAAATATTTTATTGTATGTTGTTAGTTTACGTTTTATCTTGCAAACGAGTCAGCGAATTCGAGACGCTATTTAAAATATTCAAATGGAAAACGGAGATAAACGGTTTACTGGAAGCGAGGACATAAAGTAACTTTATTTATGTATGCGATACATATACTAAACTATTTATATATACCTATTCACGGTCTTATGGTAACATCATTGACATCAATAAAATTTGGGATTCATTCGTGTACACACTGTGGCCTTTATCAACACCTCCCACGTGTAACGTATCTGCATTAGACAAAGTTTGCAATACGGTCGGTGAAATTTTGGTACCGACCGTAAAAATGTTCTTACAGTTCCGAAGGATTGTTAGAGAATTTATATTATATATAAGGATAGCCTGTAGATAATGCGGCAAGAATATTTTATGTATAAATACCTAACAGATCATAAGTTCAGTACCTTTTTCTCTTCTGTTTGTCAACCGATTTTCATTTGTTTTGCAGCGATTGAAGAGCTAACGTGTTATCAATAAAAAACTGATACAGTTCGTTTTTTTCATTACCATCGTCGAGACGAAGCCTTTATTTATAAGTCTCCATTCGTTATACTTCCCGATCCTTACGTCTACTAATCTACAATATTTATATAGTCGTTGTTAATAAAACACAATGATCATCATCATATTCTTACCATTATCCCACCTAAGTAGGGTCGGCACAACATGTTTTCCTTTTCCACTCTCTTCTATCAGATGTCATATCTGTATTCACACACCTTTTATACACACATAATATTTCACACAATATATCCATACTCCTTTCGGTTTTCCTCTACTTTTATATTCGTCCAGTTTCATATTTAAAACTTTTCGAATTACTTGGGTTTCATCTCTCCTCATGACATGCCCATACCATGCTAACCTATTAATCCTCAACTTCTCTATCACTAGTGCTTTTTTCAAACTTCAAAACAACATATCGGAATTCATTCTGAACGTTATCGAATCTAGTTATTCCATACATGTCTGCGACGTGTAGTTTTCTTTCATCCGCCTTTTTGTAGCCCAGCATTCAGATACACACAATATTACTGGCCTTATAATAGTATTATTGACAAAACAAAAACCAATAATATTGAAACTTAATATATTAAAGACTTGTGGTCAAATTTCGACCATTACTAATTTATAAATTGGGATCTTTAAACAATAAATTTAAAGTTTAAAGTCGACGGTAAAGGTACATTAATACTATTGAATTACCCTATCAGACTAGCATTGGCCATCAAGAATGTAGTAAAATAGTGTCAACTACTAATTGCGATTACGATATCTGAATAAATACTGTGTATTAGATACGAATACGAATTTGTTCGTATTTTCTAATACAATTGACGAAATAAAAAAATTGTAGGCTAATTAATAATCTATAAAAGATGATTTACCGTCCTCCATTAATATTTGTCATTATTGTACTTTTATTATTACTTACAGTTCGCTGTAAAGTTCTGATTATATATAGTTGATTTTTGCGGTATTGTTATAATTATAAAATAGGCATATTTAACTATATTTAAAAAAGTCCTCCATATAATTTTAAAATAATTTCCGTGTCCTTCGTAGCTCGTGATAATTATGTATTTTACAAAAGTGTTGTCCCTTATTGATACTATCGGTTGCTTTGTATTCACAAGGGCTACGATCGGCGGCATAAAGAACAGGCGCCGATTGTGATAGAAATTATAATTATTTGACACTTCCATACCTTATTAAGGGCCCTTTGTTTCATGATCCTATAATTGTTAGGTTTATGAATGAGCATTATAACGAGACGTCCATTAAAATCGCAACAATGGATGATTGTGATTCAGTTTCAAATACTCTGTGCCCTACTTAATTGATATCGGAACTCATAAAAATTTGTTTAGGTACATATATTTTTAAGAATACTAGTTGTTCAATATTAAGCTATTAAGGTTGTTAAACCCTTATACAAACCAAAATAACCTCGAACCTTTTATTATTCAATGAAATTGATCGTCTCTTTGATGGTTTAAGCGAATCCCTGTAGCAGATATATCACAATCTAGCTGAAAGCTCCACACAACAGATCATGAACAATAAACAAGATTATTGATATAGATAAGATAAATAATAGGTGTGATAGGATAAATATATACGACTGGAGGTAATTATAAATTGTATTTCTGTACATCGACATGCTTCTCACAATTTAAGTTCAAAGAGTAGTAAGTGGCATGTGTGTCAATAGATGGCGATGTATAATTTCTTCATGTAGTTGTATTGTTATGTCCAGATTATCGACACTAAATAGCATAAAGCGCCATCTATTGGTACAAGCGAACCGAACAGTGTTCAGCTTCAGTTTTCTTAAGTAACACAAAAGACATCAACATATGTTCCTTTTGAAAACTACTACTAGGATACAACTATACGAAGACATTAAACAGAACCATCTATTAACACTCACATATGGCTAAATAAACAGTATCCAACTGTCTAGAATCTGGCCAATCGAATATTTCTTTGAAAACTGCTATTTATCATAGGAAATTAAAAATAATTTGTCATATGATAATTGCTAATTTATACCTCTGCTATTTTTCGTATGTTATGTGTTATACAACATAAAATTAAAATTCGTATCATTTGTGAAATTAACAAAAGTCACTCGGTCAGAAGTCTATTGCATAATTTATATTCTTTTAAATGTAGTACGTTTTTATAAATCACCTGCGAAACAACAGTGTTGAAAAATAATTTCACTGCTATATAATTATATTAAAATAGCTACAAATCCCGTGCTTACTAGTAATTTTAACGTTATTTATTTATTTGTAGTGAAAAGACGAAAATATGTGAAATTGTCGTCGTTCTTCAATGCACCGAGCATTATGAAAGCGAATGAAAGCAAAGCATATAGACAATACACAAATATGTAAAAATAATAATGTCACAGCAAAATATGATGTAAAATTCCTTTGCTATGTATAGAGAATTGCTGTATCGAATTTTACATATAAGGTTTAACCTCAAACAGCTTTAAAGTTTCAGTGAAAGTAGTTCATTGTACTGAAACAAAGGCGCATACCTTTAAAGATATCCAAACAGTAATATTTTTGGAAACAATTGCTATCGTCACATCGTAAATTTTACATTTCGTTAAGCTTTCTCTGAATGGAATAAACATAAGGGACTTAAGATAATCTCATGGCTGTATAGAATGTATTCTTATTTCAGTGGTCAATGTGCGAATACTTTTAAATCGGTAGAAGTACTGGCAAGTTGGGGAATAAGTTTTTCTGTTTTGGTTTAATTTTCTTAAATTAGCAAAACCGTTCAATCAATGATCTCTACTTAAATAAAAGAATAGATAATGCAGAAATTTTTCATTGAAATTTATAAAAAAACCAACTCCCCTTTTGATGCTATCGCTACCACAAAAAGTATAAAAGTCCTACAAGATAAATATATACAAATATAATAATGTAAATTTATTTTCGGCCTGCATAATATTTACAAACACATTAAATTATATTCGTCACATTTTAAATTTAACATGTATGACATAAAGGTCGCTTTATAAGGCAAAGGACAATTTATCCTATTTACCAGATCAGCTTCACACCCTATTGGCGATTTCAAACGTCAAGAAATCTATGGTTTTGTATTTTTAACACTACATTGTTGCATTTTCTAAGGTATTCTTTCGGTAGTTTTTCGTAATTACAATCGACTTCGTAATTATAGGCAAATTCGGAAAGTTGCTTACATTCATACCGATGGAATTATCGATGACAATGACTCTTGTGTTTTTTTCTTAGTTTAATACACCTCATTCAAACGCTATTTATTGTTACAGAATATTAGCAGCACATTCAAGACATCCATTAACTCACGCACAAACGACAAGCACAGAAGTTGCTCGACCGGTAAGTGTAAATAGAGAATACAATAAGCATTTTGATTTATTAATTGTTTGAAATTTTTAAATTAACTTAGGAGTTTACTCGATAGACAATTTGATTTTTGATAGACAGCAGAAATAAACACCGTTTAAATATGCTTTCTTAAAATATATTTTGATTTACTATTAGTTTCAAAATGATATGGGATTGTGTTAAAAACATTTCCAGTCAGTATGATTTTAAAGTATTCTTTAAATAATTATATTATATTCCATGTTTTAGGCTCACTAGGACCGGTAACAGTTTTTTAGGTTTTATAACAAAATTCCAAAGCACATTACCGATTTGCCGGATACTAAGTTCAAGCACCATATCAAGCAGGTTTTAATGTCTGAAGGCTATTAGGTACAGGGTGGATCAATTTGTGAACGATGGTGACGTCTGTAAATGACGCCCTCTCTGTGCATCCACCAAAACCGAATGTAATTATATGTATCTATGTTTAAAACTATGTTTTAAAAATATGAGTTATAGCCTGTTTGATGAAAATATAAACCAGATCAAGTTTTCTTGCCGGTTCTTCTTGATGACTGGGTTGTTTTCCGAACCAATGGTAACTTTGACATTCATAAGCGCCTTCTCAGGGCCTAAACTGAATAAAGTATTTTAGATTTTGATTACAAGTATTATTACAGAACGTATAAAGTGAGTAGGTATATATATACATATATATATAGCTTTAAAAATATAGTCTACATGTCCAATCAATATCAAAGCACTTAAGTTGACTATAGGCCAAGACGCAAGAAATTTTGTTCACGTTATGAGTCGACTTTAGCCGCACTCTCACTCTTCTCGTCGACGCGACGTACCGAGTCGAATTACTATTCTGTAATTATTCATTGTAATAAATATTTGAGTTACAAACCAAACGCATATTGTACTACTATAATATTATACATATTCTGTTTTCAAATATAGCTATATAAATTCAATTTTCATAACGAGCGGTTGTTTGAACGGCACATAAGCTGATTGATATATTGCTGTGTCACCTAGTATCCAATTATTCGAATATATTCCAAAGGATAGCAGAAAATGTTCTATATGAAAAAAAATACTAAGGTGTTCCAACTTTTACGATGATCGAATGTAGAGGATTAACAATCTGATACATTTATATCAACGTTTAAACATACTAGTGATCGTCCAGTGGTTGAAATTCGGTACTATAATAAGGGATACAAGGTTTTTTCACCACGTGTTTTTATTATAATATTATTATCTGCAATTATTTTTTTTGTAAATGTAACTTGTTTTGAGTATGATACAAATATTGTAAATCGTAAACGTAAAGGGCGTGTGAGTCCACTGCTACTACTACTGTTTAGTTCATATGTTGTAGTGTAATGTAATGAAATTAGAATAAAGAATTTATATGAAGATTGGGAACGGTTGTATTTAGAGATTTTTTTAATAACACTATTACTCAACTCAACTCATTGTTTGTTTTTAATAAGCACCAATAAGCTTCCGTGTCGGCGTTATCCGATGCCCCATTTGAAGGTCAACTTTTTAGTTATTACGAGTTAAATCTTATATTACTTATAATATCAAATTCGCATGTGTAATAAAACATTTGGGTTTTTTGTAACCCCAAATACATAAAAGATTGTTTTTTGGAATGATTATAACACACAGTAAGTATTATGCATATCATATTTCTGTAATAAATACACTGGAGAGTAAATACGTGTATTTGGTTCAAACTAGCTGCCCGTTCCGGCTTCGTATAGATGTACTAACAAAGAAAATGACATTAAATTTTGCTTTTACAGCAAGAACGTGTAATTAAATTAAATAACAACTGAATAACTAAACGTTAATGTATCAATTCGGTCAATATTTTTAAAGATCTACTTACTCTCTCGCTCACTTTGTATATTGAGGTTTCTTAACTCAATTTTTTCAATTTTGCCTACGATGTTTCAAACATTTTCTATCATACACACTTTGTCCTCACAATCACACTATTACATAAAGAAATAGCCAAATAGAAACAGTTGTTCTGAAGCGATGCGCTTACACACATTCCGCAATTGATTTTTATTTAACAATGCAGCTGACATTATTTTGTACATCTTTATCACTTTTGTGTTAATTTTCCAAGCCTCATATAAAGTGAAATATAAAAATAAATATTATTTAAGGCCGTACATATTATTATATTTAACACTTTTCGCGAGTTTATAGCTAAACGAATGAAATGCAGGCTTCTAGTTAAATTCAAGGATTTTCGTTGTTTTCTTCCAACAATATTTAGTAGTAGAGTTATTGTGAACCTGTCAGATTTTAATAAGTTCGTTTTATGTTTTATTCAATTAGAAGATAAATATTATTTCTATCAAGCATTTCATGCTGACTGTAGATAGTATGGCACAGTGGTAGTAAGTCATATTAAGCCGAAAGAGAGATGACGGGTTCGATCCTAAGGCATGACTGACTTTTATGTGATAAACATAATAAAATTGTGAGTTCTGTGTCAGGGTGTTAAATATGTTTAAATATCTATGGTAATTCAATTTTTTAATTACCTAAAATTGTCTATGCTTAATTCGTGATTAAATGGCCTTGAGAGAAATTGTCTTCTAAATTTACAAAAGTATAGACCTACTTAATTTTTTTATTAGATAAGAATACATCACTAATTATAGACAGCCGGACTGGAATTGCAGATATAGGGCAATGTCAATCATGAATTTAGTTAATCAGAATAATTTGGAACAATGTCAATAAGCTATCAATAAATCTACCTAATTTAACTGCCAATGATTTGATAATCATTTAAGCAGTTCCTATATTTTACTAATTTTATTTAATTATAATCCGAAACATTACAACGATTATTCTAAATATACTTTGAATTAGTAAACAATTTAAGGTATAGGGCTGTTCTTATAATATAAAAAATACCGGTGGTAGTTTATCACACGTGTAATATAATTTCAGACAACAAAAACGACGCAAGACATACGAACGAATACATCCATTTTCGCGTGGAGTACTTGGGGACAATGGAGTCGGTGCTCAAAGACCTGCGGTGGTGGAGTAGCAATACAAGAGCGTTATTGCTTGCCCAGAGATCCTGCGAGGTGAGTTCTCAGTGTAGCTCTCTTATAAAGTAAATCATCAATTCAGATTATAAGAAACCCACTGCAGGGTCATGCAGGGTCATAGGTTTCTTCCCGAAGGAAGGTGTAGGTATAATCATCACATCAGCCCACTACGTTTTAGCGATTTCAAAATGCGAGCAATCCACAGTTCTATATTATCTCACATATTATGATACTATAAGAACATTGGTCATTATCAGCCGTCAGCTGTAGTGTGTACTTATTATGTACACGCGTTAGAAGTTATACTTCTTTGGCGTAACAAGTTAAAGTCGTTTCAAAATTGTTATCTTTCGCCTTATTCTGGGTTTGTAGAAAAAAAAACTCTCAAAAGAAAAAAGGTATTTAATACATACATACTTTTTTTGAATAAAATGTTGACTATATGCTAACTTCAGGGTGTCGCTTTTTCGTGACGATGTGCGCGCGCATCCTAAAAATTTATTCACATCATTTTTCCCTAACGCGCCAAAAGAAGTATAGCTTCAATAAATAAATATATTTGAATTCCGTGACATTCGTTGGTACATGCCGGGGTTCAAACTAATAGTTATCGAATCGATATTTCTCCATTCAAACTACTCGACCATCATGACATTGTAAAGAGATTCACGTCATTTGTGTCATTATACAAACTGTACTCTGAAATAAATGTAACACGGTAGAACTAAAATACTAACTGATGCTAACACTGGTGTCAGAATAAATCGATACGAAATTGGTGTCTAATTTTTTACTTAAAAATTAAACTGTCAAGCTCACTATGGGGCGCATAGCCATATAGGTCTTCACTACGATTTTATCTTCTACCAATTTTTTTTACATATAGGCTCTAGTGTTTGGCTAGAAACTCACTTGACAAAACATCGTGATTTAAGATGGTAAACGATCTTGAAGTGATGATGGGTTAGTTCATAGCGTGTATGGACACCAAGTTAATCTACGTGGGTTCGAATCCTTGCTACTGAATCGGAGCTTTCGATCCCTCTCCAGGTTTACCCTGATGAGATTGTGTTGAAACGCTAAAAATAAAAAATAAATGTTACACATATAAAACCTAAAACTACACTAACCTAAGCCTAAAGGAGAACAAACTCTAGCTGCCGAAACCTTGAAGTTAATAGCTCACCAGGCGGGCTTAGAAAAACCCACATTGCGTAACTTTCATCACGATGTCTTCTTTCACCGCAAGATCCGCCTCGTTCGCATGGATACAATTGTAAGTCGTTGAACACGGTATCGGAACATGATAACCACTGAGCTTTAGTATAGAGTTTCAACCCGTTCTACAATAATGAGACAATGCTATCGAGAGATTACCGTTACAAAAGTTTAATTTGTCTTGGTTGTGTAAAAAATAAATATATTAGTGAGTGACTGAGTAATTGCGAATATCATGCCTATTCTTAGAATCAGCCTTTAATTATCGTAGGCAAGTAACATTACGATTTCGCGAACCGAAAGGAAGCAAACAGTTTAAATGACGATAATACGTCCCGTGTGCTACTTTTGTAAATGCTACAAACAAATCGTTTAGGCCGGATGTGGAGGTGTGGGTTAAGGTACTTAATCTAGCGTTCCATTATTACTATTATGGATTGTATAGCATGCGACTTATCTAATTATTAGTATAATACAAATATTGTAGATTGTATATGTAAAGAGCGTGAAGTGTGACGACTAAAATGACTTATAGATGTAATATAAATATGCAAAAATAAAAGAGTTCAGTACTTTTCCCCTGTATATCAATTGATATACTTTTTTTTATTGATTACCTAAAGTGCTTAAGTATTATAATCAACAGAATAACTTTAAAAATAGATAGTTTGTTTTCATACTATCGACGAGTCTAAACTTTTATATAGAAGTCTTTTTATTCGTCATACTTCACGCACTTTACGTTTACAAACTACAATATTTGTATAATACTCAACGCAGTTACATTTATAACAATTAACTTTGTTACCCTTATTAAGATCGAACTTCAAGCAAGAGACAACCTCTAATATAAATATATTATATATTTATGAAATTTATAATAATAGTAACTAATATATATTTAAATAAATAAACTTAGTGTAAAATTTTTACCTTCAACATAGTTTTGAAAATTGGAATGAAGAAAAGAAGGTTTTCCGCTACCCGTTTTACTGTAATTCGATAATAAGTAGCAATACATCAGTTTATGTACTATTCAACCGATCGTTATGAAAATTAAACGTTACACGAAATATGTATATTAGTATAATATCTGTTTAGTTTTAACTAAAATATTTATTGCAATGAATAATTACAGTAGGTCCAGTAATTTGGAGCAGAGTGAAAGGTGCGGTTAAGATCAGCTTGCTTCGATATTGTAAAACGTTCTCTCTATCACACAGCGCAATAACTGCGAAAGACAAAGATGACGCTATACGAAACCAAACTTATCCGACTGTCTCGGTCTTCTCCCCGACGTGACAAATCAAAAGCCGGGTACTGTATAAACTTTTGCTCAGCAGCGGGCACATCTAGAACAGTGTATACAATATAAATATGTATCTGTATACATTATATAAATTGTATATAAGGTCTAGAAAATTAATAAGCACCAACAATGTTTGGTCGTTCACACTCAAAGTTTGCAAACAAGTACTCTCAACATATATGGCGTGTAGAATATATTTTATCAAGTATATATAGGTGTGGTATATAACGTGAATGAAATCGTGAGTCGTTTTTAGTATATTACAAACTTAACGTGTAACTTGATTATCATAATAATTGCATCAAGGAAATAAGGCGTCTAAAAATTAAAAATAAAGGGTAAATAAAAATAGAAACAACAATAATTGTAGGAAATATATATTAAAAAACAAACTTAAATGATTATTTTTAAATAACGGTTAATTATGACGCGATGATGGCTCAGTTGGTAGTGTTTTCGGACACAACGTCGAAGGACGTAGGTTCGAATCCAAGCAACTGAGTCGAAGCTTTCGGTGAAGGAAAACATCGTGATGAAACCATAGCATGGTGGTGGGGCTTTTTCTAAGTCCGTCTGGCTAGCTACCACCCACAAGTTGAAAATCTGTCGCCAAGCACCTGTTGGTGTGTTCTGGCAGCTGCACTTAAGAGCCAGTCTCTCTCTATGTTAAGTGTGACTTACCATCTGAAACCACATCATCATTTAACATCAGATGAGATTGTGGTCAAACGCTTACCTCTAAAGTATTAGAAAAAAAACCCTGTATACTGCACAATACAAATAAATATCAATAATAGTACTAATAAATATTAGTTTCTATTGGAAAATTCACAATTTATGTATGGCAAAATTGTAAATAGTTTCGCGGAAACAACTTTCATAGCTCTGGGTGTACTGTATGTGGTAAATCTTATTAAATATAGGTACGTTCAGTAAAATTTATACTTAACCATAAAAGTAATCAAGTAAGCAGAAGATTGAATGTAATAGTACATTTTAAAATAACACAACTCTATGTTAAAGAAACAGTACCGTTTCTATTTTATGGTCGAATAATTCATTATAAGTAATAACGTAAAACTGAGATAATTGTAAAGAACTATTTTAAATGTATAAATGCTAGCATACAATAATTATATGAGCAAATAAAACAATATGGTTTTACTGAATTCATTTTTATTTATTTATTTTATTAGATACTCCCCTAACATAGTAATAAATAATATTTAGATCTTTCAATCAATATATTACAAGTACACGACTTTTCACACAGTCGTCTAACAAATAAATATTTTAATAACAATAAAATTACAAGTTGAAATTACATAAAGAACAAAAACTAACAACAAGAACAAAACATAAATATCATGCCATCTAAATATCGATAGTGGAGTTTTTGGCGGGATTGTAGTAATGTCTTGTAGTGGATTTAATAATTTATTAATAATCTTGTGTTATTTAGCTCTACATATTGTAATATTGTTGACGTTTTTTTGTAATATAGTTTGGTTATTATACACAAGTAAAGGGGATGAGAAATAATGCTAAGGAGCACAGATTCTGACTTGCCACAAAAACTGCCAGGAATGTTCTAATAAGTCGGCCAACATCTTGTTAGTTCATTGAAATGATCGCAAGAAACTTGTAACATCATTACCTATTCGACAATGACATCACATTCGATAATCTACTAGAACATTGGTTACCAAAAAATATCGATAGATTTATACGTCAATTTTGCAAAACAATTGAGATTTTATTTTTTTAAAGTCAAGATGTTTACGAATCTTGTAGAATTTTAACAGAGAAAAACAAATAATCCGAATGTAAAAAGTCTCAAACTGTTATATCAATGAACGAGTTATTTATTTGTATGAGTATTGGCAATAAAAAAATATTATTATTATTCATCTCTTTTTGATTTACAGTTATCACAGTTAAGGCGGATTTAAAGACACCCTATGTTAAAATTTGCCAAGCTGGTCAGCGTACAAAGCGTGTTATAGAAACATACCTACATCCTCACTAATATTATAAACGCCAATGTGAGCTTTGTTATGCTTTCACGCCATAACTACTCCACGTAGTCAAGTGTACAGAGAAGGACATAGAGTACATTAAAGCAAGCGAAGCCGCGGACATAAGCTAGTTTATAAAATTATACGCAATTTTACAGTACGTTGTAGAACACAAAAACCTAATTTTTACATTATCTACGTTCAGTATTTTAAAAATGGATAATATAATACGATACAAATAAACGTAAAGGACAAATAAAGGAAGAAAGGACGTAAATCTCATTATAACTCGTCAAAACTTATCTTAGGCGTGTCCTGTTAAAATGAACACGTAAAAAAATATAGATAAATATAAACGTATCACTTTTCTATTCCAATTTCTAAAGTCTAAAAACGTATTTCGTGTTTGACACAGGAAAACAAACAAGCGGACACGTGAGTAAGATTAATGTTGTAATTCCTTTTATTTGGTCCATTGTTCGTGAGGTATTGTCTTAATTGTTTCATTATGAGAGCCGGTACTAGCTATTAAGATAAGAAGCCTTGTCATACAGATACTAATTCTTTAACTTTGTTGGATTAGATAGTATGAAACCTCTGTTTAGGGTTCGGCGTAATAAAAAAATATCGCATTTCAATTTTTTAAATTTATAAAAGTAATGTTCTTAAATATTAAAACACAGAAGCAACATTGTAAATTACATCTGCTCATTTTTATTTTAAATTAAATATCGATTAAATTTTGCTTTAAATATATCTCTTAAGCTGTATGGTTTTTAGATTACCGAGTTAACAAATTATAACTAATTTATAGGATATTATATTTTTACCTAACTGACACTCGCAGCTTCATTTGCTTTGTTTATGTTAAAATTATATATTATGTACAGAGCAAAAATTAGAAAAAAATAAAAAAGCAAAATATATTTTGTTTAAAAAAAATTATGTGAACAATATTTTCGGATTACTTCCCGCATATATACTCTTTTTAATATTTAGTAGTATACGTATTACGAAAACGAGCTGATTTTTGACAATCTTTTATATTTTGACAAAATACATTTTATTTTTACTTAAGGCATTTTTTTTAAAGACATATCGTAAAAGACAGAAAATATAAATAATAAAAAAATTAAAAATTCGCGGTTGAATATTAATTAGCAGAAATTTGAATAGTTGTGAATTATAAATGAAAGTACGAATAAATTCTAAGTATAAACAAATATGTAAATATGAATTCCTTGTTGACAGCCCTGTGGGTAAGAGTGTGTAGTTGCGGCCCGCGCTCGCACTATTGATCATAGATCACAATGATATCTAATGATACGGCGCGTGATCGATAAAGGATAGCGGCCTACCCACCGCGGGAGAGCCTTCCACACCGCGCTGGATGCATCGATTTATTGCCCTGTATCACGTTATGTTGTTACAAATGCGTTACTACAATTATTTTACATTTGTATATCAGGACATATTTTTATGAGATTTAAGTTTTTAGGTTTGGTTTTATCAGTAATTCATTATCTCTAATTTTATAAAGATAATTATTGACACCCGCTTCATTTTATTTTACAACTGTTAAAATACTTACTGCTAAATTAACATTATAAAATAAACACTAGGTTACATTGAGGGCCCTTTACAAGTTTTCACACAAGTATACATTTATTAAAACACCACTAATAATAAAAAATGGTTGTCGCGGAATACTCGGTTGGAACGAAGTTTCTTTCCTGGTATATTATATTGATAAATGTATTATATTATTGATTAACAAATACAAATAAATGAATTACTAGCGTCTGAGAGTAATTAAATTAAAAGCAGAAATAACTAATGAATTGAAGAAATAGTAGGAAATTTCATAATTAATATATTTTTTCATGTTATGAAGATAAACATTTTATTGTACATCATTCAATGTATCTGATTTATTGTAAATCTCATCAGATGTTACAACTGCACATAATACGCTACGAAAGGCATGACGCGTATATCGTGTACAAACTATACCTGCGCAGCCAGTGCGAGCTTATTGGCTGCCTTGTACCAATAAGCACGCAGAAAGGGTGGTGACGGAAATCTCTTACACTTTTTGTCGCCTAGCCTTCATCTGCCAAGTCCGTGGCGTGTGATAAGGATCTCCGTTACAATAAAGTAAATTAATTTTTTTCGACACGAAACATATTGTTCGAATGGTAATAAATAAAATATCGCAACAAGGTTAAATGTAAAGGCATATGATATCGGAGTACACGATGGAAGAAGACATGGGTAGACAATTTGAATAAGAGGTGTGTATACAAGGTGTGAATACTGAAATGATAGCTGTTAGAGGAAAGTGGAAAAGGAAAACATACTGAGTCGACCCATCGATGCAATAAAGTAGGAAAAATTATGAAAGCAAGAGCATTTATTATTTAAATAATATCACTTATATACAAAAATGTTTACTCTTTCTAATATTATAGATGTGAGTTTATTAAGTTAAATTAAATTAAATTTTGTATAGACATTGTCAGGGGTAAAGAAAAGGACATGGGAATACCTTTCATTTTGTAAAAAATACTGTTCGTGAGACATAAATCAAACCTAGATTAATGCGGAAAAGCCTAGAGCAAAAGTTAGGCATAACATAAAATAAGTTACAAATATTCCTTTCTTCATTCATTCGTCTAACGTCGTTTAGCAACAAAATTAATTAAGGATACAATTCATTAAATACATTGAAATTTGACTGGAATTCTATTTAATAATAGTAGCTTTAGTTTGGTTTTTTAAAATATTATAATTTTATAGCACAATGTCCGCTAACATCAAAGATTTTAATACACTTAAACATTTAAACGTTCCAACAATTCATCGAATAGAAAAACACATAGTAAGGGGTGTTGAATGGTATAATAAGCTGCGACGCTACGATCGACTATCTTAACTCGGTACAAAAGACATCTTAATTTTCGTATCATTTCATTTTGAATGAATGTTAACAAAATATATGTATGCATCTGCCGTAGAATAAATAAGAATGGTGGTTCGAATCCAGCGTGCTCAATATAGTCCTCGAATAATATTGGATTGGATCCTGGTATGTTTGCCTTTGAGGGTAACCTAAACTCACAAAAACTATGTACTTAATCATTTCAAGAAATCTATCTAAATAGCTATATTGCGATGGTAAATTATTTTTCATAGTTTGTCCGGTTAACATATATAACCTACAACCAAAAAATATGTCGCTTGTGGTTCTATCGATGCTTACCGTCGACTGCGCTTGAGATTCTGCCTTCATTGCAGACCAAGGTAATTATTTACGGGTATATACTTCGAACACGTAAAAGGAAAGCAATATTTTTTTAATTCTTAGATTCGTTTTGTAGGCTGAACACTTTATTGGATATTAAAGTATGATATTTCGTTATTTTCGTTTTAATTGTGGTGTATTGAGTATTGGGGTGAATGGAAGTGCTTGTAAGTAATGGACAAAATAGTAAAAACAGCTTTTTACGAAATGATATGAAAGAATATACGATAAATATTACAAAAAGGCATTTAAAAAAAAAACGGAATGTCTGTTTCTTACGGCTAATCCTCCAAACCGGATGGATCGATTTTTCTACAATTTTCACGGACAAATAGCTGATATTATTAGAGTTAATGCAAGTTACTTTTATATTGAAAAATTGAATTCTGTGCAAATATAACATACTAAAGAAAGAGTGTCCAGTAACGCACGCGTTCTACGCATACTTTTCCACATAATATTTTTTTTTTGTAACAGCTAATAGGTTATATAATATTTAAGTATATGCTCTGTGTATCAGAATAAAGAAGTACGGGTGCATTTAGCTTTTTTTATGAAGTCTACTTCTTTATGGTACAATTTTACTTCAATAAACATTGTTATAAGTATAATAAGTAGTCACAATATAATATAAGGCACAATATAATTCGCGAATAAAGTACTTATTAAAAAAAAAAGGTTCCCTACTCTTACAATCAAATCAATAACAGAAAAATCATTATATAATTGAGTTAGTAAACGATTTTCGTAACGGTTTCCCACAGTCAGTACTATCTTTCTTGGAGTATACGAAAGCAAGATAATTAATTAAGTAGAAACATTATCTCCCTATGATACATTATACTTGTCACGTCATCGATCCTTCGAACAGGAATAGAATGACGAATGATACGAGTTACTTATGATAAATCAGAGGCAATTCACGTAGAATATAACGCAAAATAAATATTTATCATTAATGTTTTCTACTGAAATTACATGATACATACACAACGAAAACGATAATAATTGGCTTTGTATAGAAAAGTTCCACAAAAAGCCCCGTAAAAAAAATAGCACTAGGCAACTATAGATTAGGTTAACGTCAGATGTGACTGGATTCAAATAAGTTGGTTATAATAATATAAGAAATAGTGTAATGAAATAAAATTAATAACTTAAGTTAACCTACGTTAATTTACATTGTAACACTTAAATGCACGATCGCGTAGTTTTGCTGGGAAAAAAGAATGTTAACGAAAATATTGGTAACGTTATAAAATAAAACTCGCGGAATTTAAAATTTTTATTTTTTTACATAAAACATTTCTAATGTTTTGTATATTTAATGATGTATTTTGAAAATTATAACATAGAGTGAACATATATAATAGAAAACTATTACTAAAAATATCGTTACTTGTACTAGAATACCATGAATTAACTTATATACGATGATTATTTTTCTTCAAGAGAGAACATGCAAAACTTTTGGTTTGTGAGAAATTATAATGATTGTAAAAATATGGGATTATTAAAAAGAAGCCCTGCTGATGCATCTCTGATTATTTTCGAACTGACTATTATTCTGTTGGCCTGATGGGCCTTCACAACTTCACCAGAGTAAAACTATTTTTAAACTGACTTAATTTGAGTTCTTGTTTTTGTTATCCACGTATGTAAAGATTAAAGGATTATACTTAATATCGTTATTGGAAGATCATTGATAAAGGAACTCAATTCACTTTAAGAGGAGTGCTTTTATGAATCATCTACATAAATAATTCAGCATTACTGATATAATCTTAGTAGGTATAACGGAACAGTTTAGACCATCAATTCTGTCTTCATTTAATATTGTGTAACCTTTAGTTAAACAAATAAATCAACGACACAGCCTAAATTAAATTTGGTATATTTAGGCATAATTATATTTTAAAGAATGATATATTAAAATTTAACATTATTATGGTCCCTGAATGAACGTATTTAAAATATCTATTATCTGCCTCAAATAATCTTCAAAATAGTTGAGTCGATACTTACAAGACTTTTACTAGCAGATAGACTACTTTTAGAATTATATATTATCAAAATTGAAGTATCTTAAAATTAAAACAAAAATAAAATATATGTTACATGGCTTAAACACTAATGTTAAATTAAGTAGAAACGAGGCAGTCCATAAGGACTGACGACAGAAGTGAAAACTCAAAACAATGAAAAGCTATGTACATATACATAGTATAAATTTAGCTCATGCGAAGCGTGCGGTGACGATGACGCGAGTTTCACGCGTTTTGGTCACCCAAAAAGAACACGTATATACACAGCTATATATACATAGCTCATGGAAAGCGTTCCGTGATAATGACGCGAGCTCCATGATTTCTGTTCACCCAAAAAAGTGTTCAACGCGCTTAAAGAAGTTTTCGCTTCAAACAAGAATCACAATAAATAATAAACAAAACAGGATAGAATATCTAAATAAAACAGGAGAGTCAATTAACAAACAAAATCAACGGCATCAGCTTATATTTGACATAATTATGATTAAACATTAATTTTCTGACGTAACAAACATCTTTATGCGTTGCTAGTTAACGTTGCTAATTTAAAGTTTTTATAAGTAACTAGCCGCCAGCTCCCGCTTCGCACGTGTATGCTAAGGCGCGAGACCAAATCTTTCCTTTACAGTACGACCACTTACTTTTTTATATGAAGATTATTTAACACAAGATTGTCTGTCACATTTCCGTGCAATTTTTCAAACATTTTCAATCACACAAACCTCGTCCTGGCAATTACAAACTTAATAAAAGAAAAGAAATTAGTACAGAAATAACTGCATTCGTTTGGAAGTAATGCACTGATTTACAATTGGCAATTGATTTTGATTTACACACATAGATGTCTAGTGGATAAAACGTACGTGTAACGTTCACAGTTAACTCTACATAGGTACTATATAGGGTATTGGAATACAATTAAATTTGAATACGCTCATTAGGAACGCCAATCTGTACAGGATTGGATACGTTAGGACTAACTAAAGCCGCGATTTCCAAGATTTCTATACGTTAACAGCAGTTAATCGCAGCCCAATTGGACAGGGGCCAAGTCGCGCTGAGAAGTTCGACATTAGTGTAAGCCGCTGTTACCACGCAACGTTTACGGTCTTCCTTGATGCGACATTCCTACGGTTAATATTGATGATTCTAAAAATATTCTGGTTTTAATCCATATTTCTTATTTTCGATCTAATATGTTAACTATTCAGTTGTATAATTTACTCATCTCACTTTTATAACCTTGCTTCGGATCAAAAGAAGTCTACTATATTATTTAGTATTAGCTGACACACGCGACTTCGTTTGTGTTATTTATTATCGTAAAAATATTTTATATGCAGTGGTAAAAGTGCGCGCATTCCTCAAAAAGTATTAGATAGAATCTAATTTATCTGTTAGTTCTTAAACAATCTTTATTTAAAAAATAAATTGGTTGTCTTTAAAGTCGATTCACGGACGATAATTTTACGTGATAACGTCACAAGGAAACATTGATGAAAAATTTCATAATTTTTGCCGTAATTCTTGTTGTAATAAACAATGAAAACCACGTTAATTTTTCACTTCACTTTATAACCAGTTGACAAAACAGTTCAAGTGTAAGTTGTGTGCTGCTGCTGTTTCTCTTCTACTGGGATGCATCAGCCGATGGAGTGGAAGATAAACCGATGCGTCACAAGCCGAAGGCTTGGGCCAATCGCGCCTCTCTATAGCTTGTACCGCGTTCTCGCTTGTACGCTCGACTCACACGGAACGTGACAATGAGTCATGTTTTTTCGTGCGTGCAGCCAGCATTTATCGATTTATAAGACTTTATCACGTCAAAAATAACACGGTTGCTTTATTTAATATAAAATCATAAGAAAATACGTTTTTATAAGCACTACGCGTTCAGCGAGGTGTGTTTTCTTTCATAGGAAAAGTGGAGCAGGCGGTGTGGTGATTACGTTTCGTCCTATTTACATAAAATGTATTGTTCATATAATAAACGATGCAAATAAAGTCGCGGGTATTAACTAGTCCTAGTAATAAAATCAGAACCGTTAATCACAACACGAAAACGTCCAAGTTCCGTTAATTATTTATTCCTGACACAATAGTACAAATACGTATTTATATCAGAATGATATTCGATCTTTATAAATCTATTTCCCACACTTCATATTTGTATGTTAAATATTATTTACAATCCACACGTCAATGTCCAAAGTACAGTTGTCTGTTTCAAGTGAGATGTGACGGTTATGACTGTGAATTGGACAAGGGAATTTATTTCGCTCTTCAATATCACAAACGCGCTGTCAAACATGCGCTGTGTCCACTTTCACAATTCTATCTGAGCTGAACAATACACAGACAATATGCAATAATAATGTAGTATATTATTTGTTAAAGAAAAAACTGACCGACAAGAATAAAGGGCCATTCATATATTACGTATGCATTAAATATTTTTTAATTTGCTATTTTTGATGCTATAAGAGATGGGGGTCGGATATGTGTGGCGCGTGGTCTTATCCACTGGAATACCAACGCTCTTGTAGCGAAACACTATACGTTAATTCCTCTACGAACTCTAAATTCCTTATTTCTATTATATATTGAATCAATAAGGCAACCATATAAATTAAAAAAAAAACTTATATAAATGTTTTTATAAAAATGGCGGGAGGGAGGCGAGGAAGAGCATTGCTTACTTTTACGGACCAGGAGGAGAGGGCGGTGTCAGAAATTACAAAAATTCTGCTTACTTAGTATTTGAATAGCCCCTAACCAAAAATAATTAGTATTGATGCCACTTTGTGCCTTGATACTACATACCTAGGCACTAATAAGGATAAATATCGTTTAATTATTTATAACCAATAGTAGTTAGGTTATAGTCCTAATCCTCACTTATGCTCTAATTCAGAATGTGAATTAGTTTGAAACGCTTTTAGGCGATAATACTCAACCAATTATTATGAAACTTTTCAAACACCTTCTCAAGGGTAAAGAAAAATATATCTTAAATCAGAAAAAATGTTTTGTCCCACAGGAACAAGATACATCATTTAACTTAAATTAACGCGAGCGAAGCCGCGACCAAATGTTAGTACGATGTAGTTACTAAATTTAAACGCGGCTTACAATTAGTTATTTAGTTACAATTGATCTTTAATTCAATATCCACCAATATTTACACCGATGAAAAAATATACGCCGGGCCGTGCACGTCAGACCACCTATGCAGAATTAACGGCGCTCATAATTTCACTATAACTGGTCATAAGGTCGCAAAATGTAGTCGCAAATTATATTTTTAATATGTTTTTTTTTTCATGTAAAAAGTTTTGTTTTACCCATTATACGAGAACTCTCCATTGATCCTCGTGAAAATTAATACACGTCGATTTTTGAACACAGATGTTTTCACGTTATTCATTTTGCTAATCGTCAATAGATGGCGCTGTAGTAATTGCAACGAATAATAACTGACGCGGGCACAACTCGTTGAGTCTTAACTAATAGCATATATGCAAGTGTGAATTTTTTTGTCATCGTGAAATTTTGTATACATTTGTCACAACAAAAATTCTGTTTCCGATAGGTAGGTCAAATATATATATTAGCATAAGCGAAGCCGCGGACAAAGTGAAGTATAATTAAATAAACAAATTTTGACATAAACCTAATGCTATATTCAACACATTCTAGTATATATACTGTACAGTAATGTAGATTTTATATGTAAATTTCTTTTGTATAAATAAAACTGATATATGTTATTACAAATAAATGGTGAAATATAACATAAAGCATCCGTGATCCGAGTAGCATGTCTACATGAGTACGCTTCATATACTATATATACATCAATCAAATCGTTTACAAATAGGCTGATAAAATCAACATGCGTTATGCCTGGATAAAATCAATCCGTGGTGATCAGACGTGTTTGATTAAAGAGTGATTTCGCCACACGAGTCAAAAGGCTAATAGCGACTACGTTAAAGTGACCCCGACCGCCCTTTTCGCGCCCAACATACCGAATTAAGGCAATACTGAACGTTAAACGACAGAACAAACATTCAAGTTTGAGGTTACAACTAACAAATTATGTACGCTGCTGAAGCGTTTACTATATTTATAGCGATAAATATTAACAGTTCCCGGTAACAGGGTCGTAAAACTAAAATACGACATTTCGGGAGGGACTTCGAGTTAATATTTTTTTTAATAATATGTTTTGGCAAACATTTATGTTACTTAAAATTCGAAGAAAAATGATTTAGTTTTAGCCGAGTATACTTGATCTAAAGGTTTATCATATGTTAACGGGATTTTCATTTTTTTTAAAGGAATACTTTTATCTAATTTAATAACTATGTTTTTCACAATTTCAATATAGTTATTAATTTGAATAAATTGGTAATGTCAACGTCTGACTGAAAACAGCATCTTGTGACAATCGGGAAGCTCGAGTAATGTTTGTATGGTACTAACTTCTAGTGCAAGGTTGTCCGACCAAATTATTGTGGGCCACAATGTGACCCGCCGGCGACTTTGAAATGGCCGGCGGAAACAAGTCAGAAGTGCCTTTTTTATCGCCCAACTCTTTAAAGTACCTGACTAAAATAGTCACCGTCAGTAGTTCCTCAGAAATGGCTGAAGCGTCAGTTTTGTTCCACTAATAATATGGTGAGCAGTCTTATTCTAGTCGCCAAAAAAATTATAATAATAAATAGCTATGGTTTTCATGGTTTAGGGCTTTTTCGAAGTCCGCCTCGCCACCCTTACCCACCCTTAAGTTAAAAATCTGTCACCAAGCACCTATTGGTATCTTCCGGCAGCTGCACTTGAGAGCCAGTCTCTTTCTAGGCTTAGTGTGACTACCATCATTTTAGACCACATCATAATTTAACATCAGATGAGATTGTGATCAAATGCTAACTGTAAAGTATATTAATAATAATAATAAGACTTATTGTTTTTTATCATACGTAACAACTAGACAACATACATTTATTTTGTATAAAAAATAAAACAAGATATAGCTTACGATTTATAGCTTATAGTAAGACATTGCATTAAAAAAAGTTTTTCAACAATAATTTTGATTGACGCACAATAATTTCAAACCTATTATTATTCCTAAACACTTGATTGCTGAAGTATTTAAAAAAAAGGATGATGTATGCCTAACGATTATAAGTACAAAATTATTACATAAATTGAATTTGACTGAATAAGAGAGCTGTCGGATGGATTATGACCACAATACGCTAGGTGTAAAACTTATAAGTCCACGCTTAGGCATGTCGCGTTTAGGGATCAGCTTTTGTTATCCAGTAAATAAGCAGGGTGGTAGAGATTTATACCTGACTGGTTTACAACCACCATCTATATGAACTGCACACCATTGTATGATTAAGTGGAATTACTTAATAATAAAAAAAAAGAAATTCGACCATAATCCTTTTTTTTAGTTTCTACTTCATTTTGCGTTTTGCTAAATAGTGTACCACTATAATCATAGCATTTTAATTCAGCTACGAACGTGTTCAAATACATATTAATATTACAATTGCATGAATATATTCAATTTATAGACATGCATATAACATTGTTGATGGTATATAGAAAAAAGTAACTATATCCAAATTATTTTATTGATAACATTAAAGTTCTCCAATAGCTACTAAATAAAAATAAAATAAATAAACATCGGTTGACAAGAGCACGGGACAGGAGGAAGATGTACCTTCTTTACTGTTTTAGGCAGTAGGCAAAGACCTATTCAATTATATTGATGGATTATCACTAAATAGTATAAAACAAAGTCGCTTTCTCTTTCCTTATATCCATATGTATGCTTAAATCTTTAAAACTACGCAACGGATTTTGGTGCAGTTTTTTTAATAGATAGAGTGATTAAAGAGGAAGGTTTATATGTATCATAACATAAATTAAATAGTGAAGAAATACTGTTATTTTTGAGGTTACTCCAAATTTAACGCGTGCAGGCCACGGGCAGTAATAAATCAAAACTACTGGATCGATTTTAATCATTTTTTCAGTGAATGACATAGGCTATATATTTTATACCCGTGCGAAGCCGGAGCGGGCCGCTAGTACATAATATAACGAAATTTAACCATTACATAAATAAGTGTACATACTGTATTACAGCGTAATGATAAAAATAAATAAATAAGTCACAACATATTTCTATGTTCAAGAACGAAATCTGGCAATTACCGCACTAATGAAGATCAAATGCGCAGCAAGTTCGCCACTTCCCAAGTAGAAAGGCACCCACCGTTGATTGACCCAAATTGTTCGTTTTCTTCCCAAGTGATTGTTTGCCGCCAGATGTTTATCTTCCTTTGCTCGACAAGGGAATTAGTGTCATTAAGCCATTAAAATGATTTCGTGAAGTTCGCTAACAGGGATTGATTTTCTTTGTCTTTCAATTGTTTTTAATTTAGAGGTACGACGATCTCATTCACTTAAATAATACACGTTGGTTATTTTTTAAAGGTAAATTAATATAAATTATTTTTATTTCCAAGCTTAAATCGTGTTTTAGTTGTGTCACTCTATTGATTGTTTCTCTGATATACCGAGTGTCCGAATTTTAATATTTCTTGTAATAAGGTTCTACGAATCGGACCTCTGTAATGCAATTGTTTATATTCGGTAATCATTATCAGAGTTATGGTTCACTCAAGTGCAAAAATGCACATATATATTATCTTTACTTTATTTCCATTTTTACTAAGAATTCCTAGAAGCCTTGACCATCCTAATTTAAAAGTTAACCGTCTGAAACTTCAAAGCGAAACCTTTTAATTTTTTCAATGCATTCCATCTTCTCAACTAGACCCAATTTGCTGATTCTCCATTAACAAAACTGGCGAACTTTAAAACGAAGTCTTAACATTTTGAACATTACTCAGCTGTTTACGACCTCACAAAATGAAACTGCAACGTAGAGTGAGTACAGGTACCTCTCTCATTCACGAATGCTAATCCAACAAAGAATGTAATTCATTATACCGAAGCTTTACAAAACACTACGGAGGTATCCTGACCACCCATCATAGTGTACCTATTAACAAAGAAGTATCAATATCGGAACCAATTAATAGTGGGCGTCGATAAGCCAGGGCGATGCTACAATTTCATAATATTAATTACGAGACAAAAGTTGTGCGTGGCGCCCCGTCGCGGCTATGCCTTCAACTAATGATGGACTGAAACAATGTTTCATTTGGTGTAGGTATGTGCTAACACATGCTCCTTTGTTCATCGAAGCGTATCACCGCTTAATGAGCTAATTATATATTTATCTCTATCATTGCGACTTGTATTTTTCTCCCCGAATGATGCTGATGTAATTATGGAGCAAATGTTATTATTCAGGCTTGATAGTTATTTAAAAAATCAATTTATAAACAAGATCCAATATAAAACTAATGTATACATTGTTCAAATCTCTGCAAAGGTTAAGCATTTATATGCGACTACGTTTATTGCCACTGGTTGTTATTGTTGTCTACTAAATTGTACTTAGATAGTAAGTACCAGCTGATTCACGCTCGCTTTGCTGAGCATTAAAAAAATGGCGAGAGGTCAATCGTATCCATCGAAAACTAAGCAGCCTAGAACCATCTACGAAAATTTCTTCGTCAAATGGTCTTAGTTTTATGCCAATAGATACAGTAGTTTTGACGTAACCAAGTCTCAAAGGAATAGTAGTTACATTATATCACTACATATTATAAAACAAAGTCGTCCGCCGCGTCTGTCTATCTGTATGGATGTTCGCGATTAACTCAAAAACTACTAAATGAATTGTAATGCGGTCTTATTCAATAGATAGAATAATTCACGGAGAAGGCTTAGGCATATAATTTCTCAAGGTTTTTTTTGTAAATTGGTAGAAATATAATGATAATTGTTCAAAGAATCGGAAAAGTCAAGCCGCCTGGAGCTTTCTTCGAAAACGCTACATAAATCCTTTGAGATATAACAAAACAATGCATACTGAGATATTCCTCTTTTATAGATCTACAAAAAAGTCTACGATGGCATATACCTATCTTTTTAGGATAGCTTACTATATCCATTTATCTACTAAAAAATGGTCACATATAATGAGGTCATGGAAGGCTATTTGGACGGATACAGTAGTAATCCTTATCAAATCAAATAAATTAATTACGTCAAGCATTTCATGCACATAAGTATATATTTTTATTATCAGGACAGGACAACGTCCACCGGGCCTGCTAGTATATTATATACATACATATATTTATAAATATATAGATAGATACAAGACTAGATGAAATATAGGCACTTTAACAAGGCTATAATTTAGGATTCTATCGTAAAGTTCTTCATGTTACACAGTATTAATTTTAATAACTATTCACTCATAATATACAATTATACATAAAATTCAACGCTATTTAAATCTATTCGTTAAGAGCGAGCAACGTTTCCCAGTTCGTTAACATGACGTTTACAGACTTAGTATAAACATATTTCAATATTAAATTATAGTATCCGTAACTAGTAGCCCATTCACAATTAGGCCCGTGTTCAAAACGGACACCGCAGCGTATTGAGACGTTGTGTGTCGTCGCGTGTAAGCTGCCCACAAATGTACGGTAGGGCGGAGGTCGCACGCACAATGTTCCCGCGACCCGCGAGCCGGAACCACAAGAGCCAATCAGTCGCGCCACTACCGTTCGTTAGAATTAGGGTTGTTCCGAAGGTATAGAAAATTGTTATTATATTGGTTACCCTTAAAAATTGATTCTACTATAAGATAATTAAATTTGTTGCTTTTCTATATTCCCAATTATTATTTTGTAAATTTTTAATAAAGTCAACGCAAGTACTATACATAAAAGAGAACGGAAATTTTAATACTCTGTGAAAATTATGAATACTCATGCTAAAGTTGATTTTTCCATGAATGAAAAACTAATAAATTATTTCTAAAACTGATGATTTTATAATCTTTACCTATAACTATTTCCTTGACTAATCGGCATCAAACTGTATTCTAATTAATTTCAATACCAAGTGATACCAAGTTTAACTTGATTTACTTATTACACTTCATTAATTACCCATTTTTTTTAGTTTGTATGACCTTTAATATCGAAAATATTATTTTAGTATAAATTATTTAAGTTATTTTTGAATTTATATGATTGAATATTGCGTAATTAAGAATTGTCACAATGGCTTGAGGTAATTCTTCAATATTCTCAACGATTTGTATAAGCACTAGGCGGTCAGAGCGATGTATCTATCCTTACCATGCAGAAGTAAGACAAGCGGTGTCGTGCTTATATTTTTTTCACTGGACATAAAATATATTATTAAAATAATAACAACGCAGATGGAAGTGAATAGATTAAATGAAAATGAATAATAAATTATATTTGAATTGTGTCAGTTTAAATGAAAATATCCACGTTTGTATAAAATTCAATTTTGTGGATATAATTGACTGATATTTTATTATGCATTTTAGATGTGTAGTGGCTAGAAAAAAGGGTGCCAACCCTAGTGACAATGTGCCAGTGAGTTAGTGACACAGTGAGTTCGGTATTCCAACCACATATCTAGATGTTCAGTCACACGTTATAACGTGTTCATATTTATTTCCAGTTAGAGTAAGTGCTCTCTTGTTCAATTAGTGTCTACAAACCGGTCTGATAAGGCAATTGCGTTAAATATTTTCTTATTTACGAACATCAAAATTGAAGTAGATATAAATTCCATTGCTCTAAATTCAAGTAAAAAACATGTATTATCGCTTCTAAATTGTTATCTTTTTGTGTATTTTGCTTTCAGTTTCTTTGTTAATTAGTCACTTTTCTTCGTATCGATTAGGTCTTCTAGAAATTTACCCATCTGTTAGGTCCCTATTAGGCCAGGTCTTGGTGGTGTCTTACAGCGCGCCGGGCCGACCGCTGGGATGCCACTTTGGTTTGCAACATCGATCCCATACACACTTTTTTTTTTTTAAGTCGAGAAAATCCTGCATCGGGTACCCTCACACTGCCGGGGGACAGCGTGAGGGTTATGCCGGACTCTTACCGGCTAAAAACTCCATTGCCGCTCAGCGCGTATGTGAACCAGAGCAATGAGGGTTCACGATCTGCATGATCCTCACGATCCCGTGCACACTAAGGCAGCTTATGGTAGACCTTGGGTTTTAGTCATCAGGAGTTCGACACTACCCACTCTCTCCTCCGGTAGGATCTCCATGCAGGCTTTCCCCACGTAAAAAAGGTCTTTTAGAGATTGACCAAAAACTACTCGTAAATCATAATAGTTTTTAATGTAGGAGACGGGCATGTAAAACGCCGGGGTGGGCAACTAGTTGTATATAATTTTCAAATTTATGGAACACATAGGTTTTTGAACACAATATACAGACATTTTGTTTTCAATTTATAAATATACTAAAAAGTGTACATTGAGCCCAATTTCTACATATTTTTGTGACATTGTTGCTATTGAATTTAAGAAGTTGTTATAATATTCATGCGATTCAATAAATGCAAGCTTATTAATCTCGAATTCAAGTTTGTCGACACTGCATCCAAGGAATCGTTATTTGTTAGTTTAAGCAACAAGTATACATCGAAATCTTCTGATTTATTACAGAATACGTCGCAGCAGAAAAAGAAGGAAGCTAGTACGTAGTATCGAGCATCCAAGACCGGCTAGGAATGTGATCCGAGGGCCTTCTAACGAGCCTGACTGTCCCGGACTAGCCCGGCGGTATCACGAGTGCAATACCGCAGTAAGTTTACTTTACAATTATTCATATAATTCTTAGTAAAATAGAGGAATAATTTAATTTCTTTTATATATAATTGCTAAATTCAAACAGTGGATCGACCATCATGAAAGTTGGCTTTTTATTATAATTCGTCACTGGATGGCGCTAGACTATATTTTATTGTTATTAAGTTTTGTAAATTATCGCTATTGAAGTCGTGGGGTGAGTAGAACATTATAAAAGAATAAAAAATAGGTTAAAAATAACTTTATAATTTATCTAAGTGAAGCTACGGACACCGCTATTTTATTTAATAATTATTTCATTTTTAATAGGTATTGTATACATCGTTTAAATAAAAAAATAATGATATCATCTCAATTTACAGCCATGTCCCGGTTCACAACGGGACTCCCGTGCAGAACAGTGCGCAGTATACGATCGCAGACCATTCCGTGGCCGATTTTATACCTGGGTGCCTTATGTAGATGGTAAGTTACATTATGTCTTTGATTAACAAATTAAACATGACCTAAGTAATATTTTTGAAATGAGTGTAAAGTACCAAATAAACCTGCACGCCACCTGATGAGTAGTGGTTATTGCCATCCATAGCTATTTATAAGATCTTAGGAAGACAGGAGATCTAATTTCTAAAACAATCCGAATTTAATAATATTATCAATTTAAGATATCATCAAAATGTTTATTAAACTATTTCAATATCATATACATAGTGTAGATAACACTTTCGATTTTCAGGCAATGCACCATGTATCCTAAACTGTCGGCCTCGTGGACAACAATTTTACGCTTCCTTGGCCTTAGTGTCTGACGGCACACCTTGTACGAAACCAGGTTTCAGAGCTATGTGCGTTCAAGGATCTTGCAAGGTATGTTTAATATTATACAAAAATATTTTGTCTCGATTAAATTTCACCGTATTTTATATATAAATATTGATTTTTAACGCCATCTATCGTCTGGTAGCCGAAGTTTGCACAAATGTTATATGATTTAATAATTGATATAATACTAGTGCCATCTATGATAATTGAAGTAATCAATAATTCTGAAATGAAAATGATTGTTCACTGTACTATATTTTGTTCTATAATAGAAATATGTTAAATACTTGATTATGAATTCATTTATATAACATTTTAGAATGTCAGAAACTATATTGTGATTTAGTTAATATTCACCAGGAAAGATATTGCATAATATATTCTTATGATCGTACTATGTTACATATTTACTTATAAATTCTATTTAAGGAAGAACCTTCAAAACCATCAATATTTAAACAACACCAACCTTAAACATGGGTTACAAAATAAATAAGTTGCAACAAAATTTACTATGAATGGATTTTGTATACATTGTTGTCTGTATAGGTTTATGATGTAGAAATTTAATAACACTTAAATGTAGGCTTAAACATTATTTACCCTAAATCCATATAAAAAATTTTCAACTTTATATTTATTGTTAATTGTAAAAAAACAACAATAAACCCAGTGGTGAACGTTAAAAAAATAATAACTTATATTATTACAACACGCCAAAATATTATTGTAAAAAAATAGGTAACAGAAATTTTATATGCATATTAGATTATAATTTTGAAATTCACAAAACTGACTGAATGTATAATCTGTGGTAAGCTTGTTTTTCTTGTTGAAATTTTCATCTTTAACTGTTGGATTGTCCAAGACCATAAAGGTTGAAGTTCTATACAAACGAATATAGATCTCAGGAGGCACAGATCAACAGACTGTTGATACCAAAAGCTTAAAAAATATGTGTTTTATTACAAAAATTTGAATCATAATAAATTATGTGGTGTAAAATTATGATTTTTATGTAAAATGTATTTTTAAATTATTTCTTCATTATTCAATATTCAAGTGTAAAGGAACGTTCACTTTCATACTTAATAATGTGCTGATTCAAGTGACAGCATTGAACCACCATTCTTTCCAATATCCGCATGTCACTTGCCGACAAGTCAACTACAGTCATTTTATGGATTTCAATAAAAGCACTTATTACTCTTATCAACGCATAAATAAATGACTCTCACTACGCATACGATTGAAACTTTGATTTAATAACTATCAGTTCTCACACAGGATTCACCCTCCGGCCATTTGTGATCTCTAGTTAACTTAGACTACGTGCCGAAGCTCCAGGCACTTATCACTCTACCGTACACGTTCCTTCTGTAGTTAGCAAACGCTAGCTTTATAACTAATTTGTTAAACTTTTTTCTCTTGGATCATATTGCAATTTTATATTTCTCTATTATTATATAGTACTACGTTGTTATCTATGAAAATATCGATTTTGAATACTGGCTAATTAGAAGGTCGATATTTTTCATTTCAGTTACAATTCCAAATTCGAATAAATTCTCTAATATAGATAGCTATGACATTTATTTTAATAAATCAGTTGTTCAGTTGTTTTCTTAGTGTTCGTTTTTTTTTTGGTATAGATAGCTGTTTTTGTCACCATGAGAAACCTTTCCACATATTTACTAAAAACTAACAAATGTGTATTATTTTATGTTGCCTGTGGTCTACATAACTTTCATTCAATTTTTTTGTGTTCTGTACTAAAAACCAAAACCTCGTATCGGCTGACAAACAAATTCTAAAATACATGTTTTCTTTTCGTCAAAATTAAATTTAGAACCTTTGTTTTTACTGTTATAATAAAGCCGAATGTCGGTTTCTTCGTCTTTTTGATAAATGTTCACGCTTTAACGACTTAACTGATCGTCATGAAATTTTGTACATTCGTTGTCAGGAGTACAAAGTAGACAATAGGGTACCTTTAATTCAGAAAGAAACACCTACTATTCCCGACGGATAGCGCAAAACTCCATTACCGCAAACGAAGGCGCGAGTGATAGCTAGTTATACTATGAAGATTAAAATCAAAACATCAAAAGATTCGACATAAATGAGGTTTTACAGCCAATTATAACAAATCTCTTTAATAAACATGTCGTATATAAATTTAACAGAAATGAAAATTCCCAGCAATAATGTATTTTCACAGGCAAACACATACTCTCGTGATCGTAAAATCAGGATAAGGGCCACACTGGACCGCAGCCGAAGGCATCTAACGGTATCATAGATCGTTTACTATTGTTTTGACAGTAATTGTTGTCGATTGCCTAGAATACTGCACGAAAATATCTATCTAACAGTATATGTAAACCGAATTTATAAGTTTCGTATCTATTTATGGTACATTTTATAAGTTATAATGTAACTCCTAAAGTACTGTGTAGTTTATTTTATTTCCTAGTTAGTCAATTTGTTATTTTATTTTCTAGATTTATGACTTCTAGTTGTAAATAGATATATGATATAACGGAACTGATATATCAGAAATTTTAAAAGTACCTAAATAAAATAAAAGAAACAAACAAACAGTTCTTATTTGTTAATATAGATTTCCACAGTTTAGCGACAACTTAACTGTTTCACCGTAATTAACTTAATATGAAGATTTCATTTCTAAGTGTTATGTTCGGAGTGACGTTTTTATAAGAAGAAATCATCACCATCAGCCTATTAGAGACCCACTGCAGGGCTGTTGGCCTCTTTCTAAAAGAAGGTATGGGCATAATCACCATGCCAACCCACGACGTATTGGCGATTTCAAACTCTGAGAAATCCATAGTTTATATTACTCCCCCATACGGTGATAGTATAAGAAATTTCTCAGATTCAGATTTCCTCGTGATGTTCTCCTTCACTGTCAGCCGGTGTTACCAATTTAAATTAGTAAATGTACGCGAATTCTGAACGATTCGCTGATACTTGCCGGGGATCGAAACTGCGGACAATGGATCGATATTCCAGCGGTCAAACCACTAGACCACCACGACTTTAATACGACTTTATAAGAATGAATCTATATTATTAAGATGATAGAGGTATACTGATATGTACGCACCACTCAAAAACTATTTTATAAATTTGGATCAATTTCTTTCAGTTTACTTCTTAAACTTTAAAATGATCAGGATAGCTTCATTTAATATACAGTAATTAAAGTTTTAAGAAACTACAACTTTATAAGTACTACGTGTTCAAAGATGTATGTTCTTGCCGTATAGATGTGGGGCAAGCGGCGTGATGCTTACGTTTTTTCCTCTGGATATAAGTATATTTTTAATATGATACAAGACGCTAGCTTTTTATAGGTGGTAGAGCTACGCTGAAACTATTACTGGTTTCAGAATGAATGGGTCGGCTCGCCCGGGGTAGTACCATCCTCTCACAGAAAGCCGACGTGAAGTAACAGTGGTTGCACTGTTGCGTTTCGTTCGGTCAGTGAGAGCGCCGGAGGCCCACATATATTAAAAGGCCGTCAACGCACTTGCGACTCCCCTGGTGTTGCTAGTGTCTATGGACAGCGGTGATCACTTACCATCAGGTGACCCACCTGTTCGTTTACCCCCTATAATATATTAAAAAAAACGCAAAGGAAAGCGTAAACATATAATTAATGAGTACAGATTGGACAGAGGAACCATTATATCAATTTTGATGTTCATTTTTTTTCAAGGAATACGAAATTTTATAAATTTTACAAAAATACTATTGCAGCAATTTCTTATAATTTTTTTTGTAGAGGAAATATGATTAAATATTTTGCAAGATGATAGGAAACGGCAATGGTGTCCGATTGAATCTTGTATACCGTATGCCAAGTGTAACTCATGACATCGTGGCATTGGTAGCGATTTCAACACAATTGAGTCGCAAACAGTGCGTGGTGATTCTGGTTCAGAGGCGTCTTTAGCGTGCTTTAATAAAATAAAATAAATAATTAAATGTACAGAGAAAAAATATTTAAGGCAAACTTGGAAACAATACTTTTCATATAAAACTTCTTTGTAAATAAAGTTATCCATCCATCGTTTGTGGCGGGTCATTTCAAAGATTGCAGAACGCGTGGTACTTATAAAAATCGTAGAGTCTTAAATTTTTAATAACCCTGTATTAAAGTAATATTTATTTTAGATACGGACCAGGTAAGTTTCTAAAAAGTATAACTAGAAAAAAAATGATCGAAATATATCGAGTATTTCTTGCATAACGCAGGCACAACGATAGACCTGTATAATTTTATTTATATACAAGATTATTTGCCAATTTTGTTTTTATTTTGTATACTTTTTAAATTTCTGCCGTATTCTTTGCTCATTAGATAAGTAATTTTTCATCCTATAGTTAACTCATATATGGTTGAACGTAGAAAGAATGCTATCGAATAGTAATTTTAGTTATAACTAAACTTTTCATACTTATAAAAAATAGTCGAATAAAAAAATAAACTTTACCTTAACAGTTTTATCTAAATGAAACCGGGTGTAATTAGTAAAGCAACAGTTTTGTCATATCGATTGAAAGGAAAATTTATAAAGTCAATTAAATATTATCCGATATTAGATTATTGATGCAAATTATACCCAAAGGCTATGTGGACTTTGGTAAGGATTTGATGGATTTATTTCTTCTTTAACATAGACTAAATTGTAAGTAAATTGGGCTTGCGTAAAATGGCATGATACTTGTTTATTAAATAATTATTTGCAGCTTTTTTTTCTCGATCTGACTATACTGTTGACCTGGCAAGGCCTCTACAGTTTCACCGGAGTACTTTATTTGTAGCGTTATGGTACTTTTAATATCTTTAAGCAACGCACGTATAATTATTTTGAGCGTTTCAGATATAATCATTTGTTAAGCAAAAATAAGAAATTACCAGAAATTAAGAACTATTAAATCCTTACTATCGTTACTTCCTTACTAGTATTATAAATGCCAAAATTAACTCGAGCGAAGTTCTTTTCTTGTAATATAAGCAATTTGCAAGTTTTTTATTAATTACTTTTCCAAATTCAAACAATGAACCAAAATCATGGTTCTAGATATCATCACATCTATCAACGTAAGTTCGTAGTGTGTTGATTGCTGCTCTGGTTTCAAATGCTCTGTTTTTAATGGATGTAGTCATTCATTGCATGTGGCATACTACACACACATACACACTATACACACACGAATAAAAGCCCCGATTATTCCTTTTGAATTTTATTACTATGATTTTGGAGAAATCCAATTAAGACGTCATTATGTTTTAGTAACTACAACATACGGAGTCTCTCTATTGAAATTCGAGATATAGAATAGAAGTATGTCTTATCAATACACCGCAGGGAAATAACATGGCATACTACACACACATACACACTATACACACACGAATAAAAGCCCCGATTATTCCTTTTGAATTTTATTACTATGATTTTGGAGAAATCCAATTAAGACGTCATTATGTTTTAGTAACTACAACATACGGAGTCTCTCTATTGAAATTCGAGATATAGAATAGAAGTATGTCTTATCAATACACCGCAGGGAAATAAAATGGCATACTACACACACATACACACTATACACACACGAATAAAAGCCCCGATTATTTCTTTTGAATTTTATTACGACGATTTTGGGGAATTCCAATTAAGACGTCATTATGTTTTAGTAACTACAACTTACGGAGTCTCTCTATTGAAATTCGAGACATAGAATAGAACTATGTCTTATCAATACACCGCAGGGAAATAACATATTGTTCGAGTAACAGAGTCTAAATAATTCGAGATACCGCGTATTTAGCTGTTCAATAGAAGGGAATCCCATTTTTTCCGACATACTGCGAATTACGACTTAGAGAGGTTCCAGTTATTTGGATTCTACTGCATATGATGAAATGAATGAAATTATACAATGATAATACAGTTCCTTTGAAGCCCTATCACGTCAAAATTATTGAACGTATTGACGTAATTTTTGGTAGATCTTCTAGGCTACTTATTTTATGAATTTGATTGACTCCATTTTGCCATTTTTTTGTAATATTCAAGGAAGCGTGCTGGAATAAATAATGTAACAGTATCGATGTTAGTTCATAGAACATGTTCACAAGAATGCCAGTAATAGGTTCCAGATGCCTGTAAACTTATATAACGACTGACTCATGTCGAAGAGTATCCAATACTTGGAGCATTTCGGGCCGGATAATTAGATATATGAATACAAGAGTTTCTGCTTGAATGCTTTTAAATTCTAACACATGTATTGATAGATATATCTCCGAGTTATATCTATTTCAATTTAACTAAATATGCATGTTGTAATTCTTGTGTCAATGTCAATTTTGTATTTCATGCATTCCAGTTGGTACATTTTATAAAATACACATTTGACTCGGAGTTTTCTGACGTTCTTTGCCCTTTTTTGGTTAAGCACGTGGTAAAGTTGAGGTTTCTCAGTGGAATATTGTTTATTATTTTACACCTTGTCGAATATCACATACGTTTACAATTCTTTTTCATAATTATTCAACGTAGAAACAACGTAAGAGGTCTGAGTTTTTTAGGAATGAAAATAGTAAACAGTATTTGTGTTTTAAACAAACCTAACCTAAAATACTATAAATGCGTATGAAAGTATGTTTGTTTGTTTCGCTTATTTGTTTTTCTAAATATTAGAAAACATATCATCCTTACAAAAATATATAAGGAACATTTCGTTTACATTGACGCAAGTGGATCTGCAGATAGAAGCTAGTAAAATAAACTTAAGAAATCATATTATAAAAAAAAATCTCACGATAATATTGATGTAAGCTATTTATATAGTTTATATTGAAAGTGGTCAGTTACGATTATTTACAATATTCACAACTTTTATTTCTATAATATTTTTATTGAAATTTTTTCCCAATATTTTTAGTTGTTCATAACATTAAAGTCACTTCATCCAGTCCAAAAATTATAGATATAGTAAATAAGATACGAAAAGCTATTGTCATGATACAATTTTAAACTTATACAACGAAAGCCATCCGGTAAAAACATAATTATTAATCCCATAATGCAATACGTAAAAATTCCCACGATGAGACATGATAGCATAACAAGAGTTACACCACGTTAAGTAGAATTATTATACATAGATATATTCGCGACATCTAATAAAGAAATTATAAATGTCTTAATAATGACATTATGTAAAAATAAAACTCATGGTGTAACAAAACACCCGCAGCTGTATTTACATTATATCGTACGACAAATTAATTATTGTATAATAACAAGCCGGCAGCAGCTCTCTTAGAGGGACCTGTTGCTACATTTGCATTGAGCGGCTATTACCAATGGGTCCATAGTATAAGCGCAGGTTGCTTAGACTAAGTAATTTATGTTGATATTATGCATTTACTTAGTAATAATGCCGGTTCGAAGCCCTTAGCGTTTCTTCTCAGCATTTCCGTTAAGGGAACCTATTTTAACTGGCTGTTGTTAGTGATAACTTTATTGAAGTATCTTTAAAACATTTAATTTATTATCTATATTTCAGAGAATTTATATTTAGGTCAGTTATTGGTCTACTTAGATAAACTTTATTTGTCATGGATTTCCCCAATCTATGTAGGTATAAATTAATATTTCTTGCTTCTCTCATATACCTGGCGAGTTCCTATGACATTCATCAGATAGACCATCGGTGAGTTATCGCACGCACGCTTACAATTGTCTCTGAATTAATATGATCACAATAGATGGCGCGCGACTCGTTTCATTTCGAAGTTACCGGGAACTAAGTTGTGGACAAATAAATGTATACAAAAGGCCATGAAAAAGTAATTAATATTCTTTTAATTGGATTATTAATATTTATTTAGTCAATTAGATTTCACGTTTAATAATAATTTTAAATTTGTTCGTGTTAAACAATTGATTTACTTTTATTTAATGAAATTTAAAATTCCATTAAAGTAAACGTTACTTGTTTTAACTAATTATGTGTACAGAACCTGACGTAACATGGAATGATTATTTTTTGTATGACAAAACTAATTTACTAGTAGGGCATATATCATTGTGTTAAGCAATCAGTTCAGCTCAGGGTCACCTGTAAATACCTTTAAATCGGATTGAAGCAACCCTTTCTATTTATTGTAACTCGTGTTAAAATATTCTCCAACACCTGACGAAATGTTCCATGTTCATAATCAGCCCCTCCTTAATTATATAATGCAAGTAAAATGATGTGAAATTTTCATAACGACACATAACAGTAAAATAGGTTAATAAGGTCCACTCAAATTTCTCATAAAAGCATTTTTCAAGTATTGTTATCCATACTCTTCACATCGGATGAAAGCGTTGCGAATATTCTTTAACTTTATAGCAGAAACTGAACACAGAAAATATGTTTCGCTACACTAACATTTCACACATGTTTTGTGAATTACAATCTCAAAAGTATGTTTAACGAATTTTACCTCTATTAAAAGATGTCGATGGCAAAATATAAAACTACAAGATATGTATTTATTACGCAAATAGTAACTTACGACTCAATTGACAAATGCCCATAATCATCCAATACTTAATATAGATTTCGACCGCGTTAATTTACCACTTTACCACTGACAATTTGACATTAATGCTGTATCATTAGAAGGAACATATTTTAAAATAACTTAATATTAGTGATATTAAAGTCGACTAAATGTGGTGTGATGAAAAATAACAACAATGTGCACCTAAATAAATGTTTATTGTGTAACATTTGTACGACTTAGTCATCATCTGGTCATATATAAGACGTGAGTGTGTTGTATAATTTTAACCTATATTTATCATTGGTATAGTTTATGTAAAAAACAGTAAAGATAGAGTTTCAAGTAACTTTACACAATTGTTATTTATATTGTTTATAATAATATGTGCAGCGTCTGAAAAAATGCAATGACTCATAACTTCGCCTATGAGTGTGCTCACTTGGTTAACAGTGCTGAAAATAGCTTAAACTCAGAAAACTTAAGTTTAAAACACAATAAATTAATAAATAGATATAAAAATTCCACTAAATGTAACTAATAAATAATATGAATGTAAAACTTAGTACAATTTCGAGTGAAAGAGAATCTCCTCCAAGAATGTCAAACGTCGCGACTTTTTTGCTATATCTATCCAACTTTTGCCTTATTTTATAACACAGGACTACATATAATCTAAAGCAATGAATAAAGAAAACTTTTTTAGCAAGGCCAAATTGATCCTCAACCGGTCAAAGCAGTACTTCACCCCAAAGCAACGATTTGTGCTCTAAAAGCACAAGTACGTCTACATATGGAGTACTGCTCACACATCTGGGCTGGTGCTCCTACCTACCAGCTTTCTCCTTTTGACTCCCTGCAAAGGCGAGCTATTCGCATTGTTGACGATCCCCAATTGTCATACGATCTAGAGTCATTAGAATATCGCAGACATTGGGTCCTTATGTGTGCTTTACCGCATGTATAACGGAGGGTGCTCTGAAAAACTTTTTGATATAGTGCCCTCATCACCGTTTCAAACTCACACCACCTGCCGTTGGCTGGCTGCTCATCCACATACCCTAAAGCGCAGTAGAATTGCGACAACCGTAAAGTTCTCTAGAAGCTTCATTATACGCACGCTAACGTTGTGGAATGGGTTACCAAGCACGGTGTTCTCACAGATTTATGACATGGGGCTCTTCAAAAAAGGATTGAAACACGCTCTTCAAGGTCGGCAATGCTCCTGGTGTTGCAGTTGCTGTCCATATGTAACGGTAACCATTTAACATAAGATGGGCCGTCTGCCTGTTTGCTGCCCTTTGGCACAAAAAAATATCTAAAAAAATACTTATAACACATTTAATATTTTGTGTAGTAACGTTGTAAAAGTCGACATTTATATTCAATTTAGATAGATTTAGATTATGTCTTCTTTGATACGAGTAAATTATATTTTCACACACCTATAGCATTATTTTAATCATACACATGTACTATTTGGAAATGTAACATAAACCAGAGAATACGATTTAAATTGCTTTAAACTCTATTTTGTGTGTATCGTGAGTGTACATATAATTTACAATCCATATATATTTATTATATTGATACGTTTGTTTGTCTGTGTTAGTTGTCGAAATAGCAGAATCCTATTTTAATGATGGACATATAGAGATGTTTTCAAAGTATTGTTGTGGCAACGTATCGTTACGCTTATCAACAAGGACCAACTAGTAATGATAGAAAATAACAGAAACAAATTCAAATCTGTAAAAGTAGTAATAAAAAAAGTTACAATTAAAAAATAGGAGGCTTGAATGTTCCCGTATCCCAATAAGTATCAGTAGAACGAGGGATATAATTTTTAAATGTATATATCTATTCCTGAGAAAGTCCACTCGGGTCTCAATTACGTTTGACGGGAAACTTAGAAATTGTGCTAACAACAACTGCCATATAATTTGTTTGATCGTAAGGCAATAAGATAAAAGTGGTTTCATGCATAATTGAAAGTGCCGCTAGAGCGGCAACAACTTATAATCTGTCCGGTATTTACTGTCCGACACTTACGGTAACGTTTTCTTGTGTATGAATAGGGATCACATATGCAGGTAGGTGTACACAGCTTTCCTTAAACCGTTGTACTTTCCTTATGTGTAGCAAGACTTACATGTCTATGCTAAGAAATATTTTGTGAACTTACTAAACTATTCTTGTTCGATGAAAGCGTTGTTTTTATGTATATTACAGACAAGATGTAATTTCATTGTCATTCAACACTACGCCACTTTGCAGTATGACAAAAAAGCATGCTTAAACTAGCTGCCCGTCCTTGCTTCACACGAGTCTACTAACGTAGAAAATAAGATAGAATCTTTCCTTTAAAATGATACCTGAACACATGTGAATATAATACCTCTGTTGATATATTTTTGAAAATTATCTTTCTAACTTCTCACTTACTCACTCCCGCACTTTTATATGACGATATTTAGCTGACATTTATCACTATTTCCGTACGATTTTTCAAACATTTTCGTGACTATTACACACAGCACAAACAACGAATTACGAAGAAAAACACTTACATAATTTTGTTAATTATTTTTTCGTTTATATAGATAACTTAATTAATTTTATTATAGAATTTCTTCCTTTGACTTGTTTTATGAATCCTCGTATGTGGAAACTGGTTGGTTTGCTTACTCTGTTTTCAGAAGTCCAATCCCTCCGTTTTGAATTCCTTAACATGCATCGTACTAGCGTTGAGCTATAGTTCTACTTTAAATTAATTGATGGTATTATCGTAGGTGCTAATACATTTTAAAATAGGCGATGTACATATTTCGAACTTTCGGCTAGTAGCTATAGAAGTTATTTCTAGAAACTATCTCACCAACGCATACAGTTTCATTGCGAATGTGTTAGCCGTAGATATACTAAACTCATTTTAAGATTAGAACCTACGTTAATCAAAACGTCGTATAATAATCTTATCACTGAGAATTTACTAAAATAATATAAAAATATCTGTATATAAAATTTTTGTGAAGCACTAAACACAAACACAAATCTAACACAATTATTGTATTCCGAGTTTTATATCGGTACAATTGATTATCCGATAAATATTCAAACAATATAGACGTAAATTAAAACATAGTAACAAAAGAAACTGGCAACAACTTTCATAACTTAATTCTTAACTTAATATGAACATCAATATTACAATTTACAGACGCTTATGCTTCGTTCCTTTTGCTATTGTAGACATTTATCATAACATTTATTGCCAATGTTCTACTAAGATTTTAATGGGATTTATTATTAATTTAGACATTAACTTGTTTTAACTATAAAAATGTTTATATTTTTTACACGTCGAAAGTTTGTTTACTTTTTTCAGTTACGAACATTTTGTTATAATATTATTTCAAACAAATTATGTTTGTAATAAAAAAAAAGTCGTACATACAATACATAATGGAATTGATTAGATATAATCATTATAACTAGGAACTATTAATACTAGGAAAAACGTATAATATTCAACATTCTTGACTCACTCACAATTATCACTTCAGATTATCCACTTCCGAATTGGTATGCTAAATGAACTCTAAACATTTTAGTGTACAGAGCGTTGATCATAGCAAGAATTTGCGAATATGGTACATAGCACTGGATTATTCATACCTGTGATACATACTGTAAGCTGCTCTATAGTTACGCTAATAAGCCTCGTGAAGTCATAATATTAATGGCTTATTTATATATGATATAACTATATGTGGATTTTTATTACATAATAACTAAAGCCATATATATGGATTATGACGTAATTCTAACAATATTTAACGACTTTTCAGCTACAAGAACATAGTACAAATTATAAAAAAATCTTAATAACAAGTCAATTATATAATTAGTTACAATATAATAAATGATTTAGATCAATCAATTTTTTTTTCCACCATAACCCCGAAGATATGAATGATTTTTTTTTCGAAAGAGGTATTAATAATTAAAATAATAATAATACAATAAACATAAGATTTTGAATATATCGAGTTTTGTATGTTGTTCAATGTTCACAATGTATCTATGCATTGTCTTGACAGCTTTATTAAAATACTAACTTTTTGTCGCGAGTGTCACTTGCGTTGATGTAGATTTCACTTGTCTCGGGAACAGTACTTTTTCTCTGTAAAAGGTACTCTCACTTGCTAGCTACCATCTGTTAACATAAAATGAGATGATGGTCAAAGTATTAAAATAAACAATCGCACGCAAGCAAGTCCTGGTCCCAGCCCCAGTGTTAAAGCTAGTCCCAGTGCCAATGTCACACCTAGTACCAATCCCAGCCATAGCCATACTCGCACTGACAAATCACAATTTATTATATATTTATTCTGTATCCATTATAATTACCCAATTAATATATAAATATAAAATAATATCACTAAAGCGTAAATTCTGCTTTTAGACAGAAAAAACGAAAACGTAGACATATTTTTTCCTAATGACATAATATATACAAATCTTATTCTCCATATGCGGATACTCTTATACGAATAACGTGATATTAAAGTTAGTAAGCAAATAAGTTATAAAAAGTTGTAAGATATACCTAGTCTAGATGGCAGTCTCAGAATTTTCTATTTTATCACAACGTTATTTTGCAACCAAGTCGAATAAATTATTGTATTTAGTACTTACAAATTAGTTTTTATTAAGGCTTTTCTCCGGAGAAGGCCGTTTATTAATTACAAAATATTTCTATAATCAAGAAATAAATTGAAAAGTCTACCTCGTCATAAAACATCCCTAAAACTTTACTCGGTTTGCAAATTTGAATTAATGAGTTTCCTTCGACTATATTTATTACGAAGCTTATTTTCTGATTTCTAGATTTAATCAAATTATATTAGAAATCATGTCATAAAAAGTTAGTGATAAAATATATCATTGAATTGCAAGTTAACTTTAGGAGTGATTGTGGAGTGGCATGCAAATAACACTAGGCCAATTTTCTAATATAATTGTTTAACTGTAGGCGCCGACAACAAATAGGTATATCATTAAGCTCCTATTTATACATTCCATTATGTATAATTTGATCATACCACTGTTTACCTAATATCAGATGGCTTTAAGTTAAATAAATGACCTAATCTAATAAAAATGAACTGATGGTTATTTATCTGAACTAGTATCCAAAATGCAGCCATTTTGACTAGACTGCTATTGGCGGATACAGGACTTATCAAAATATTATTAACATTTTATAGAGGCCATGTAAGCAGTAATGGAAAAATTGAATACAGGTATAAAATGGTTATAGGAGCTAACTAGTAACAAGAATATTACAATTAAAAACGGTAAACTGTAATGAATGTAGATGACGTCGCGGATACTAAGTAACAACTCGGTAAATAAACTTCTGTAATATACAAATGTTTTAGATTTGTTCTTAAATACTTTTGACCATATAAAAGGATAAAGGTTCTTTCTATAACACAGTTCTTAGCCAGTTTGTTCATAGTCGAATTGTCTATAAAATTACCGGGGTAATTTAAACAAGTGAACTTTAGAGTGTACAGAGTTTATTTAAAATAGAAACTTGTATCGTAATATTAGACATTTGACCATTTTGCTGCCTATAATGGTATTAATAAACGTTGTTACATTATCTTAAAATGTCACAGTGAGTTGTAACAAATTTGAGTAAATTATAGTGTCTCTAGCCTTCGCAAGAACGGCCTAAAGTGTTATTGCGTTATATTTTTTTAACTATGACCTAACTAGCGTTTATGTCTAGGCTTTGCTGGGATTCATGTAAATTCTTAAAATATGTCATAGTGGTGTAGTGGTTTCACCGATGGAATATAAATCCAATGTCCGCATGTTCGAACCCCGACATTTACCAACGAATTTTTCGGCATTCGCCTACATTTACTGATTTAAATTGAGAACGCTGTCGGCTGACGGTGAAAGAAAACATTTTTTTTTTTTTTTTATATCATAGGGGGCAAACGAACAGATGGGTCACCTGATGGTAAGTGATCACCACCGTCCATAGACACTAGCAACACCAGGGGAGTCGCAAGTGCGTTGCCGGCCTTTTAATATATGTGGGCCTCCGGCAATTAAATAATAATCTTTTAGAGTCTCGTTCGAGCAGCGGCCGGGTGCGCACGTGCCCGCTCGCAGCTCTGACGGTCCGTTAGTTCGGCAACTCGCGCGCAGTTGTCGGATATTTTCGTGTGTGTCCGGAAGTTTAGTGTGTTCGAGCGGCTACTGTCGATCGTACGCTCTTTTCAGAGCGACGGTGCACCTCCATTAGTGCACCATTTAAACCGCACTTTTCGGTGCGAAGCCGTGCACACTGTTTGCAGTGCGTCGAGTCGCCGTGCTACGCGTCGTGCCTCGTGCTGCGCTTCGAGAGTCGTGCAGCGCGTCGTGTGCCGTGCAGAGCGTCGTTCTTCGCGCCGCGCCGTGTGCAGTTTGAAGAGAAGATTCGCGTTCGCGTCGCGTCGCGTTTTCCCTTTGGCCCGGACATGGTTTGTCCGTTAGATTCAAATTAGGCGCACCCCCCTGCCCCTCAGGCAGGGAGGTTAGTCATGTCCACCCCCGCGATCCCGCCGCCCCTTCAGGCCCCTAAGGCCCTAGATGACACCGTCCAACTCGAGGACCTTATTAGGTTCCATATGTTCGCGCGTCAGCACAATCCGTTGTTAGTATCGGAATTCGATAGGCTCCGACGCACTTACGCGCGTATCGGGTACAAAAGTGAGTTCGGAGTCCCGCGCTGTTTCCGCGACGACCCGTTCGCGCCGTCCGACTGCGACTCCGACGATGAGTCCGACATGGAGCCTGACGCGGCCGCCCCCGCGCCCGCTCCCGCGCCCGCACCCGCGCCCGCGACTGCGCCCGCGCCCGCGACGTCGTCCGCCGATAAAGACGGTTTCACAACCGTCACGCGCCGCGGTAAACGCCCACGCGCCGCGAATCAGACCGACAGCGACTCAGCTACGGGACGCTCAGTCCCAAAGCAGTCGAATATAGGTGGCGCTCGGGTGCCCCGAGCCTCTCCCACGCCCTCTGCCGCGATTTCGGCTGAAGCTCCGGCTGCGGAACCCGCGGTCGCGGCTAAAAAGCCACGCCCACCGCCTCCCGTCACCTTCCGTGACAAAGCCCGCTGGGTAGAGATTTCGGACGACCTTAAGTCGAAAGAAATCGCTTACCAATCCGCCGTCAACACTGTTGCCGGCATTTCTATCCGTGTGTCGACCCCCGATGAGCATCGCAAGCTCACGAAATATTTCAGGGAGCGTCAGCTCCCTTTCTTCACTCACGCTCTCGAGGAAGAGCGTCACCTCCGTGTCGTCATTCGAGGAGTTCCCTCTGAACTCACCGAATACGACATCTCAGATTGCCTGAACGTTCAGGACTTCCCGGTCCGGAGCGTGCAGCGCATGCGCCACCCCCGCACGAAAGCCCCCTTCAACCTGGTGATGGTCACACTGGACCGCACCTTGGAAGGCAAGGCTATTTTCAGCCTCAACTCGGTTTGCGGCCTGTCCCCAGTATTCGTCGAGCGTCCTCGCAAGTCCCAGGTACCCTCGCAGTGTCACAACTGCCAGGTGTACGGTCATTCCGCCCGGCACTGCCACCTGCGTCCCAGGTGTGTGAAGTGTCTCGGGGATCACTCCACTAGGGAGTGCCCCCGCACTCCCGAATCCATCGAGCCTCCGAGCTGCGTCCTTTGCGAGCAGACGGGTCATACCGCGAATTATCGCGGGTGTCCCCGTGCGCCTCGCTCGACCCATCCCCGCCGCGGCGGTCGTGCGACCCGGTCCAGGGCGCACGGCCCGCCGGCTCGAACGAAGCGGCCTCCGCCTCCGCCCATACAAAGCCAGAAGGCTTTCCCCGATCTGCCGGGCACCTCCAGTGCGCCGGCAGCATCCGCTCCTGCGCCGAGCGCGCTCTCCTGGCGCGTAAGGCCTTCCCCGCCAGCTCCCTCGGCTCCTAAAGCCAAGCCCCAGCCTCAAAGGGCTCTGTCCACCCCTGCGCCACCTATCGCGGCTTCAGTATCGACCTCCGGTATAGACTGGATAGCCCGTCTTCTCTTGGTACACGATGTACAAGAGATAATCGCATTTAACGCGTTAGTTAATAGTACGTCTGAGCTCGGGCTCTTAAACGCCATCTCCGCTTTCCCGGCCGTCGCGACCACGGTACAACAATTAACCCGCGCCGCGCATAAATAAATTCGCGTAAATCAAAATATCAGTACGAACCCGCGTGTTCATATACAATAGACCGATACATTAGGATTTGTTACGTAATTATTTAGTTAAATCGGCACCGTGCCATCGTACTTTATTTTTTAGCTCGATCCCCTCTGAAAAGATGCGTGTTTGCGCCCACGCCCGCGATTCTCTCTGCTCACCGCCTTGAGCGAGGGTTGAAGATTCGATCCCGCACACTCGTCGCGATTTTTCTTGTAACAGCTCGAGCCTAGGTAGTCCCTCGGTGTGGAGCCCTCGAGTATGTTACTCGCGCGAATACAGTGGTTTACACATGGTCTACACTTACACGATCACCCCACACACTTGCACATCTAGGCACTCAGTGGTGGGCTGTTTTTTTGCCCTTATCGGACTGAAATAGGTCACATAACACAGTAGTCAGATACCAAATACACATATACATTCGTGAAACATGCATGGTCACACATGCATTTTTCACGAATTCATATATGTGTATTGCATGGATAGATAGCTTAGCTAGCTTAGTTAGGTCGGGAATCCGGCGACAGCTCAAGCCGAGGTGCACCGAGTGCCCTTGAGATGTTTCGCTTAAAAACAATCGGGTGAGTGCCTTAAGCGCTCCCCTTAGTAGTCCGGTAAATCTGTAGAGGCCTCCGGGTCAACATTGTAGGTCAGTTCGAAAAAAAAAAAAAAAAAAATTAAATAATAATCCGACATTGTGAGGAAACCGGAACTATAGAAATGGTTTTGTAGTAGAACTATATGTGGAAAAACTATGTCGGCTAGCGTGGTGATTATACCCATACCTTCCTTCGTGAAGAGGTCTATGGGGCTCTTACAGGCTGCTGCTGACGATGATGAATGTAAATGTTCCCACGGGAACAGAACATTTTTTTTTTTGATGAAAGAAAACCTATATCTTTTTCAGTACCTCTGACAATGTGTATGCAACATTTGATGACGATTGATACAAACAAACTCTCACTAATATTAACAATATTAGTAAAGAACAAGGATAATGATTTCCACCTGTTTATTCCACCATAATAAAGTTGATCCTAGGTAGAGGATTTGTGAATGCTTTTAATTGGTCATACATGATCACCCTGATCTGTGAATGTGTTAAGTGGCTAATAAATATGTGAAATATTCTTTTAAAAGTAATACGATATTTGTGTATTTGAAAACGAAAAGTGCTATGAAACCTAATCGCATTGAACAACATTATTGTTGTTAGCCGTTAAAATATCATAAAACCAACCTATTATTCTAAATGTAACTTATCTTTACCTAACCGTTTTAAGATATGAAACCAACCAATAATTATGCATAAGCCAAGTAAATATTTTGTTATGAATTGATTATGGATTTTTGTCAAAAAAACAAAAGAATATAAATTATTTTGTACCTTAATATTTTAAGCATTATTGATACATAGCTTACTCTGATTTCGTGTTAAGACAAAGAAAGAATTCCAATACTCTAGTCAACACCACTGTACACAGAATCTCGCCTTATTTAGTTCAAAGAAAATAGTTATAATATATGTGTAACTAGCAATTTCCCGCGACGTCTCACGTATTGCAGTAATTATTTTCGACTTTTTATTTCCTATCTACGTATGTACAAAGGAATAATTGCAGGATGGGAAAATGACGGTTTTTCATACAATATTTCAATACAGAAAGTGGAAAGATCATTGTATGAAATTATGACAACTAATATAATAATTATAATTCTCAGTATATATCGACTAACTGCTTAATATAGGCGTATTTTTGTTTCTTGATTTAGTCCTGGTATTTTTTTTACTGCTCAGCGACAGATTTTCAATTTGAGGGTGGTAACTAGCCAGGTGGACTTGAAAACTCTTGTAACATGCAAAAATCGGTTGAATCTAGGCGTAGAGTAGCAACTGAGACTTATTAAATATAGGAGTACGTCCTATCTCGTCTTCGCGGCTAATCTAATAACCGCTCTTTTGTCTATCTTTGGCAACCATCGGTTACGACTTTTACAATATTTGGCCACGTGTTCTGCCAAGGTCACTTAAATAGCTCGGCAGAAACAAATTCCGTGTAATTCTTTTCACGATGTCTTGGTTGGTTACATTGCGATTGACATTCTTTCCTTTCATATTTTATAATAATTTGAACAGATGTCGATGCGTTTAATATTCACCTACATTTTTATAGCTCATTGCCGTCTATATTTATTGTATATTAAAAGAAATTCATTACATAGCGGGAAGCTAAAGACGTATCTCTATAGGACTGTGTTTATTATTACTAGTAATGTTTAATCGTAAATCAGATTATACCTGCCCACTAACATCCATCCGTAATCCTGATGGTGCTTCCGCCAGATTTCAAGCTCAAATAAACATTCGCCAAAAATAAAGAAGACAAAAGAGCAGTTGCGGTTATATTAATGCGGTCGTAAATTTTTTAAAGAATGTACAATATTTTGAATTGCCCCTTTTAGCTGTTCCATTTCTAATATATCTTCAGTTCGGTGTTTATTGAAGACAGTCCGGTACGTTTTGAATTTGTATTTATTTTAAGATTGATATATTTCCTGCCGAAAATGTTTCCAAATACTTTTGTAAATACCATACTGAATTCGTCGAGATTAATGTATTAACAGCTTAATTCGAAACATGAGTAATTTTCCAAGTTATTATTTATATCTCACAAGACTGATATACTGTTCTGTAAAGAAAACAACGTTGAATTTCCAACTATTTTACGGTATAGCAATTAGATGGAAACTATACTTTATTAACATTAGCCTAGATTTTCTTGTCTAAGACTAGGAATTAACAAGTGATTAACCAAATAGAGTTACACTTAATACCAGTCTTCCTCTGAATCATTCACAGATATTTTAAAGAGTTCTTACAAAAAAAAAAAGAAATAAATTATCTAATGGTGTTGCCACATAATTCGAATTCGGACAGTTGCAAAATGCAGGCCCGCGTGTCTTCGTGGGCGTCACCATAAAAGCTTCCGACGATTGAATTAAATCATACATACTATATTGTCTGTAACGCTGATATTACTCGTTTTTTACGTAAAGTTTTTTTCCATCATTGACGTATTTTATACGTGACCTACATAAATTACGCCTTCATATTCCGCGTACCTACATTTCACCAATAACCTCTTAGCGTTTAGCTAAATGCGATAACTATGTTGTAACAGCTGGTCGTTAAACCGAGTAAAATTTAAAGTCATGTATAATTTGATTTCAGATTCTTAAACGTTCGCCAAACATCAAACATTTTGTTATGCAAAAATGTACGAATACGAATAAACACTACGTTTTTGTATTAAAATAAACAACGAAGATCAAAAAGTTAACAATGTGTGTTCAAATATTATATTATTATCTAAAATATATCTGTATAAATAAAATGACAGAGGTCTCCCTCTATTCGGACGTCATTTAAAAACTACTTGATAAGTTACGACCAATTTTTTTTTGTTTTACTTCTTAGACATTTGGTCCTTATATAAAAATGTTACGATAGCTTCATTGAATATATATTATTAAAATTTTCAAGACACTATGATTTTTATAAGCTCTTAACTTGTGTGTTTTTTCCCCATGGACAAGTAGGGCACGAGTTGTGTTGTTTATGCTTTTTCCTTCATCCATAAAATATATTGTTAAGATTATAAACGACGCAGACAAATTCGCGAGTATCAGCTAGTATAAAATATATTTGTTAAGGAAAATCTTAATCGCTCTTTATAATTTGACTAAAGTATACTCGTACTCGTAATATACTCGTGGTATATTCGTACTTATAAATGTTCTGCCGCTTCGAACAGATAAAGGTTCGTTTATTTTTGGAAATTTGTCTATTAGACATGATTTTTTACAAAGTTTTGTTTTTAATAATTTGCTAAAATATTCTTCACATTTTCTTTTTATATTAGTATCTTTACCGAATATTCATATAACTACAGTGTGTTATGCAGCAAGTGTTTCTCAAAGTTAAAGTGGATGGATTAAAAAATGTATAAAAAAGATTGAATACTTTACCAAGAATGAATACACAAAAACTGTAAATGAAGTATGATACAGCGTATTTAATTCTGAATCTTGTACCATAGCAATAGACTCTCAGTTTTCATTACCATTTTATTTATACAAACATGTAAATAAAATTGAATTGTCTGCCGTTTGACCGGGCTTATCTTCAAAATTAGTAAATCGATTTTGATGATACTTCTAGTGATAGACAGAAAACTTATCAGAGTATTTGATGGATAAAATATGGCTACGCTTTTTCACAGGGGATATACAGTAATGATAACATATATAAGGGTCAAAATAAAAAACGACAATGAATGCTAATAAATCATGTATGTTACATGTACCGTGAGAGAAAACCACGTTAAAAAGTTACGGGTGTTGAGGAGACAACCTCGTTAAAAAACAAACGGGAGGCCTTCGGGCGGAGAGAGGTAGAAAACCTCGTTAAAAAGTTACCGAGGGAGGAAACCACGTTAAAAAGTGACAGAGGGACGGCCTTTGGGCAGAGGGAGAGGCAGAAAACTTCATGAAAAAGTTACCGTGGGAGGAAACCACGTTAAAAAGTGACAGAGGGGAGGCCTTCGGGCGGAGGGAGAGGGAGAAAACCTCATTAAAAAGTTCCTGTGGGAGGAAACCACATTAAAAAGTGACAGGTGGTGGTGGTTGGAGGGGGTGACCCCTTGATTGCCAAACCGGACCAAGGAGGGAAGGGGCTGGGGACCTGACTTTCCATTGCACATTGGTTCGGCAGACGGGTAGGCAGCTTGACCGGGCTGTCGTCGCGGTCAGGGCATTCGCGCTGGGCCTTGTCGCCGGGGTGGCATGGTGCTTGCTTGTTCGATCCTGTGCCACTCCATAGTGCGGCAGACGGTATCTCGTGGGTTTTTTTTAGTCAGTAAGAGTCTCACACCCCACAGCTCCCCAAGGCTGTGGGTGTCTAATGAAGGATATCTTACCACATTAAAAAAAATGTATGTTACATGTAATGAGTGTATTTATGGAGGCCGTAATATAATATGTATACTTTAGACTGATGTTGATCAAGTATTATACCAAAATAGTAAATAACAGTTACTGAGACCAATATTAATTTCCCTAACCCATAAAGATTCACAGGAAATTAAATATCTTTAAGTAAATACACCTTTACTCGAAAACTGGATAGCAAATACGAGTCTTCCTATTTGTTATTTTAATTATTTTTAGCTTAACATGTTTAGTAAGATAAACAAATCGTTTTAAAGGTACGTAGATTTACAGTAACCTTGACGATATTTCAACGGAATTAAAATGTACGCAAAAAAAAAAACGGATGTTTTGTACATCACAGAATGTATTAAATATATGTATACGATTTCGGAATTGTAAAAACTTCTCTCCGCGGTTTTAATTTTTAAACAGAGATCCGTTTAATTTTTGAAACACGGTTATGATGCTGCGTTTTATTATAAGAACATTTCAAAAGGTTACATACGTAGTTATTATTTATAACCTTTAAGTGCAAAATGACATGGCATTTGGAGTGTATACGAAATAATTGCCATAACATTTTAAACATATACTGAAGTGGGTGATTCAATAACTATGACGTTTTTGGACCGAAGTTGACTTGTAGAAATCATCACGTAAGGAAAATGCGATATAACTCTTCCATGCGTCTGTCTCTTTCTATTGTATAAGAGTGCGTTGTGTGTGCGAATATCAAAGTTGTTAGAGTTGATGAGCGTATACGTTGATTGATCTAGAAATCTTACATAAAATAGTCAGTGCCTCGGGTTGCCATTATCTGTATGGTGGTTGCAACCCCTAATCACCCCGTATGATATACATCGCTTAATCCCGAAACGCAAAACGCCTAACATGGCACTACTCTGGGTGCAACACCTGATGTATGGTAATCGAAATCCAGATGGTCACGATTATTGTATTGGTTATTAATCCAATTAATCTCCATTTACTTCAAATCTTATTGCTTCAGAGGTGCCAATTCGATGACTTCCGTCACCCGATTCTTTATAGGAATCTGCATTGTCTTTTTCAATATCATTTTTTTTTTGTTTCCAGAAGAAATAAATGTGGCACGCTACAATACTTTATTTATTTCAGACTTTTGCTATTGGATTCCCGCAGTTGATGCAAGGTCCTCGTTAAAGGTAGCTAATATATTTGCTCTTTGAAATGTATAGATATATTTATGTAGTTATACTTCTTTGGCGCGTTTGTAAAATTTGATCAGTGAATTTTTACGATGCATGCTCACACCGACATCTAAAAGCGACACCGTGAAGTTGGTTGATAAAATTGTCTGTCAAGTTTTCGTGAGAAGTGATAAGTACGTTCAAAGTGGTTATTCAAATTTATATGAATGTACAAAACGTGTTTTATGTCAGTGGAGATAATAAAATATATTTATACATCAATATACACGTGTATTTGTGTGTGATTTTAAATTATATATGGTGTTGAATGATAATTTATTGTGAGTATTCGTGATAAAAGTGGTTTTCATATCATAAAGTGTTGTATGTGGGTTTATAGATTTGAGGTTAACTGTAAGTACGTATTCTTTTTATTTGTTTACATTATAATAGTTTATTCTACTTTGTTTTTATATACCGATATATAGAAAATTAATTCTGAAGCTTTTTAACTTATACTTATATTTATTGAATTAAGACGTTATCAATTGCATTTAATGTTTTTTTTTTAAGTTAAAGAAGTGTAACTTCTTACTTGCGTATATAAGTCCATACGTAGGTATTTATTTTCCATATCAATGTTCATATTATGTAAGTGTGCAAAAAATCTTCGTTTATCAAAAATGACATTTAATTATGATTCAGATAATACCAAATTACTTAATTTATCGTTAAGCTATAATTCATATTTATTGCATTTAATGATCCGTTACCGGTCACTTCATTCATGTACAAATTACGATAATTATTATTAAAAATTATAGCGATTACGTCATTAAATACGTAAACTACGTTAACAGTAATAAATATGTCATATGAATAAAGATAATGGCTTAATGAATTGCTAAAAAACCGTTTAAGTGATTGACAACGCTTCTATCCTTCAATTAATTCCCAAATAAGAAGATGATTTAAATATTACAATATTAAAATATAATATATATTCAGCTTTTCCGATTTATATGATTTCTTTTAGTTCATAGATATATTCTTAGGCCATGCGATTAAACTAGGTTTTGTTACTACGCGCTCTCGATTTATAGCATTATGTTGTCGTAAAATTCTGGACGGAATATTAAATAGGTAATTTCATAACGAGAGAAGTACATCTTGCATTAATATATAGCCTATAGTTCCAACCGTATTTTGAGTTAGTTTTTAATCAGCTCGAAAACCTTTACGAGATAATTCTCAATATGTGAAATATATGAAGTTTTATGTTAATACACTTTATTTATATATGGAGGATACATTTACTATTTTATTATCGTATCGTACTCGTAGCACTATGATGTTAGGGTCATTTGAGTCAAGAGATCGCGTTTTCGGTTCCTCCACTTGACTGTCTCTTTAAGCATAATTTTCATTTCTTTTTCATGATGCTAGGTACCTATAGCTGTTTAAATATCATAAGACAAGCTATGCTTAGTTTGAAAACAAATGGCCTTGCGTGAAATAGATTCGTCATATATATATACAGTTATCGGTTAATATTTCCGGTGGCTATTCGAATCGAATTAAAGAGAAATAACACCTATTCGTAGATTATAAAACGCGTATCTAAATGTTACGATATCTGTAGCGCGTTACACTTTATTATTTGCACTGGGCGACAAATGCACAAATTGATAAGATAAGGCTCGGCTGTTCGCAGCCCAATCCGTATCTTCTTAGGTGTGCCGTAGTTAATATTTAAATCGGTCATTATTATCAATGAAATTTGTTTTACAAATGGAAATGATATTATTATCGAATGTTATTATTGATATTGCCCACTGGGTCAGGTGTATTAATTTGTCAAAATTATCCGCTTGACATATCATAATACCTAATCTAGATCGGTGCAGAATTATTTGGTCAGTAAACTGAAATGTTTACGAATTGTTATTTTTCCTTTGTTACTATAATGCAATATATATATTATTTTTTGTTTACATTATTCTTCCTTATGAAATATAGCCATGAAACGAATGCTAAAATGCACAACTGTTATACCTATTTTTGTTGCAAAGAAGCAATACTTTTATTGCTTTTTTTGTATGGTAATTACTGTTGATCTAATGAGTAGCCATCTATTTGGATTCATTTCAGGACTGCGGTGCCTTTAAGGATGATTGTACATAACTATAAGTTACAGTACCTACTTAATATTATATGTACCATATGTATGCTTGCTTCAGCATGATATAAAAAATAGCACTAAGAAAAAACCTATAAGTAAAATAGTAAAGTTCCTATAAGTCTCAATCAAGTGAAAACTATTGAGCGGGTCGGTATAGGACTATGGCCATTTGCTGCGGAATTTTTCGTAGCCGGTTCTTATATGTTTTTGGATTCCATTGACTCTTTGCAATTTTTGTTTAACATGCGCAGCGAAGCGATTGGCTATCATCTAATATGATACAATTGTTATAAAGACGTATAGACAATATGTTTATTATAGGTAATTTCTGAAAACATTAATTCTGACATTTCTTTCGATGATAAGAGAGGAAGATAAATTATAACAAAATGGATGTTGTGCAAATATTCTCTCTGTTTTAAAATGTCTATGCATTCGGTATCTTCTCTTTTCCAAAGTAACATTTTTATTATAGGTACTTTATAGATTTTGATCACAATCTTACCTTGGAGGAAGTTGGCTCTCAATAGCAGCTATTGCAATACTCCTTTAAGTGTTTGGCTACAGATTTTCAACTCAAGGGTAATAGTTACTCAGGTGGGACTAGATAAAGCCTTATCACCAGGTTATGCTTTCATCACCATAATTTTCTTCACCGAAAACTCCAGCTCGTTCACAAAGATTCGCACCAACGTCGATCGAAGTGATGTACGAACACGCTAACCAATAACAATTGTCACTACTATATTTTATTATTGTTTATTTTTCTATCGCAATCAACACGTATGAAAGTCACATGTGTTTGGTATTGTATAATGTAATGTATGTATGTCATAATTATATAGGACTAGATGAGCCGGTGAACTTCGTTTCACTTACATATATTTGTGTAAAATGTGGTGAAAACTTAATACAACATTTTTATTTATTACATCGTAAATGCAACAGCTACGCACTTAATCAATTTAAAGCTTTCTCATGTAATATTTATATTTCTAAAACAAAACTGTTTTGTATTCCGACAAAACAGACCAAAGAGATCGGACCTCATACTGCAGCTATGAAACAGACATATTTCTGAACGCACCCTATCAATATTTGACAAACGAATGACAATTTTTTATTTCTAAAATGACAAAAGTCATTAAATATTTCATAGCTGGGAACATTTTGTATTTGAAAATTAAATCGTCTTTTATACCATTTTCTTTTACTTTTTAAATAATCTGAACTTCGGATCTGAACAAATCGGTCCAGCCATTCTCGAGTTTTAGCGAGACAAACCAACAGCAATTCATTTTTATATATAAGATGAGACTGTACCATATTCCGAGGCTATGTACCCGAATGCCGGTGATGCTACATCGGCGCCAAACGTTAGCGCATTGACCGAATATAATCGTCTGAATCACTGACGTACGCATACGGTGTTACTTAACATTCCTATTGAATGTTGTTCACATAATTACAGAAATAAATCATTACATCTATGCAACTCACGGTCTAATTTCAAATATTAATAGGCCTGATAGACATGCTTTACCGTTTTGTCCATCTAAAAATCCGCCTTAAATTGACACAATATTACTATTCATGTATTTCAAGCCTATCGTAATATTATGTTAAAGAAAAAAAAATCTAACAGTCTTGGTAGCTATTTATAATATTCATAGCTTTATTGTTGCCAATAGCATTCATAAATATGCACCAGATATATTTTGAAATATATTAAGAAAATATAGAAAGAGTTTAACTAAAAATACAGCGCTTTCAGTGAATGCTACTTAATTGACACCTGCATCGTATTTGCTCGCGGCTTCGTGCGCGTTTTGTTAATATTATTAACTCCAATAATTACTATTTAATAAATACTTGAATTATAACAATTTTTTTATCTTGTTACGCCAAAGTATAACTTCTAACGCGTGTACACAGGTACACACTACTTTTTTTATTGGAAAATAAATATTCTCACTAAAGAATTTCATTAGCATCGCACCTTGAATTTAGTAACCTGTAGATACACCAGTGCCCTTTTCAAAATCGTGTAGGAAATGTATAGTGTTTATAATGTTAGTAGGGTTATTAAATACAAATCTAGGTAGGCACCTAATTATGATCATAGTATATTTTTTTAGACTAGATTTTATCTTTTCTTAAATTGCCGTGTTGCTACCACGAGAAAAGTCATTTCATAAAGGGGACTATAAAAAAAATACTACTACTAAAAACAATGTCTGGGAAACCTTCGATCTTTGTCCGATGAAAAATGCGACGTTGTTTACAGAAACGTAGCGGAGATAATCCCCAAACAAATTTATCTACGTAGTGTGTAAATTTGGTTAAAATCATTAGTCTATTTTTGACCAAGGCCTCAAGTTCATTGCGCCGGGCCGTATAGGGACGCTCGCAATAATAGTAAGAGAGATTATAAACCTCACTAGGTAAGACTTCTACCTCGAAGTACATTCTAAATAAACGAATATTTATTAACTTGACGTATCATATAAAAAATTAGTGAATATACAATTAATTATAGTTTGTAGAAGCAATGTTGTAACATACTTTTATATTATACATATATGCATATAATATCAAATCTAATAATTAGTAATATTGGGGCGTTTGCTTAAATGTTTGTCCATCAATCATGTTCAAATGGCTGAATGGATTCCATTAAAATTTGGCATAGAAGTCGACTATGACGTGGAATAGGATATACATAATTTTCTTATTTATTTTTTCGTCGCCTAGTAATGTGGACAGCCAATAACTCGCAGTACATGATAGCTACTGCGTTAATTTGAATGTAAATTTTTGATATATCCGTATAAAAGTTTGGATGCGAAGAATGGTCTATGATATATATAATTGCATCTTTTATTTCTTTCTAAACGTAATATAATTTATATCTCCTACGTTATCCATTTATTTCTATTATTATTGTAATTTATTTGTATTACTTTTTAAAGGATTAAAAAATTAATAATGAAAGTTTACTGACTATTTACAACCAAATTACCTGCGAAGTTAACACGAGATGCAATTGTAGAATTGTAATTATTTCTACAACTAATGTAAACTACCGTCTACTACGTTTTTATAGCAACACCTTGAAAATTAAACCGCCAAACTGGTTGTGTGTTCTACTCAACTTCATATTTAACGTTATTTTAGAATTATTAATTCATAGACATTATAGTATCGATATTGAATGTACGTAATGGTTACGTTAATGAAAAAATTAATGAATTCTTTTAACGGTACTTTTCAAGTGCTATAGATGTAATTTTTGTAATATTAATCAGACTGATTGGGTGCTAGGGTATGACAATTGTGTGTGCAAACAGAAAGTAGTGGAATATTAATTAATATTATACATGCGACGGTCACATTGTTTTTTTCACGCTTTAAATACTCAACCGGTCATTATGAAATGTTGCATACATGTGGTGACGGATACAAAAAAGGACATACCTACATTAAAGCGAGCGAAGCCATGAGTAAAAGCTAGTACAATAATAAATCGACGTAGTTATACTCTTGCACTTATCACGCTCCGACATTATCGCTGTGTATCCAGCATACAAGGGGGGAGGTTTGAATCTGCAATTAAGTGGATTACGACCCCTATACACGTAGTGATATTTCCGTTGTAGACCGGCATGACAGCGGAAACTGTTGATAGATTGTAAATCTCTTTGTATTCGCCGCTATTTTTGTAGAATTGCATTGTGCTTCGTGCTACAATTAAAAAAACATACTGGTGTTAATCAGTAGCAGTTATAAAAACATTCATTATTTTACGAATACTTACAAATTTCAATATAAAACACTCAAATTAATTAACAATAAATAACATATCATATCTAGATAGTCTCTGCATCTTCGTCAATATCGTGTAAACGGTTAAATTACGTTACCCGGGAATGATTTATGACTACTGCGCTGACATTTCGTTGTTCAATTTATAGGTAATCTGGCTTCGAGTTCACCGAAGTCGTATGTAAAACGATTTCAAAATATAATATTTTAAATTTAGAACAATGATATATATTTTAAAAGTAATAATTTTCTAAATTCCAATCAGATCGGTTACATTTTAAAATGATACCTTCATTCCTAATCTGTAAATCCGAAGTAACGAATGTAAATGAGGTCAACGTCATTGCTTTGAGTTACATTTGTGTTTCTTATAAGGAAATCGTGGTGGTCTGAATAATGTGAGGTGACACTTAGATGGGAGTATTTGTCGACAGCGTGGGTCTCAAATCTTAATCAAGCTGCGAAGGTTCGCGGTGATTCTGAGTCGATAATGATAATATATAAATTCATATTAAGATGGCTTATTCGTTCTTTTCAAAACAAAAAGGACATCAGTAACTGATCGCTTATTATCTTCTGTGCTAGAAATAGTATCTTATATTAGGTACAACGTTAACATTATCATCATCTGATGTTTTTTTTTTCTTCGAACTGACTACACTGTTGCCCTGGCTAGGCCTCTACAGTTCCACCGGACTACTCATCTGATGTTTTATATTGGCAGGAGGGCCTTAACCTGATTTAATACATCCATTTATTTTCGACTTTATCTTTCCAATCTCTCATACCAATTGTTTTGAACTAACTCTGAACGCCATATAACCATCTAAGTTTAGACATGCTTTTAGACCTTCTAGTTCTACGCTCAACAGCTTTAACATCCATAGGTCTTTTTATTAGTGATTTTTAAATAAAAGAACAGCAGTGCTTAAAAATAGAACGATTTTAGTTTATAACTCGGTAACATCTGCGACATCGACTGCGTTGTGTCTTATCTTAACAATATATTTTAAATCCAAAGGAAAATACGTAAAAACAATTGAAAGCAAAAATATATTGTGCTTAGAATATTTATTTATAAATAAAGTCATAATCCGTTTAATTCCCTTCTCTTGCTCATGCGCACCACATTGTTTGCTCCAGTTCATCACTCGCTGAGTGAGTAATAAATTTATATTAAATGAAGATATCATGATTGTTTTATATAATGAATAAGTGTCTAAGAAGTAAAACTAAAATAATTTAACCGAAATCTATTAGTAGTTTTAGACAGACCTCTTTTACCATTTTAATTATATAGATTTTATAGTAATAATGACGCTGACATTCGTATTTTTAGTACAAGTACAATATAAATATTTTTTAAATCTAATGTCAAAATTATAAATAGTAAATTTTATATACCTATAAACTGTAAACCGTCATAATAGGGGCATATTGATTTATTGCCAGGAGCATATTGAATCGGACCCTAGAAAGATATTTAAACGGTACTTAGAACACATACAGTTACTAATGAAATAATAAAACCTTGGAAGTTTTAGATATCTAATTTAATAGGTTTGCAGGAAAAACCAAAACATATAAAAAGATGCGAAAAATAAATTCGTGCGATTGACAAAACCGATTGTTTTAATTTTTTAATATGTTTTGAGAGCTACGAATAGCTTTTAGAAATATTATTTTTACCTTTACAAGCCTTTAATTCCACATCTATAACTTATAAAAAAATATATGTACCTGCTAGAAGTACCACTAAGTAGAATATGAAGGATTTCTTAATTTTTTTAATAGCCTGCATCACGTACCCCGAGAATCGCTGTGGTATGTGACAATGAATAGAAAACAGTTTGGTTTATACTCTCTATCATAATTATCATAAAATGTAGTGTCATGAGGACTAAATAACTTCCTAAGCCTCGTCATACAAGTTAACGCATTTACTGCGACTAGTCTTTTATCAGCGTACCTGATAAGCAAGATCAATTGAGTGGAATATAATTCTACAATTTCCAACGACCATTTCTACGGTTAAAACCGACGATTTATACATTAAGGCAGAGTATGGTACGCTTTTGTTATACCAATAGAGATTTAATACTTGAGATGAACAATATAATTACCCAAATAAATTACTGATTTTTTCAAATAGTGTTATAATTATTGTGGCGCTTGTTCCTGAAGTATACATGATATTATTTAAATTTCGAATATTATTCCACAGATCCACACAAAATTATTGTTTAGGACAAGGGAAAATACTTGCTTACTTTCTTACACTATGGGTTTAAAATACTTTAGTAGTAGTACATATATGCAATTATATTTGATAAATATCGATGTTGAATAAATTGCATAAATTAATAAAAATATAAGAAACTAAATTCAAAATTGCTAAGCTCATCCTGTACTTATTTCTTTTAGGTTTTTACTGAATATTATCTGGTTTCATTTCTACCCAGAATCTATATATGTTATTTTGTTAAAGAATGCATACCCTTTATATATATATATATATATGTATATTTCGTTTTTCAAACAACTTCTAATAATTTATTATAAATGGAAATATGATTTGACCTTTCTGATTTATTTTATTTACAAAATATGTAACTATTTCTTTATTCTGGTTAATCGCAGTGCATCCTCAAATCATTCTTAATATAAAAATGTTTTCAAAAACGATTAAAACATCCGCTTAAATTGACCTTATTATTCATATAAAGTTGTTTAGTATATTACAAACAATATAAGGTAAACATTATCCGCAGGAATGCATATTTTTCATTACTAAATGTACCAGTCACTATAGAACAATGAACAGCGATTTCAATAGAAAATCGATAACTTTTGTACTACAATTATATAATCATTGCTTATAGGTGTTTCTTCTTCAAAACGAATCATTATTTAGTTCTTTAAACACAACATTAATTGAGTCAGTTTAATAAATAATGGTAACAAATATGTCTTAATAATAGCTCACTAAACTGTTAGCTTGAATCAATTATTTTAAATCGACTTTCTACCTGATTCAATTAAGTCGAATGACGTCAGTGTTCACCTCGTTTTGAAAATTGAAGTCGCCCAACTCTACAACATCGTGACGTGACCACGCGCCCCGTGGTATGCAGTATGCAAACATTTTTATCAGTTCGCTAAAATGATTGCATAACTTAATGTTTCGGTATAATATTTACAGCATTCCTTCGTGAAAAAACATTACAAAATTCAAATGAGATCATGGTTAAAGAAGGCAATTGTATTTTCAATTTGATTTACACGAATTTACATCAATTTTTTAAACTAAAATTGTAAAGGCAAGAACGAATAACGCTTTATTATATACTGTGTCGTTTAGTGGATTGACGAAAAAGATTATCTTAGAATACGTCACCGAAATATTATGAGTATTAATTTTAAAATATATATTAGTATAGTTAAAATGGTGATATATATAATTTTGAATAACACTCTACATCTATCATTTTCATAATACATATATATAAAATCTTGAAGTAAGAAGTCTGATGTTAAAACCCTCTGTATACTTACTAATAAATGTTTTAAAAGGTGAATTGTTTGTGCGTAACATATTTATAAAACGAATATTTAAATTGCGATAAAACATTTTGCGGAATACGCGTTTGATGGATACTGATTGATGCGTGTTTATTTTTACATTCAATTTATTTGTAACAAATATTTTGATCCATCGACGTTGATGTTTGTAAGTGAAGAAGGATTGTAATATATTGTTAGGTAAATAAAAAGTTCTAATGTATCCTATTTTAAATTCGATCATCGATTTTATTTTCAGTTTATAACAATTCAATAAATATATCGATGTCAAAGGCTTGTTAAATGTTTCCTATAATGTAAACCAGAGCGATTAAATTTGTCCAATAAATTTAAAACTCTTACACATAGATGTAGGCACGGAATTCTACATATTTGTAAATAGTTATATAGCAAAGATATGATATTTTTTATCGCTGCTATTTCATGAGTAATTAATAAAAATCTGTTATATTTTAACAATGTTACACCCATGTCTGCGTTATATTCCAATAGCTATAAATATCCTGTATTCCCGAGGAAAAAATATTAAATTTATAATTACCATATCAGAAATTATTTTTCATATCATGTGAAAAAAATAACAACGAAATGATAATGACCACATGTTACATTATTTTTAATTTCGTATAAAAATAGCTGCTATACATACGTGTTATGTTTCATGCGTACAAAGACTGAGGTGGGCTGTCTTTGTGGCAGGTAGCAGTATGTGTTTGTTACCTAACACATTCTTGAGATCATCAGCATCGCCAGACCTGTCGCTATAGGTATGGAGGGAAGTAAATCTTCACTAACTCTACATAATGGTCGAGATATCATGACGAATAGTACTGAGTATTGTGATCGTAAAAACAATTGACACAGAAAGCCGACGTGAAGTAACAGTGCTTGCACTGTTGCGTTTCGTTCGGTTAGTGAGAGCGCCGGAGGCCCACATATATTAAAAGGCCGGCAACGCACTTGCGACTCCCCTGGTGTTGCTAGTGTCTATGGACGGCTGTGATCACTTACCATCAGGTGACCCACCTGTTCGTTTGCCCCCTAAATTAAAAATAAAAATAAAAAAAACAAATGACTAATACAAAAGTATAATTGTAAACAGTACATTATCGGACTAGATAGCATCACAAACTGTATTCCCTGGTGGTTGTATTAGCAAATTGACACTAATGTGTTATTCTCTGTCAGAATATGATTATGGAATTCACATATCATGAATAGTTTTATGATATTTGAATAGCGGATTTACATAATAAATATTTAATATGTAAGGTATTATTTTTAACGAACACAAACAAAATAGGTATTGTTGTATATTTCATAATAATGACTAATCAAGCTAGTTTTCAATAACGTTATTCAAAACATATTATCAAGTTTTATCTCATCGTACAATTATAAGAATTTATATTTACACTAACCCATGGCCGCGACTTTTTCTGGGAAATGTTATTTCTTTTTGTTTTATGCTGTCTTTTTTTTTTATTGTAATTTTATTTTGTACCATTACCACTTAACCCTTATGACCCTTATAATGATTTTAAGGAATCTTTGTTAAATTTTGTAATTACTGCTTAGCACCTATAGAAAAGGACTAATTGAATGTAGCCCAGTTAATACTTTGAAAAATCCTCTATACGTCAGTAAATGTCTCGTCAACATTGGTTTAGCTGTTTCAGAGATTAGGATGGACAAACGAATATAAACAATAATGTTAACAGATACCTTCTTATATATAAATACACTTATAGAAGTCTATCGTTGGCACGTATATCACAGAAAGACTAGTCGATAAATTTCGATATTTTTTTTAGTTTTATTGCATAGCCACATGCATTTTTCTCAAAAAATATGATATTTTTGTTTAATAAAGTGTTATTAAAGTTTTAAGAAACTATGATTTTCACAAGCACAATGCGTTTAGTGATGCAAACGGTGTGGTGCGCATACGCAGAAGAGGAGATATAATTAGATAATTATTATATAAAATAAATTTTGCAAGCAAAGTATATTTTTGCTTTTAATTTTTTTATTTTTCCTCTGAACATAGAACATATTGTTAAGATGATAAACTAATGCAGACGAAGTCGCGGATGTCGGCTAGTAGTATTTATTTATGTATGGTGTATACTTTAATAACATAAGTGTTCTATTTGGTGTGTTTCAGTTATTTTTATTGTATCAAACGTTATATCTAAGTTATTCCGTGCCGAATTCTGAATCTATTTTGCTTATTTTATCCCATTTCATGTTTATCAAACAGACAGTCTTCTTATGAAATATACAAAATTATTTATAAGGTAGAACGTTCAGAAAGTCTATCTATTACTCCACACATTGTAGTTCAACAAACTAAGCATATTTAAACCCTATCAATATAACAGTAAGACATTTTATCAGTATCTAACATTTCGCAATACCACTTAACCACTTACCATCAGATGTAATCACGAAGGGCATCGTTGTTTACATAGAGCCGACCGGCCGTTATCATCACGCTCCCATTTGCTAGGAGCCGGCAGATCAGCTAATTACACCTGTCCGTCAAACGTTACTTATCTCGAAGGTTTTATCGTCCATTTACCCGTTCATTTACGAAGCAGCATTATAATTACACGTTCAAATAAGAGACATTTGTCGCTAGTCACTACACGAGACGTGTGACGGGATCGCTATGCCTATATAGATTATGTTTATGGTGTGAACTGATATGCGGAGCTTTCTGGCGTAGTTATAATGGAGGAAGCGGAAGGACGTTAATGTTTTATATGCACTATGTTTCTCAGAATGTTGTATTATCTATTTTTAAAAATAATTGATTGAAGTCCTTGAATCGAATTACCACGTCACTGATCATATTTTGTTCACTTGTTATTTTACGCTAAGGATAATTTAAAGATGCATTGTAATCAGTTTCATTTCAAGCGTTAACATCTAATTTCTTTGTAATATTACACTTTTTTCTACTTTATAGACTTTGACCAGAATCTCATTTGATGTTAAAAGACGATGTGGTCTAAAATGGTAAATACGTTAAGCCTACAAAAGACTGGTTTTCATTTGCAGCTTCCTGGAATACTCCTATAAGTGCTTCGCGACAGATTTTCAACTTGAGAGTAGTAGCTAGCCAGGCTAAATAAAAAAATCCCTACCACTATCCTAGTGGTTTCATCGCGTCGTTTTTGTTCACCGAAACCTCCGGCACATTCGCAAGGAGGTTCGAACCTACTTTAATCGAAACGGTGTCCGAACTAACCACTAACCCCTATCATCGCTTACTGGTCAATGAAGTATAAGAGTGATAGAATTTGTACAACATTCACTTGCACTATAAGCGATAGTTTTTTGGACTGTTTCGTTGCTCTCTAAAGAGTCTGATTAGTAACATGTTTCGTTACATCTTACTTTTTCGGAGTTACCTAGCAACCTATGATTAACACCTCGGCTATATTTTTAAGACCCAGATATCAAAACGGTAGACCATGTTTTTAAATTTCAAAGCCAATTTGTCTAGTTGATCTCTGCATTTTAAGGTCTACATTCGTTTGTATGGAGCTTAAAACCTTATGGTGTTTCGATAGTCCAGGGGTTAACTAACCCTATGTTACGCCTACACTCATATTGGTATTCGGTAATAGACAGCTCCAATCATCAGGTCGGTTGGGTGCCTCTTTACTTCTTCCAATTATAGGAACAAAATTAAATGAACTAGTCCCATTCTCCCCATTTCTTTTTTAATGATAATAATTTGCACAAAATTATTAATAGTCGTTTTTATTATCTTCAAACGATCCTCAAAGTGGTGTTACTTCTAGGAACTTCAAGCTACTGTACATTACTAAAAAGTATAATCAATTATCTCATGGTTACGGAACGGTAATGTAATTTAAGATAAATTACTATAGCCTGATGGTGGCTTTCTTGCCAATTTTGGCAACATCTCACAACGATTATGGTGTAATTGGTGTGGAAGTTTCTAAAATTTAAAAGTAAATAACTTTACTAACAATTTCTCTTATAAAATTGAAATGTGGGGATGTTATCTTTTTTTATAGTTTGTAAGTTGTAACATTGGAACTAAATATCATTTAAAATTAAATGAGAATGTGGCCTAAAAAGGGAACTCACTAAACCTAGAAGAGACCAGGTTCTCAAGGGTAACTACAGGCACATTTACTACATATATGTACGTGCCGATAGATTTTCCACTTGAGGTGAGGTAGTGCGTCAAGCGGGCATGAGGAAAAGTCCTACTAGAATGATATCAACAAGCTGTTTTCCGTAACTGAAACCTCTAGAATATTGAAGGATTTGAACCTACGTTAATCGTGCGATAAAGTATCCTGATAAAGGTACTTTGTAAACAGTAAAATTCCACAAGGTCCACAGTTTACAAAAATCAAAGGCAGATATCTAGTTCTTATAACTAAATACGGTGTATCTACAAAATCATCCATGTTTCTTAAAATAAATCAGCTTGTTGGGTACACTATATATCTACAGAGTTACATCTCCTACAATGTGTTTCCTTGTTCTGAGAAATTTTTGTATATATGTAAAATATATATGGATATATTTACTGAACCCTTATAATTTATTGTCTGTAACCACTCAATCTAAATACAGAGATCAAACAAAGACTTGGATATGTTTATTTCGACGAGTTCGTTGAAGAAAACCAGAACACTGAAGGTGTATAAGTTTTAAAGTCAATAATAATTTTACTCTGACAGTATTCAATATCAATTTGTTTCTATTAATCGACAAAAATATACAATACTAGCTACCTGCCCCGGCTGCATACGCTTACACTAGCGAAGAAAATTAGATCAAGTTTTCCCTTTATAGAACGATCATCTAATTAATCAAAATAGCAACATACATATAGATAAAAACAAATACAGACAGACAGACAGACGCTGCGGACGACTTTATTTTATAATATGTAGTGATGATAGAATGTCAATTCCTGATTCCTAAATACGACGCGACGCCTCAAACTGAGTCAGTGAGATGGGTTACTCGTATAATATTAAGGTTGTCGCCATTCAATGCATTAGAAATAAAAAGAAAACGAAGAAAATTCGGTAGTATAATAAAAAATACTTGTAATTTGTTCGTTTTGATATATCCATGCTAATGACACGTACCGATTTAGGAAAGTCAGGTTTTTTTTTTAGTTTTATTCTAATCCTGACGTTGTAAGCGCATGTGTTGACTATCGATGTGATGTGTGTTTACATTAAATTTACACAGAGACATTTAGGAAATTTCAGATAATGCTGGCATTTTTATTAGTAATTCTTAATATACCATAAGCCAATATAAAATCCATATTTTATGTTATAATTTTTGTTGGGCTTGCAGGTTATTAGATTTCCATACATTTTATATATGGAATGAGAATCAATGTTACATTTTTAAAAGACGTATGACAAGTATTACATAAACGGACTTTGCGTTTATTAATCTTCAATTTAAGCCGTCAAATATAAGAGATATCTCGGATTTAATGTAAGATTCACGCTACTATATAAAGTAGATATTTAATATACATATTTACCTATTTAAAAATAAGTGCATAAAATCTTTTCTACAATTCTTTCAAGTTAATATTCATACCTGTTAAAGGAATAATAATGTATATTTTACCAACAAATCGTGTATCCAGTTTTATTACCATTATTTTATCTGTGAAGTCACAGTCATCTTAAAATGAGTATGTATTTGTTACTCGCAAACACGCCCACAAATCTATTTATATTGTGTCCGTGGACTGTTTCGGAATATATAATTATATATTTACAGTAATAAAAACTCGAGTTAGTTGATAATTTCATTATTACAACTTATTTATACAACGAGCAACGATATTATCAACATTATTAACACAAATTATATGAAAATGTATCCGAAGACATGTTACATTTTGACTGGAAAAAAAAAATACAGAATATTTTTTATTAGTATTATTGAAGTCTATTTTTCAATTTAGTAAAATGCTTATAACATTTTATCTACTGGGTACAATATTCAGACTGAATAGTAAATTATGTTCATAAGACAAATAATCAAATACCTATTACTTATATAACGGAATGTTAGAGACCAGACACATTTTCTCATTTGTATATATATATATATATATATCCGAAGCTAAAATTGTACGTACGATGTACAATTTATACCCGTTTAAGTAGTCCATTGGTACATAAAATGTTGAATGTTTATAAAGTTCATGGAATATTATTAAGGCCAAGTTTAGTTTAGTCTCGTAGGAAATAGATTCGTGAATATATACAGAGAATCCAGGCGATAGGGTAATTTACTACGCTGTATACTACTTTAGAGAGCGTTAAATGAGGTCATAAAAATAAAGTTCCCCAGTTTGGATCTGCCCTAATTTAAGGTTATGGCTGTATCGTATAATAATATTTAATAAAATAGAAAGCAATATTATTAAAAAATATACTTAGGCTAATAATTTTGTATGTGAATTCAGAAAATTTGTTTTATCCCATAAAAAAAGACATGTATAATTACTACTTCATTTAATAGATCATTTTATAACAAGGATGTAATTTATTTTCCAACAGAATACATTATACGCCCTTCATTCAAGTTATTTTCTATTTCGGTAAGCAAAATTATATGTATACCGGTAAAAATATTTGTTCAATATTTCAACGCTTCGCATAAGCTAGGGTAGGTAATATATCCTGTCAAGATCAACGCCACAATTTTTTTTTTCCATTTTTGCGTCACGCTTGTAAATCGTAAAGTAGATGGGGCGCAGCTCGAATCGACACAGTCCACGGAGAGAGCGCACGGGCGCGCCACCGACCGTGTGTATAACTCGATCGACAAACGTTACCGCGTATCGGAAAATTGGCGCGAAAATGCGGAACTTGTCAAAACGCTTCATAGGCGTCGTATCCATTTTTGTTCTGTAATATTACAAACGTAACGTTACCGTGAACCGATAGACATTTTTTACGTGTGAAGTGTGTTTTAAGTATTTTAACGGTATTTATGTTAAAAAAAGAATTATCGAATCTCTGTCGAAAAAATGAAACTAAGCTAGAATTATGATTTTTATATACAGTATGTATTCAATATTTTTTTACGTACATTTTTTTCCTTTGGATAAAAAAATGGCAATAAAACTTGTATAAAAATTATCTTTATGAGAATTGAAATCATTATAAGGTAGAAATATCTAAATTAAATAATAGTAATATTTTACCGTTCAAACATTTTTTGTCTAGAATATAAAAAAAATATATATATTATCGTATGCCGTTCGACAATCATGCCATGTGAAACGGAACGAAAACGAAATATATTATTAATTAATAATACAAAAATTCCATACGACGTTTTACACAACGTGTATTTTATAACTTTATTTATCGTTTTATCTTACCTCAAATATGACCTACTCCCAATTACAGTACAGTGAATAAACACATTAAACGAATAACATTCGAATAAAATAACTTTACGAATAATATACCCAGTGAGAGAAAATTCACGTGTATTTTGAACGTCTGTGTTAGGCCTTCGGTAATAACTTCGTTATAATATTTAGTTTTCCTACATCAGATAACGTTGATTTTAGGAATGGTATTTTATCATTCAGCAAATATAACGGAATGTTGTCGTCGCCTTCGTTGAAATAGTGTTAATTTTGTTTTACATCATGTGTAATTATATCCCGGTTCGCTACAATGTGAGCTTAAAGGGTAAGCAGAAACACAAATATGTAGAGCTAACTAAAATTGTGTTACTGATTTTTCAAATGATATTTCATTTCCTTTGGTTTAGATTTCAAGGCAAATTTAAATGAGTCAATATGCACTAATATTAAATAATCGCACTACAATTTATTTTCATTAAAATAATTATATTTTAAAACGAAACGACGATTTCGTATACCTTTCTATGCCCGCGTTTAAAAGATGTATCGATATAAGACAAAACAGTACTTTCATTAGAATATAATTAAATTTAAAGTGTTCTTGATATGGCAGCGGCGATTGGCGATGGCTTATTAATTACTCGATGGTTGCAGGCACAGTTCCGTCACTTTTGCGGGCAACTGTTGAACAAAAAATAAAGCTATACTTGCAAAACTATCGGAAAAAAATCTCGTACTATTTAATTATGTTAGGGCCTGTAAAAACTTATTCGATACCGGCACTGTAACAAATGGTAACATACAATAACCGTTATCTGAAAATAGATTATCGGTTAATTATACGACACTTGTTCTTTTTTTATATATATACTTTATAGGTTAGCGTTTGACAACAATCTCGTCTGGTGTGGAATGATGATGTGGTCTATGATGGTAGTCATGTAAAACCTAGAGGAAAGACTGGCTTTCAAATGCAGCTGCCGGACAACCAACAGGTGCTTGGCGACAGATTTTCAACTTGAGAGTGGTAGCTAGCCAAGCGCACTTAGAAAAAGGCAAATCTATCGAATATCTAATCTAAGGCAAATATATGTATATATTTCGTGTTCCTACGTTTTCTTTTCAAATCTCATAGGCATTGTGTTTGATTACATTATTTTCACAAACTTAATTTAACATACATACATACATTATTACAGTTATAGATTTTCTTGTAAAGTTTAGAACGCCTTAGAAAAATCTTGATTATAAAATACTGAGGCTAAATGAGCATCAATTATAGCATTAGTTCTATCATTCATTTCGTTTTCGTTATAAAAATTATCAAAAATCACATTAAGATAGGCACCAAGGTCGATCGGAGCCCAATGTCATCGTAGGTAAGGTTGTTATCGCTTTATCAAAGTTCTGTTATCTCTTGGTGCGCCGAACTGGGTCAGCCGAGTCAGATGCGCATTTGCATATATAAGGGCTTTGTTCGTTTTCATATATACTACTCGATAACGGATAACAAGTTTCTATTCCGGGTTTGAGTCTCGTGCAAATGTTTATGTTTATAAGTATATCGTCAGACATAAAATAAGACAAACTTGTAATCAAAAGAGGGATTATAAAAATTCTGTCGTAGCAATTGTGATTCTAAAAATAGAATAATAATAATAATATACATCAAATCATATATAAGGATTCCTATAATCTTAAATGTTATGCAGTTCACAATTAATAGAAAAAAGATTGTTGATTTCTTTTTTTGTCATACTGTAACATATTCATTAAGATCACAAGACAATCACGTCGGCGCATACGTGATTCATTGCTTGTCAAAATCGTATTGCCTTTAACAAAACCGAACAATATAAAAACTGATTTATTTATTTTTAATAGATAAAAGAGTATTTACAAATTGATAGATGTATTGTGATATCTATGAATAAATATTCTTTTTATTTATTTACTTTATTTTAGATTAAGATGGCAAACATTGGTCTATGCTCAGAGTACTAACAAGCGGCAGCCATTTTGTGCTAATTATACTTTAATATGTCGTTAGTTACGCTTCCGAGGAATAACAAAATTAAAAAAAAAATACGCCTTTATATTACATTTAATAAATTGTAATATTACAATGTAATACATTTAAAATCAGTGACGTGACTCACATACGTACATATCGCAAAGTGCACGCAAAATATTAATTTGACAATTACCATCCTATCCACATATATGCTTTATTATAGATCAATGTTCAGTACTTCAATAACTATCGTTACTCCAATACTTCAATAAGTATTCAATAGTCAATGTATAGTCTGGTTCAATTCCTAAGTCAATTAAATATATATGTACACCGAAAAATCCGTAATAAACATTGGATTATTTATCGATAATGTGATTACTCTTATCTTCAATACAGTAATTAGATAATTACGTTTTTCTGATAGGCATAATATGTACTCAATTTGTGCATTTAATTAAATAAATCTGTAGTAGTGATTTTGATCGTATAAACATGATTAGTGTTGCGTTGTAGAGTATACAGATAACAAATAACTGACCAATATTGATTTGATGTAGGCGCTGATGTAATAATGGACAGATTTTTTATAGATATCAATGTTTTTTATTACTGCGTCAGTTTTTGGCCATCATAATACTTATGTTGGAAGGCTGAGCCCAAAAACGTTACACCTACTTAATATAGCTTTTACTTTATCATATAACTAATTATATATTTCTTCTGAATGAAAATGCAATGGTTTGTGTTATACGTAATCGTAACAACCTAAACAGGCAACGGATAAATATATTTTATGTACTAGCATAAAGCAGGAGTAGTGAGATCACCCATTTAATTGTTTGTAAGGAACCGACGAGTTCCGACCTTCCGAGTGGTGTTAAATGTAAGAAGTAATACCTATTAATAATGTCGGACTAGATAACGCTAGCAGGTAACAAGGGAATTGTGTAAATCATCCTTGTATCACAAAAACATTTTTATTACACATATTACAAACATTAATATTTATGTTTGAAAAGATGTTGTAGCTTCTTTATGTAATATTAGTGCTGAACAAAGTAGCTTAATAATGAAGTAGCTTTTATAAAGTTGTCTGCTGTATGTTCGGAGCTAATAATAAAAAATCATAGCTCATCTTTCCATGTATAGGATAGGTAAAATAAATCTGTCTCCAAACCCTATAGATTCTTTCTCATGCTGTGCCCTTGCAAGTCCTTACTTACTACGGAAGGCAATACTATGTTTCTTTTTAAAAAGTGCAGTCAGTTACGCTTATTACAGCTTCGTTGTCATATAGTCGACTGGAAAATCTATCCGATATCCACAGATTAATATCCCAACATTTAGGTTCCAACGACTTTTGCAAAATTTGGCGTACGTTTACTTATTTAAACTGATAAAGCTATTGACTGATGTCGAGGGAAAACATCGTGAGGAAACCTGAACCTAAGAAATGTTCTTGTAGTACCACCGTATGTGAAAACTATGGAACTGTGGATTTTCTCGCTTTGAAATCGCCAATATGTCGGAGGCTGGCGTGGTGATTATACCCATACCTTCCTTTGGGTAAAGGCCTATGGCCCTGCAGTAGGTTTCTTACAGGCTGATGATGATGATTCCATCTTCAGTCCTTAAGGGAAGCATCCTTTCAGTAATCTGTGGTACGACCGTAGTAGTCCTATTTAAGTCTTTAATTATTATATACTGGAAATAAACATATCATTTAGTGAATTACAAGATCATTTGTTACTTGATTTATATATCATTACTGCTATTTCTTTCAATATTTTATATGTTTTTTACAATCCACATATTTAGGTTATATTTCTAATGCCAATATTAGATAGTAATCAATTCAAAACTTAGGAATAATACACTAGTCCCGTGTAATGGACCATATAATTAAAACCGAAACGTAGAAGAATTGTTTCGTGACAGAAACAATGTAATTTTTAAACTTACTCCAACAGTCGTTACAAAGATTTATTTCCATAGATTTTCGGTGTTATATTTTATGGCAATTATGTTATTCCTAACTTCAGTTAATCTATATAAAACTAGTTGATACCTGCGACTTAATTTGTCTTATTCAATAATCTTAACAATACATCTTATCCACAGAATGGAAATATAAGTACCACATCGCTTGCCCCATTTCTCAACGGCGACGAGAACATACATTACTGAACGTGTAGTGCGTATAATATTTTTTGTAGTTCCGAAAAGCTTGAATAACCTTATATTAAATAATGAAGCTATCGTTATATTTTCGTTTTAGATAAAGACCAAAACCAAATGCCTAAGAAGTGAAACTAAACAAATGTATTGAAATCTATAGGTACTGTAATTTTTAAGTGACGCGCGCACAACGGCATATCTCTACAGTATTATTATATGAGAACTGAAGATTAGTAAAGCTGTGTCCTAATAAATAATAATAATAATATAATATAATAAATAATATAATAATAATTAATAATAATTATTAACAGATGTTTGTCCACCAACAACAATAAAACATTAAATGTTGCGTTGTTTTCATTTCGAGCTCCGATTTAAAAGTCTAATCGCGTATGGAAAATTAAAATATAGTATCACTGATATTGTTCAATATTAAATTAACGATAACGACTACCGTAGGACAAATTATTTTAATATATTCGAAGCGATGCGATAACGAAATTAGTCCTTGAAAGGTAGTAATATTTTTATAGGAAACTATGTGTTGTTAGACCTGTTATTAAAATATATTAAATCAAGTCAAATTTGTTTAACTGGAATATATTTTACATTATATTTGTAATGCTATAATTTATTTAAGAATTATTAACGTGTCATGATACCGAGATTTGATAAATATATAAATTATTAGTAGTCGGTCACCCGCTAATTGATCTGCCTTTAATTCTCATATACGATATATTTTTAAGAATTGTTAATATTCATAGATCCCAGTTCAAAAATGACGAATTTTCATACATACATACTTTATTCATACATACTTAGTGCTAATCTACAGTGTAAAAGGAATCTGCATGCATATTTTCACGGTCCTAACCTGAGTAGTTTAGGCTGTTCGCTCATATGTCAGTATATCAGTCAGTTATCATTTTATATATACAGTTAAATTTTTTATAGAGACCGAAATTTACTGCATACATTGAACCACTATAAAACAATGAAATACAATTATTATAACTGATTTCCTTTACTTATTTATCATTCTATTTTACTACATAACATAAAGATCGGACAAAGTGTCGCCGTATAAGACTTTTTCCCATAACATGCCGCAACACAAGACCAAAACAGAAGAAAACTAGGCCCTCGATTCGTAAATCAAGCCGCGATGTGTGTGGGCAAAACGTCACGCTCATTTGAATATGCATCGAGAAAGAACAAAATAAATTACAACTTCGCTGCCTCCACACACAGCGATGTTGTAACCTAAAGTCGTCTATTCAATCTATGACAGCTCAGATAAAGAACGACTCAAAAAATGGGCCAATTACAAAATATAATAAATATTGTAATAGTGTACCTCCGACGTCCTAACTGGCGCCCTAAACCATAACAGTTTACTTACCCCAAATTGATGAATAAGGGACCGAGTTTTATCTTTCTATGTCAATTTTGCACGAGATATGAAATTTTCCTCACTTAATTATTATAGCGTTAAAGTTTTGCTTCGAAAACCTTATTATATAAATTGTATGAACATCGTCTTAATTTAATACTAATTTTATGTAAAATTATATGTTCTTTTATTAATTTATCATGACGTCCCATCAGAGAAATGAACTGTACTAAAATATTGATATTGAAAATACTAAAAATATATTTTGATTATCTCACATATATGATATCTCGAATTCAATCAAATTTGATTCGAAATATATGCTAAGTTCATTTTAATCGGATAACTTGCTTTAGTAATCTTTATGGTGTTATCTATAGATGAACACATAAATATATTTTTTACTTAAAGATTTATATTGTCCTTAGTAATAATATTACAAATGTGTATTTAATTTTTTTGTTTGCTTTGTTACGCTTCCAAGCCTTAATTACTTTACAGACCATCATGAAGTAGATAGGTACAGAAAAGAACACATAGTAACTTTCATCTAAAAATGACGTACTGCTCCGGTGAGATAGATCAAATCTATATTATCATGATTGAAACCGCGAGCAAAAGCTAGTTGTCTATAATCGTATAATGTTATAGAATGACAAAGTTATGGCACTGTACGTGTTGGTACGCACGGATCATTCCAAAAGAGCTCCATTCCGATCATGAAGAGATCCACAATTCTTCGTTAGTCGTTGTTGTCACGCCATCCTGCAAATATTTCGGCAGATGGATATACGCTGGATGTTTTCCTGAAATGCAACAAGAGAGTCACTGGTCGGGTTGATCCAGTCATAGACTTTAGTTCCCACATCATTGCTGGATATACAGTACCCGGTTTTTGATTGGGCACGTCGGAAAGACTGTCGAGATAGTCGGCGAAGTTCGGTTTCGTATAACGTTATTTTTGTCTATCACTGTGATTGCGCTGTACGGTAGAGAAAACGCTTTACAAAATCGAAGCAAGCCGATGCTAGCCGAACATTTTACTCTTCTTCGGACGTGCTAAATCAAATACGCGGATACTGTACGGCTGATATTGGAATGTATTACAGTATTGCTCTATTGTGATGGCCTATGATCTTAAACCTAACTAAGCTATATTTAAATCTTTCCTACTAATTATTTATCAAAGGACACTTCATAATATAAAGACATTAACTTGGTAAAATCAAGTATATGTATGCTTTATAATTAAAAAATAAATTTATTGACGTCTATGTTTTAATATACGTACATAAATCTTTACACTTTTTGTACAACTCCTTCTTTAGATATGTTATTTAGTAATATAACTATAGATATTTTCCGATATGTGAGTGGTCTAATAAAAATCTTAAATACATGTTTAAAATACCCGAGGCGAAACATGCTTAAAGGTGTTAGTTAGATCATTAACAAAGAATCTTTTATGAAATCTTTGTCGGTGATAAAAAGTCTTTGAACGTACCAATATTTATATAAAATGAAATGGAATGACGTATTTAAGTTTCTTGTTAATAAAATAATTATAAGAATACGTAGGTGAAATATAAAAAAATATTTTTACACTAATAGACATCAAAATAAGATAATAAATTATAGCTTGTAATCATTTATCATTGTCACACAAGAAACAAAACGGATTCAATTTATTGCTAAATTTTCTTTAGAACTTAATAAACAGGAAGTATACAAGTTTTTATGCGTCCATGTAAAGTTACATATTTGATTTGCATGTACTCTGCCTATTACAGTGATTCGTCTGCCGTTTATTATCTTAACCATATATTTTATGTACATAGGAATAATATAAATACCACATAGCTCGCTCTCACTTTTCAACTACAAGAAAAGACATATCGTTGAATGCGTAGTGCTTAAAAAAATCGTAGTTTTTTTAAACTTTATATTAAGTGAAGATATCTTAATATTGATTTAGATGAGAACCGAGTGTCTTTGAAGCAAACTAAAAAAAAAAATTAATGAAAATATATCCAGTAGTTTTTGCGGCATGCGCGCACAACATTAGACCTCTATCATTTTATTTATATATAAGATAAAAACTAAATAGCCGACTGCAAAAACACTGAATTTTTATTATACGATAGTATTGGTACGTGAAAAACTCATTTTTAATCCCCTTATATTCTTGACCCACTAAAGTTAGACTTATTATCTAGCTTATATCACTCCTACAATCAAGACATATCTTGATCCTCAGTCTGTTAGAGACTCACTGCAGGGCCATAGGCCTCCCCTCGAAGGAAGGTATGGGCATAATCACCACGTTAAATGTGGTAGAGCTACGCTATTACTGGTTTCAACATGAATGGGTCGGTTCGCCCGGGGTATTACCACCCTCTCATAGAAAACCGACGTGAAGTAACAGTGGTTGCACTGTTGCGTTTTGTTCGGTCAGTGAGAGCGCCGGAGGCCCACATATTTAAAAGGCCGGCAACGCATTTGCGACTCCCCTGGTGTTGCTAGTGTCTATGGACGGCGGTGATCACTTACCATCAGGTGACCCACCTGTTCGTTTGCCCCCTAAAATATAAAAAAAAAAAAAAAAAACGTCAGCCCGCGATATATTGGCGATTTCAAACTCTGAGGAATCCACAGTTTTTATATTTTTCCCACATATGGTGGTGGTACTACAACAAAAATTTCGCAGGTTCAGGTTTCCTCTCGATGTTTTCCTTCACCATCAGCCGATAGTGTTACTAATTTAAATTAGTAAATGTACGCGAATTCCGAAAAATTCGTTGGTACATGCCGAAGTTAGAACCTGCGGATATCGGATCGATAATCCACCAGTCAAGGCGCTACATATCTTACGACACCTTATATATTAACATCCATCAGGCCGCTTAAGCTACAGAGTATATCAAAAAACATATTCATACACTTGATAAAGATTACCTTTCTTGTAGGCAGTTTGCTCAAATGTTTACTGGTATATACATCTCTAGATTGTATAAAATAATCATTATATTCAATACCAACCAACTAAGGATGTTACAATATACAATCTGATAAGAATGAAATATGGCCTGTAGCACTTAGGGATAAAGAGATAAAATTACTTCAGATCAGTGTAAGTGTAAGAAGAACATATCTTGCGTATACGACGAGTGAGCTTTTTAAATTGTAATTTAACCATTACTGCATGGTCCATATGAAAAAGTGTAGTTAAATATAATAATAATAATTTTTCCTCAGGTTAAGTTCTACATTAAAACTACGTTTATAATGACTTAGTTTTTTTTTAATATTATATGGGGCAAACGAACAGGTGGGTCACCTGATGGTAAGTGATCACCGCCGTCCATAGACACTAGCAACAATAGGGGAGTCGCAAGTGCGTTACCGGCCTTTTAAATATGTGGGCCTCCGACGCTCTCACTGGCCGAACGAAACGCAACAGTGCAAGCACTGTTACTTCACGTCGGTTTTCTGTGAGAGGGTGGTACTACCCTGGGTGAGCCGACCCATTCATGCTGAAACCAGTAATAGCTTCAGCGTAACTCTACCACCTACATTTATTTTATGTACATAATTTAGTTATTATAAACAGACAAACGTGTAACGACATGTCACGCTATGTAATTTGGAAACCCTTACATTCTAACACCAAAAAACATACGAACCGACAGCACACTATATAAATTACACGTGTTTCTTAAACAACTCATGGGCTATGTATCAAACGTTGATGGTAGTAGAAACTCAACTTTCAAAGCGATTCAGATGAACTATACGAGACTACGTAAAATACACAATTTTTTACATGTATAAATAGCGAAATGAAGCTAAATAATATTGACATTAAATTAAGAACTATAAAGATTTCTAACCAAGTTATATATTATAGCGATAAATGTACATATGATCATTTTTTTTAATGCACTTCGTAACCAATTCTATAGGCGGCTTGAACGCCATCAAATTTTAGATAATGGCGTGACACGTTTCGGAAAAATGAGAAACAGTAATTCTATTAGAAATAAATCTTTAGGTAATTGTAGACCACACCTATCATCCCAGTATATTATCGTCAATGTTCTATCGGACCATCGACACGGTAATTAACACTGTTCGACCCGTTCGTTAAGGCATAGTTTCGCGTCTATTTAATTCACCCAAGTATTATAGTTTATCTTCATAATTTCGTCAAGGAGGGCAAAAAGAAAAATACAACTTATCAACGGTTTTTCTTAAGTAGCACCCATATAAATATGTTAAATCTATTCAAGTAATACCAACAGTCTTGGAATGTTTCAGAGTCTCAAATATTTAATGGTTCTTGCAGAGAAATAATTTATATTATTTTTGTATTGGACATATAATCTCTACATTTCTACGTAGTCTATTTCTTCGCATTCAATCGATAACTTAAAAGTGGTAGATAAAGAAACATGATATAATAAATGAATAACATATGTCGCAGTACTCACACATGTAGGCCAACTAATAATAAGCAATTGCTGTAAACCATAGTAATCAACGAACATAAAAAGATCTCCTACTCTAAAGGCTACTTATCACGAAATCTGAATTGGTAATAGTAGCTCAACATTTCATTTTTACTGTGCATCCTATAAGATAATTGTTATACTTGATTACATTATAATTGCTATATTACAATATGCTTGCTATATACTGCATGATCTTATGAATTCACTTTATTCTATAGAATGAAAAGTTTATATATAGAAAAAGGATGAAAATATATATTTTACGAAAAAGAAGAGCGTCCACTTCGGAGTCCTACACATTCTAACTTTTGTGTTCCCAATGCAAGGCTTGGAAGATAATACCTAAAAAAACTTCACACTGAGTAATTACATGCAATAATACTACTTTTAATTAATCGCCAGTGATATAACAGTAGCAAAAAATTCCTATTAATGCGATATGAGTATATTCAAATAGCTGAGGAAGAAAGCGTTATCAACAACTCCCATCAGACAAGAGCTTAGATTTAGAAGTGAATTTAGTGGTAGTGCTATCGCAGTCAAGGTTTTCAGAGATTTTTTTTTTTGCTATCATATAGAACGTTATTACGCTTATTAAGCAATATGTAGAGAATTAGATTTACTGACTGTACTTTATTTGCACTATCCATCGGGAAGTTTTGCATTATGCGGAAAAATTGATGACTTGCATCACTTGATGATGGATTGTGCCAATAACAGCATCGAAAGAGTGTCGTTGATGACTACTATAAGTGTTAATTGCCAAAAGATAGGTATTTGTCACAGCAGTAGTCATAGTCGACTATTGTGCTGTTCTCGCGTTCGTTTTTCCCACGTACGTAGGCACTCTGGAATGAACTCCCAGCGGCAGCGTTTCCGGACCAATATAACCCACAAGCCTTCAAGAAACGAGCCTACTCCTTCCTCAAAGGCCGGCAACGCATTTGTGATGGGCAATGATAACTTACCATCAGGTAACCCGTCTGTTTGTTTGCCTCCAATCGCATAAAACAAGCATTTTGGCAGAACCCTGTTCGAACAAAGCAAAGATGTTGTATGACTTTGGAATAATATCTCATCAATGATTCTCCTGTTGAAGCTTGACATAGTGTGAAACAATGGGGTTGATGTATTCAATAGAATAAAAGCTCCTGAATATAAGATAAAATAATAATAAAAAATAATTGGGCCACACAAAATTATGTATCATCCGACCAAATAATAATTTTACCTCACTGATAGAATGATTATGATTTGGAAAGTTTAAAACGTAACATATAAAGACAATGAATAAAATAGCACCTGTGACCCCGCACACATTTTACAGTACAAAAGATAAACTATGTAGGTATTTACTTATTAATGTGTATCTGCTTGCCCTGTCAAAGGAATGACAAAACCTGTATTTAAATTATTAAAAAAATAGACATAAAAATGTTTTTACGTTCCAATAATATTTCATAATTTGTCAACGGATTATTAAACGGTGTTAGTTTATGGTTGGAAATATTGTAAATATTTCTTTATGTTGAAATAATGTTCGAAATAGAACACGTAATCTTGTAATATGACAACACATATAATCGCTCGATCTCGTACATTATTAAATATACTTCCGGTAACAAAAATATATTGGTATTAAATAAACTAACAAACAGGACATTTCTGTAACCAAATACCAATTTCATATTTTTATTGAGTGTAAAATGTGTCGAGTTCTTACGCACTTCGCCTTAAATAAAATTACCAAAACAATCACCACGCTCCGGTTGCTTCTGTCGACACTTTTGGGCCGTTGATAAACACTGTTATTATATTAAACGTACTATGATAATTTGACGACATTCTTATAAGTGTATAAAAGTATTAAGAGAGAAAAATTATTCAAAGGCTTGCGGCGTACACAATCGTTATTATAATAATAATACAAATAAATATGTTTAGTGTTGTGACAACGGAGATATAAAGCATCTATATAAGATAAACATTAAAACGGCTACCCGTCATATAATTATTTAATTAACATGTTAAATTATACGAAGTGGCTTCGTCGGCCACATCAAAATAATTTTACGATTATGCATCATTAAAAAACTGAAAAAAAAAACGTTACAAACACGCCAACGCTGATCTAATTTATGCCTTTTGGAAAGAATTCATTCGAATACAAAGATTAGTGACGGTGTTGTAAAATATTACGAGAACAAAGTAATCAGCGGTTTTGGCCTTTCGCCAGAACACAGCGTAGACCACTTACGCATCAGTCATTCATGACACTATACAACTGCATTCGTATTACGTGAAAAAACACGAACTACGTAATTTTGGTGTTATGTTCGACGTCATGTTCATTTTAATTTATATGTAAAACGTCTGTTCATTTATTACGTCGTCTTCATTTCCTTATATTTTCGAAAACCTCATTTGTTATTAGCTTCAAAGTTATCGAACTTTCCGTCTTTTACGTTTGTTGTCGAGTCGTTTTTTGCGTTCTTATACTACTAGTGAGCATAATTTTTATGTTTTACCAAACTCTTATTGATAAGTCTAGTCAAAATCGATCATCTAAAAGGTTTCCTCTGACAAGAATTGAATGAGAAATCATGTTGGTTTTACTTGGCAACGTGATTCTTTATTAATTTTGTAACTTTCGTACCCTTTAAAATATTCCGGCTCTAATAAGTATGCTTAGGTAATATTGTGCCTAAAGTTCAAATCATATAGTTGATGGATATTAAGAATGAAAATTATGACGTATTGCTAGATAGGCCAACAGCTATAACGTTGCGAAATGCTGTAACGTAGCAACTGTTATTTTAACCTTCCAGATCGACATGTGTGAATTAAACTAAAAATACAATTCATGACGCAAAATGTACGATGAACTTCATCTTACACGATATCAATATCTCGTTTTATTTAAAGATGTAGTAAAAGTTGTTTGCTTTTAACTACGTCCCGCCCTTGAAAATGCTTAGCGTAAACCGGCCGACAGAAAATTTTCATCTCGTAAATGTGTTTACGAGTTTATTTGATACATTTTCAGGAATATAACAAGGTAATACGATATGTAACTAGTGTAAAATTATTTTTTTCATTAATATTACTTAGTTATCTGTTTCATAAAAAATATAGTGTCGACAAAAAATTTATAAGGTCACGAAAATGATTCATGTATTGCAACAAAGAGCGTTATGAATGTTTTTATTCTTACAAAAGATTTTAAAATAGCACATCTAAGATTATCAGCCAAAGGTCATCTTCTCGAGGCAAAATATACTCCAGTCCATTTTGCTTTAGCTAATTAAACTCTGAGAAAATTTCAGTGGATCATTTTTGAAATTAAAGATTTATCTATATAACAATCAATTACAGTAGATATATGGAAAAATATACAATTAAACGCATGCGTGTAAATGCGTAATAGCTTAGTTAGCATTCATCTCAGCAGTAGAATTACTTTCAAAACATCACAACCTCCGCATTCTTACCTCTACAACCATTTACAAACTTAATTTTAGAAATATAATACTGTATTAATCTTATAGATTTTATTTATTAGGTTAGGGAACATACAGATCTTTAAACTAAATTAATACAAACAAATTATAACCCGATAAAACATTAAAAAAAATTCGGTCAATTAGACAAGTATTAAAATATGTATGAAAACTGTAAGTTATCAAGAATATAGCTTACTATCACACATTACTTATTGTAATTTTTTTTATTAACAATCTAAGTGATTTGTTAAATTTCGCGGTTGAAAAATACTAGAAAAGAAATATATATTTTTGGTTGAATATGTAGTGACATTAAACAAAAATACATAAATATGAAATATGATATCAGCCATTAAATAATTGTGATATTAAAACAAAATAATTATATTTCTCTTCTTAATAGCAAAATGAAGATTACACTATATCATTAAAATATGAAACTCTATGAAAACTGCGTATCGTGTTGTTCGTTTGTCGGTATGTCAGATGCATGTTATCTTGCCTTTTCTTGTTTGCTTTAGCTCAATGTTTTATTAACGCGTAGCCTATCTGTATAAGAAATTACGAAAGAATGTGTCTTTTACAACTCCCGAAGTAATCGTCATTGCCATTTTGATGTATCCTCGCTGAAAGGAATGCCCGTTTAAATATTGCGTTGATAAAAAAATTAAACATTATGTATGTATTTTAAATTATGAAAACTGAAACTATTATTGTATGATAGGTGCATATACGTTATCGGCCAATGTCGATTGCATTGACTCCCGATGCATAAGTTTGTATTTCGTGACTTAGTCAGTCGCCTCGGGGCCAATATCTAATAGGATTGTCAAATATAATATAATAAGGTTATATTAGAATGTTGCAAAAAGAAATATTATTGAACACAATAAAATTGAAAGAATAAATATTGCTGTTTCTGCCATCTTAAATTCTCATATCGGATAGTTACTAGTTAGGTTGATTTTTTCTTTAATTATAACTTATTTAAAAAATGCATAAAGTAACAGAACGTAAATAAACAGAGCGTAACAAAAAAACACTTATTAATATTTCAGTTTGCTGGAACAATAATAAACAGGATAAAGCAAACACAAACCAAGAGTAATTAAATTAATATAAAAAAGAGGAAGCCAATAACGTGGCGACTTGTCACGTGTCTTGAAAGTATGAATTTTTGGTAAACGATTTGCAATGTTGCACAACCATATGGTCGTATACAGCGTCAGTCATTTCTTATATTCGATATTTGTTTCCCTTAAAAATTGCAAGTATATCATATACGTATATAATCGTATACTAAAATACATTGCAGACATCAAAACTGTATTTAGGTTATCAACAGTATAACTCGCATTATCTATATTATTAAGATATAATGTTAATCCGTACATTTTGTAAGACAGAGATTCGGTTTTTTCGGAAATACAAAAAAAAGTCTTTCACAGGTCACTAAAATCTTTTAACTCAGACAAATAACGATAAAAGATTGTGTTGAATTATTCATTTCCTTCGACCGGTTCTTTACTGACAAAATATTAATTTGTCCAGTTTTAAGAAGATAATATTAGTGTGAAATTGAATTTTTACGAACTATGAAAATGAGGAACATGCGTGAGGTGTTCGTCGCTGTCGTTTTGCTGGTAAGTCAATTATATTTATGTTTATTTGTTTTTTTTTTCATTAAATTTAACATGCAACGATTCTAATTGTTACCGATTAATGTTTTCTCTGATCTGATAACTACACCGTCAAATAGCCTCGAACGTATTGGTAGCCCGTGAGTTATTGCAAATGACATCGCAGTCTAGACACTCTATTTCAATTATCTTGATCATCTGTTAATTGGAAAAATTGTGTTCTCCGAGACATTTGAGGTTTTGTATCAATTAGGTCAGTCGCTTTCTCATTCTAATGTTCATGTGAACGATAAATAAATAAAAATCAGTTGCTAAATTGTATGTAAACGCATCTATATGGCTAATTCATTTTTAATCTGTTTGTAATTATCAGGACAACGTGCTTATAGAAGAAAATGTTTGAAAAATCTTCATATAAAAAGAATCCAGGAAGATCTTCTAAAGTATTGAAAGTTTAACATTCAGCTGTTTGATTGCCATTTTATTACATGGTTTTACTGTAAATCAAAGATTTGGTTTAATTACTTCGTAGTACACCCGCACAAAAAAAAATTGTACACTTATGTTATTTAATATTTACAAAACTTGTATGTTTTTTTTATTAATTAAAATATACACAAAAGTTGTCACGCGTGAATTCATAACAAGATTCGGAGGAATTATTTATTTCATTTGACGTTCGTAATGTTTGACATTGAAACGGTATGCTGAATTTTATAGGCAGGCAATCAAGATTTGTCGTCGAAATTCCAGCTCGGTTATGGAACATTGGTCAGTGATTATACAAATGACTCGTGGCTCGTAGGTATCTCGCAACGCTTACGATATTACTGAAGAATGTTGGCGCCATTCAACTCTTAAGATTTGTTTAGATCAGACAAACGGATATCACGTATACGTCCGTGCAAACTCGAAATTGAACCGTCACGAGTTTTTCATTTGTTTTATCTTAATGATTATTATTGGCAAACAATAAATGTTATGTTTGTATAAAGTAGGTACTGGCGTATACTTTATAGAACGATGTCTGCTTTGTCTATTATATTAACTATTTGTATTATATACAGAAAAAAAATATAAGCACTGATACCACTGGCCTCACTTCACCAAGGCAAGAAAACACGTATCTTATATAAATTGTAGTTCTTTAAAACTTTATATTAAATAAAGCTATCGTGATATTTTTGTAGATAAGGGCCAAGTATCTCAGCACTAAAAGTATTTTTGAGTGATACGTGCACAACTGCCGACCTCCATCATTTAATTATATACATAGATATAACTTTAAACAAATAGTTTTAATTGTAATTAGTTTATGTAAAAGAAAATAAGCTAATTAAGACGCGACGGTATTGTACAAAAATTAAAATTAAAACCACCATGAAAGAACTGTTAAACTATAAGACTCATCGACCTGAAATAATTTAATTTTCAATAAAAAATCTAAGAACCTATAAAATCTTAAAATAAAGTATTTCAATTAGTTACGCATAGTATTACGGTTATGTTTATTGAATAAAGCGTGTTATTATGCTGCATAGATATTCGACACGACCCAATTGACTGGTGTCGCGATGCATATGGGTGTTTGCAAAGCGCTTCATCGCACTCCGTGGCCACCTTTGTTTCAGTTGCCGTCTAATAAATGACTAATTCAGAATGACATTTATCTGATTCAGTTGTTCATTCGACCTGATTATTCGGCTTCATAAAACTTCATGCTCACATCCCAGTCGATTGGAATTCCATTGTCTTCTTCACGGGTACCACTGAATGAAGTATGTTTCTTTTATTCCTGATATCAAATAAACCTTTCAATTCGAATTCACATTTAATTGACCAAGTACATAAATGCTTGTCGAAACTGACGTTGATATGCGGCGTCCAGTACAAAATTAACCAGACTGACGCAAAGCAGCAGGCCATTTAGAACTTGAATCGTGTAACTTAAGTCATTCACTGTTTATGAATACTGTAAGTTTCAAACCAGTGTAGATAGAAATTGAAGAATTAATACATCCCTTTAACGGGACTCGAGTAGGCTTATAAATTTATAATTCCCCACAAGCGCACTTCATAATTAACAGTTCAAAGACCGGTTTAGTTAGTTAGGACTGTACTTGAAATAATCTAGCTTATTCATACATTATTACTATATTTCGAAGTTTGTATATCTGGTATAGTTTATTTTATTATTGTTATAGCTTTACATTCTTACTTTTCACCTAATTCGATGTCCCATTTTTCTATGTTTGCAATAAATTGCATTACTTAAACGTTCTGGCCTTGTCCGTGCTTACGAGGCTTGTAGCCATAAACGACAAACAATTGAAAGTAATAAAATGACATATGCGTCGAATCTAGACAGCTGATTGCACGACGAAATTTGTACAGTAGAACCTGACCTAATTTTAAATAATTAGGTATAATTTCTATCATAGTACATACATACGTCAATCGTGCTACGACTATCATTCGTTGCTGCAAATAAATCAATGAATATAATAGGACTTCTTGTTAATCAAATATGAAATCGTAAACTAATAATACCCGTTCATTAATTCCGAAAGGAACTAGTAAATACGGATTTTCAAGTCTACATTCAGAGGGTTTTTGAAACTTATGCAAATATCATCCATATTTTTACGAACAGAATTATTAAACTTCTTTAAAGTTTTTTTCGTTGAATGTGTACCCCACAAAACTTAATAGATTAATCCGAATACTATTTTTTTTTTTATATTGAGAAATAAGTAAAAAATTCTGACAGCAGACAAAGACCTTATATATATATATATATATATATATATTATCTAGATTGACAATATTTAGTATAAAATATGCTATATTAATAAAATATATATATATTAAATATACCTAAAAATACCAAGATGAAATTTATAAATTACAAGTATTAAAATTGAACTACAAATTATAATAAACCAGGAACTTAACTACACTCATTACTAACTTAAGGCAATTTAAGATGTTTAAAAGGATATTATTATTAATTGCGTATGTATACACATATATGTATGGGTATTATTCTTGCACAAGTATATTTTTACTATTACTATTACTGTTTTTTTTTCTTTCTTTTTTTTAATTTAAATCTTTTTTTCGAACACTATGTTATAGAAGTTAAGACACGTATATATTCAGATATCTTTTAAGCTTTTTAATAAAAGTGACTGTAAAAACACTCAATTTTTAATGTATGAATTGATATCATAGGCATATTCCAGAAAACGAGGAGATTGTATTGAAGGGAATGAAGCAGCGAACACAAGCTAATATGTAATAAACACATGATGTATAGCCATACAAAAATATGTTATAGTAACAGTAATGTAATTTAGAAGGAGCTGGAACATAACAAATTATTGTTTTGGGAGTACTTTACACAAAAGCTGAAAACCCGCTATTATTTCGGAATGTAAGCATCACCCTGTTAGGTTGTTTATTTGCCTGAACGGTATATACTTGATGAGAAATTAACATATTATGAGAAAGGTACTTTAATATTTACGCCATCCCCGTTCCGTGACGGCAACGTAAAGACCGACAAGGACAACAGCTAATTTTAGTCCGGAAAATTAAACAACTACAAGCGTGCGGTGTATATAGCTATATGTTAAAAAAATGTAACTGAGATGTAACTGAAATTAGACAAAAGATTTTTAGTAAAATAATAAAAGGCGTTGTACAGGTATCGTTACTAGCAACGGAAATTTAAAATGTACAACCAAAGCAGAGCAATAGCGGCTTCCAGTAAAAAAATGAATGCTTTGACGTATAGTTTAGTTTAGGTAAGGGCTTCTTACTCAACCAAATAGAACAAAAGTGGATTTAGTTAACAACATTATTCAAAATATTATGTCACAATGAAAAATCATACATATTCATTAAACTAACAGGCCAACTGTAAATTAAAATGTTAACAGAATATAAAATGATCTAATATAAATTGGAGGAAGTGAAGAATTTTTATTGACCACATGGCGGCAAGCAAAGCTCTTTATAAATCTGACAACACTCATATTTTAAACATTTAACTACTGGGCTGAATGCGATCGGAACGAAACAATAATGAGTGGGCTTTTATGGGGGCGTATAATGCTTCTTGTTACTTAAACATTTTCGATCAATTAAGAACTAGTTACGCGGTGAATTTTATTCAAATATTGATGTTCGCCTGTCAAAACATTAATTGTTTATGAGGAATTAAATCGTAAAAAAGTCCGAATAAAAAAACTGTTTCACAGTGAAATGAGATTTGAAAATTGATGTATTTTAGAAAACGTACACATTTTAGTAACGTGTTTTATAATTACTATGGTATACGTTATTTTAGAACTTAATATGAAGAAGGTCTAATATGGCAATCTACTGTAAAACGGAGGCAGAGGGTCGCCATCAAATTGCCTCAAAGCGTTCTGTCAAAAAAGAGGTTGATTCAATTTGTTTTGGCTAAAAGAGTTAAAAGATACTCTGTACGACCAGACTAAATCGAGATCATATCTGCGCGCCCTAAGTTGTCGACGAAGGACTAAAGGACTTTTATAATTTATAACCAAATGGCTAAAATAAAATAAACACTATATCCTTACTTCAATATTATAAATGCGCATATGAGTTTGTTTGATTATTTGTTACGTTTTCACGCCTAAACTACTCAATCAATCATCATGAAACTTGGTATAAATCTTATCAAGGATATAGAAAAGAATATAGGATACCTCTCATCCAGATATAAAGCACTGTTTCCGAGGGACGGAATTATAGCTTACGCGAGGGAAGCTACGGGTAAAAACTAGTTAGATATAATTATTTTAATATACTAACAAATAATCAAAACATAAGTTTAAAATTATATTAACTAGACACAAACGTATTAATGATTTTCTGTAAATAAACATATATATTTCTACAGGATTACCATCGCTAATAAATAATTCTTGATTAATAATTCCCTTCCAAGTATTTATGGCTTCGATAACATTAGCGTTCGTAACCTATATTTACAGCCCTTATTCTACTTAAGAACTTAATAGTACGACCACACAAAGGGCGCACTGACGCAGACGGGTTTTAAAAATGATTCATGCCGTTGTTAATTAACAGAGTTGCTTTTGCGCATTGAGGTTACTCCGTTCGATATGAGATTTAGATGCAACTATCTTCTACAGTCGGCCCATAAAAGTGCACATTAATGAGCACTAATGTTTTACACACATTAGTGTCACATTAATATTAAGAAACGATGTGAATATAATATGCATTAATGCACTTATGTACAGCATGAGAATTATTCGAAGTATGTTATCGACACAGGTTCTACACTGGCTGATTTAGAAACTTCGCAAAAAGCCTTTAGGGTTTTTGTAAATATGACAAGTAGACAGTATTAAAAACTATTCACTATAACAAAATCTGAGTTCAAAAAATGATAGTAAATATATATGGTGAGGCGGATACCACGCCATGTAGGTTTGTACATGAAAATTGATGTGTCGACACGGGGGTGACATTTGTCACTTTTGACTGATGTGCACTTTTTTCACGATACTACATCTCCGCTATACATATTAATATATAAAAACCCCGCTTTGAATACATTGAGAATTTCATCTTCGCGTCTCACTCCGCAAAATAAACATTATGTGAGTGAACGATTCAGTGGCCACCACGATCAAGACACCAGGTGCGACTCGGTAAGCGAATAAATGCTTCTTATACACCCCGTATCGTTCACATAATTTTCATATTCCTAAAGTATAGACACAGTTAGGCAGACACGCATCCTCGTGTTCAGCCATAATAGGTTCTCAAGCCCGTTGAGTCAACACGCCTATATATACGCCTGCCTCACCAATATAATATAATAATAGTTTCAGTCGAGTATATTCTCTCGATGACTGGGTTGTTTTCCGAACCGGTGGTAACTTTGTCGTTCATAAGCGCCTTCTCAGGGTCTAAACTGAATAAAGTGTTTTTGATTTTGTATAAAATATACTTTTCACCTTAATGTATTTAAACCAATAGAATTATAGCAAACATAATGAAGTCTAATTATTTACAGACAGTCGCTGATTTTATTTATTCTGTAATAACTATTAAATACAGGACAGTAACTGTTGTGCCATCAAATACATAACTAGTCAACTAACTAAATAACTAATTCAATTTTAATCAGTATAAAATTATTATTTAAACTTTAAAATGTAACTAAACGGTATTCCATATGCTATTAATTTTTCTTTGGATTGAGACTATTTTACTGGATTTATTCCTTCATTTATATTTTCCAGTCATTAAACACGATATCATTGTTATTCCGAAGTTTAAAATTAACTTTTACTGGCAGATGAACAACATTTTACAATATTATTTAGTCTATATATTATTATGATTTTGTATAGATGCTCAGCAGTACTGATAAATTTATTAATAAAAAGGGAGATAACTTATAATCGGTAAAAGAATTGTTGGGCTTCAGTAGTAGTGACAAAATTTCATGTAATAAAATAGAAGACAACTCACAATTATACTAAATAAAAGAAATAGTTTTCATAAAACATATATTTAGGAGAATAAAGACGTAGACTTATACTGGAGCAAGTAATCAATACATTTACGAGTAAAGTTTTCATTTTTAGTGGAGAGTATTCGTATATCTCTCAATTTAATTTGTTACCGAGCTTTTATAAACGAAATGTCAGAATCGTAATTAAGACGGATTAAGTTTTAATAGGTTCAGACACTGCTTGAACGATTGTTGAAAATTGACTATAATTTTTTGTATAAATAATGAATGTTTTTTTTTAATAATTATATATTATTTTTCGAAAATTAAGAACATCTTTATAAGTCATGACTCGTTATGAAATTGAAATAGAAATATTTACTAAAACTGTTAAATAGTAAATCAAGTAATAAAGATCAAAATCTAAAGGAGAATGACGTTGACCTGGATACCGTTGTGTTAAAGGGGATCTATGAATATTTCAGTCTAATTATTTCTTCCCTCCGTTGAAAACCTATTAAGAAAAGATAACTATGCACATTACATTATTTTAGTAGATGTTATCCTTTGATTGCTAAGAAAATTATTCTTCTAGACCGACAATATTATCGAGTGTAAAAGTTTCAGTACCCCACTATTGTCTCGCTACACTCGTACGAGACGAAAATCGTTTTATTTTCATTTGTTTTATCGGACTTATTTACGTTTCTGTAAACCATTATCGTATAAGCAAAACCAGCTTCACGTGCGTTATTTATTATAGTTATTTAAATAGTTACCTGTTATTAATGTATTCTTCGCGTTCAAATATCTACGTACTCGTATACCAATTCTCTTGTCAGTAGATTCAGTGCTGTGATAATAAAGTAGATAGTATGAAAATATGTTGAACGAAAAAACACCTAGATTTGCCAACTTTAATGATGATCGATGAAATCGTATTACAGTTAACCAGTGTAATATTTCAGATTTTCAACGTCGCGTATTTTTCATAACCATACGTCTGTGCGAAGTATGATCGCGGGTATAAAATTTAAAATCCTCTATTAATTCAATCGCTTTACGGTTGTTCCTATACGCGGTAGTTATAAATTGGATTGAAATCCAATGAACAAGTAACAGCCTTACTCTGATGGGCGATTAAGTTGCACGTTTCGCTACGGCTGGCAACTATTACATGTATCTGTCTCATATTATCTTGCATTTTACTGTTAGGTGTTTGATATGCATTGGAAATATAAGTTTGCAAATTGTAATCTATTATTCTGTGAGTTCTTTATTATTCGATGTTTAAAATCTCTTATTAATACATCTATACATTCAATGTAATGAACATTCAATGTTCGAAATCAGAATTTTACGTTAAACGCCATGTATTTTAAAAAGAACATTAGGAATCTATACAGATAAACAAAATCGACGAGTCTCTTGTTTGCACAGATGTATCTTTGAAACCACTGAATCGACTTTTAACAACGCTTTTACAGGCAAATAGGAGTCTTTATAATATTTTCTGAGCCACATAACGCTTTTAGATAGGGGTAAGTAGTAATAATATAATTTAACATAAGCAACTAAAAATTGGTAATAGTGTTATGGGTACTTAATAGTAATAACAAAATTACAATTAAATAAATAAAAGACAACCTTCAGTTAATATATGTATAAAATACATATTGTCGATGAAATAATAAAACCATTTGTACAAGGACGTAGTCACGGACAACAGCTAATATTTTTAATTGTTTTTAGTGACTTAAAATACTTTTAGACACGCAACTTAAATATGACTGTACCTAATACATTATTTGCGTGTTAGGTATATGACTATTCTAAAAAAACTGGTTATAAATAATTATTACAATAATCGCATAGCTTTAAAGGCACAGTTGAACCAGATGAAGGCCTTCCTTCCAGAATATTCCAGTCCTGTAAACTTGTTTATTATTTTATTGGAAACATTGTGCATTGATATTTACAAACGAAGTATATTTTACAGGAGTCAACGTGTTCTAGGTAGCGGAACGTGGGATGAAATAAATCTTTTTAACTATAAACATAGTGTAAAATTAGTTTACTATGGAGTTATAAAAACTATTTTAAGGTAGCGCGTACGTGCAAGACAGTTTTGATTTTTATTTTTTAATATCTGGCATTGATGCTTCAGATAACAAGGAATGTACTTTTTTTTACATCACGATAATTTTTGTATCACATATTTTTATATATACATACAACGATTATCTTCGGGAGATCTATAATTCTTCCGTAGTCGTCACTATCATACCAGCCAGCAAGACTCTCGCCAACTAGCTTAACTAGTTCAGCTTAGTATGATTCACGTTGTTGCATCCAAGGCTACAGCCTAAGCCGAGGCTCGACCACTTTGTCACTTTTGAGCTTGTGATTGTACTTGCCATAAGTGCTCGCTCCATTAGTGCGGTGAAGTTGTATAGGCCCATCAGGTCAATAGCGTATAGTAAGTTCGAAACAAAAAACTCTTATCATCAGATCCCGAAATGGGATACGCCTAATAAAATGCTATATTGGTGTTATACTAATATGTTTTTTTTTTTCAAACTGACTATACGCTTATGGCGCTCGGCTACTTGGCAGTAAGCTCAAGGGTGCTAAAATGGCCAAGCCTCGACTTGAACTGTTGCCTTGGATGTAACAACGCGAATCTCACTAAGCCAAATTAGCTAAACTAATCATACATATATGAATTAATGAACTACAAATGAGTGCCAGTGCACCCCAGGAACCCAAAAATGTATTTTGTATCAGTCAACTCGGCTAAACTAAACTAACCTAGTTCGGAAAACAAAGGAAAAAAATAAAACCTTTCCACATATTATATACCTATGGTGCTATGATAATGCTGGTTCAAATAGATTGTTACTTGTGTTCTTTAGTTTTTGAACGTATGTATTTACCACGTACAATGTAAGAAATATTATTGATAAATTTATACGCAATATACCTTGTATACAACATAGTTTTTACACTAACTGTGTAAATTAACATTTTTACATTGCTATGAAGGGTTGTAACATATTCATATGAACAATTTGTATCGAAAATGTATAATAAGTAGTTTTTACTCGCGGTTTCGCTTGTATTGGTGTAGAATTCAACTATAGCATGGAAGCAGTCCTTTTCGAAGATACCATATACCCATTTCTGTACTGACAACGTTTATACTAAATATTATGATGATAGGTTTATTAGTTCAGGCGATAAAGCGTAACAAATGAACTCACGTTAGCTTTTATAAATAAAGATGTATACAATATAACGGTGGTGAAATATAATAGTAGACTATTATTTTGTACATTATAAAACATCTAAATATTATTTCTTAATTTACAGGTAGTAGGTCGCGAAGGAGTCCTGGCTTCTATGACGTCGCGCGACATGCATTGCGGTACTCGACTAGTATCCGGCTTGTTTTCGCGTCCACGTCTGCCTCTCGGTTACTCGTATGTAACGACGGTGCCCCGAGGTGCCTGTCGACTCAACATCTCCGAGGTTGTCTCCAGCGAGAACTATATTGGTCAGTTTGATAATAACACATCAATTTGAAAGCCTTGACATAACCGGCACACTTGCCTCATCGCCGAAACTGCCCATAAAATTATTCGTCGCATCAATAATACTAATAGGAACAATAAGAATACAACGGTAAACAGGCATTTGCGGCATGGCCTTGTAACATATTACTTAATTTATAATGGTGTCAATATCGGTTTTTCATTGGTCGAGTGACGTAAATCATAAATAGTAGGTCAGAATAAAGATCTTAATCAAGAGATGAAGTGTTCATCAGTGCAAAGATCGATGTCGAATCGATTAACCACGAATTGCACATGCGAGTCGCGGCACAGCTCTTCAATAGAGGCGCCTACGCCGCAAATTGTAAGATAAATGGAGGTAGCCATCTATGCAATTGATGGTAAATTATTTGCATGACGCAGCCTGTTACAGTTTAGATAGAGCTACCAATTTATTTGATCATCGCTTGCTTTCATTTGTATATTAATGTGAGGGTTTTGGTTTATTTTTAGCACTAAAAGTTACGAATGGATCTTACATTATGAACGGGGAGTTTGCTGTTAGCGCTCCCGGTACATATGAGGCGGCAGGGGCTCGTTTCGTGTACACACGCGATGAAGGCCTTGACAGTGTATTTGTAAATGGCCCGCTTCATCAACCTGTCGACATAATGGTATTATTATTTTATTTTTTTACTTCAGTCGTTAGTCAAGAACTTTAACACCGTCAATATTATGTATAATTCCCTAATGAGTATAGTTCGTTTATTTAATATTCACTAGTTTCAGTTTTTGTTGTTAGGAGCTAAACACAGAAATTGTGTAATAAGCCGAAAATATTACAATAAACTTTGCTATAAAACAAGAGTTTCATTCCCGATAGTATTAAATTTGTTATTATTTGCATATACTTATATATATTTATCTGCAGAGTTTATAGTATTATGATATGTTAGAACTATAAATAATATAACTTAAATTTCAGATTTTGTACACCCAACCGAACCCGAACATAAAATACGAATTTTTAACTGATTCTAATCCCGACGATAATAACGATATACCATTAACAAACCCTGCTCCACATCATCAAACACAAAGACATCACCGTCATCATAGTATGGAGACTCACACGAAAGATGTTGAAAAGGCAAGATTCATCTCTATCAAAAAATCCTGATTTTAATAATCTTGAGAGTCAATCGCAAGTTCAAAGCAATAGTTATCGGCAATAGAAAGTTTGTATGGAAGATTCTGTCTTTCACTCAATGTTCCCGAACATGTGGCGGCGGCTTGCAAATAGGAAAGTATAAATGTGCTGAATTGGGGGAGAAAGAGGACAAGGAAGTATCCCCAGCCCATTGTACTGGTGCCGCACCTCCAACTCGTCGGCGTAGATGTGGCGGTGTTTCCTGCCCGCCCCGCTGGCGAGCGGCGCCTTGGGGTGCTTGCCCTGTTTGTGGTCCGGCTCATAGAACAAGAATCGTGGGATGTGTTCAAGATCATGCACGTGGTATAACGAAGGTAAATGGGTATTAGTAGTTGATAACCTTTTTATTTAAGTTTCATTCCTTTTTTTGATATTCTTTTCAAAATCACACTATGAATATTTAATACTTGTAGAACTAATAGAGGTTTTCAAAGATTTTAATGAGTAACTGTTTTTACATTTCCAGACATGTTTTTACATTTTCCAACATAATTTCCAGATTAGTGACCAGAAGTGCCCACTTCCGATGCCCCCAAGCAGCGAACCTTGTGACATTCCCAACTGTGATGGAACTGCTGTAACTCCATCGATTCCCCGACTCGATTCCAGGCGTCAAGTCCGACCTAAAGATACCACTGACACTTTCCGCGAAGGACCCGTTATCTCTCTTACTACCAATTTAACCGACAATGATGTTATATCAACACCACCACCAGCTTACAACTTCAATGCTGGTGATGGATGGCTTTATACTGAATGGTCGGAAGTAAGTATCTAATATGTACATATCAAATTTGAATAACATATGCATTTTTAAAGAGCTTAGTTGAATTATAAAAAAGGAGACAAAATCTGTATATAGTAATAGCAGTTCGGATATGCTTTTATCATTGTTGCTTGTTTAACTTTAGTGCACAGGTTGGTGTGTGGGCGGTGGGATGCAGTCAAGAGGCGTACGATGTGTTGACCCATCAGGTTGTGCTGCTCAGCGTGCACCAGAATCAACCCAGACTTGTACAGTGAGGAAACAATGTGACGCACAATGGTTCATGGGTAAGAAGATATCAGCTAAGAAATAAACTAGTCAATTTTACGATTACTTATAATACTCATTTGAATGAAATATATTTATCTATTGCAGACAAATGTAACTATTTTTTCAGTATCTACTGACAGAATATTAATCTTATTTTTAGGACCTGTGACTTTGCGTGCTTTGTTTATTATCCTTAAAATATATTTTGCTTACAAAATTTCTTTGCCAATAATGTTATTCCTTTACTGTCTCTCTCCTGCGTATGGGCATCACACCGCTTGCTCATTTCTCTGCGAAAGAAAATACATATCGCTAAATGCTTTAGCGGTTATGAAAAGCGTTGTTTCTTAATACTTAAGGAATCTTAAGGACCGAGCGTGTAAGAAGAAAAACAAAAAAAATTGATTCGAAACGTATTAAGTAGTTTTTGCGTGATGCACGCAAAATAGCAGGCCTCTATCATTTTACTATATAGATTCAATTTTGACATTCATGATAATTAGGGGTCCATATAACGTTGGTAATTTGCTCCCAGGAGAATGGTCTCCCTGTACTGCGGAATGTGACGGACGACAAGTCCGAGGCGTGATATGTATCGGGGGTAACGGGAGAAGACTACGCGATGGATCGTGCCGAGGAGCCGCGTCCAGAATCAGGAGCGAGTTTGTGGAGAAAAATGCTCACCATCCTGGTATTTGAGCGATTGGGGAGAGGTTTGCTTAATTTTAATGCATAATCTAAACTATTTGCAGTATTCAAAGTATCGTACAGCACATATATGAAAACGTTCCCAAGAACCCTTTTACTACAGTGATGAGTTTCTCTTACTGGCCTTTGATGATCATAAATTGTAATGTACTTTATCATGAGGCATATTATTTAGATTAAATTAGCGTCGGTTTTGGTAAATTTAACCATAAGCGCCACTCATTGCCTACAGGGCCATTTGTTATATAATTTTAGCACTGTGTACTTTACTACAGTACACAGTGTTTTTCCCATTATAAAATTAGATGATCCCAATTATTTTCCTTAGTACGGGAATTAGGAATGTGTAGAGCAGTGGATTGTATAAGAACCTAAAAAAGTAAAACGCAAGAAAAGACTATCTAAAAAGGTTACCAGCAAAAATTTACTCACTCTTTTACCGAATGGTCTTCTTCATACTTAGCGTCAATCAATTATTTAGGGAATAATATTAATTATTATTCAATAGTTAGTGCCTACGCAATTCAAATACGAAACGTAACGTCGTAATAAACTCACTGCAGCGTCATTGGCGATAAGACCCAACAAAAGGTATATATCATTACGACATAACCTATTGGCGATTTGACACTGTGAAAATTCTTCTTTTCTATATTTTCCCACATATAGTTTTACTACCAGAAACTTTGTCGGGTTCAGGTTTCTTGACGATGTTTCTCTTCAGCATTAACCGATAGTTTTACTAAATAAATAGTATGCACGTCGGTTGTATAAATATACGCGAATTCGGGAAAATTTATTGATACATACCGAGATTCGAACTTGCGGACATCGACTTGACATTCCGTCGGTTTTTTCGGCACACAACTTTTCGACCACCACTATTTCAAAATGGAATCTTATATCAAATAGTAGTGTACAATCAGCCAATATTTGCAATATTTTTTAATTATACAGTGCCAAGGACCTTGTGAGGCTGGTGTCCAATCACGGACGGTGTGGTGCGCACGCGGTGGGGTGGAGGGAGCTGGCGGTGCAGCTCGTGATGGAGAGTGTCCTGGCGTGAGACCAGTAGCCAAGCGGATCTGCGTTCCAGCGAGATGTACCACCAAACCGGAAATTAAGCCACCCATCGTTAACCAAGTTCCAACTGGTTAGTAATGCAATCAAAAAAGAAAATTTGTTTGTGATCTCGACGCAATACTATAAAAATAAGAATCGCGATTAAAGTATGGTAAAATAACTAAACCTGTCACTACTGCAAGACGCTAGAATTCCTGTTTTCTTATTAAACTGCACGTCGTTGTTAAAGAATAGTAAAACTTGGATATAGTTGAATTGTAATAACAATAATATAGTTAAACCTATTACTTCTGCAAAATGCTACTATTCCTGTTTTATTATCGAATTACTACTATCTGTACGCCCTAGCACATGCAGTTTTCATCAAATTTATTAAAAGTATATATGAGCTCTCACCTACAGACAGCATTTGGGGCTGTAAATATATTTGAGGTTTTTATAGTAAAACTTTTTTTACAATCGCCTCAATTTTTTTTGTGCATTTATCGCATGTTGCATTACAGCCGGCCGTGGAGTAGGGGTAAAGTGAAAGGCTCTCGGCAAAGCAGCCAAGGCCAATATGGCGGCGTCCGTTGCTCAATTAAAAATAATTCAATAATGTATATAAATATTTTTTTCTGTTTTTAAAATGCTACGATATGAAAAAAGTTTCGCTTGGCATCATGGTTTCATAAAACCACACATTTTTTGGAAAATTTATTTCATGGTATATAGAGGTGCTAGCTGAAAAGAAAAAGAACTCATTATTATTAAATTATTACAGTAATGTTATTCTTACTGTTTAGCATATCATTTTCGTCTAAAAGTTTTGAACGGTGCGAGAGAGTGCAAAACGCGTTAAGAAATTTATTTAGATAACTATGTAGCAAGCGAAAAATATTTTGTGAATTCAGTTTCAGATCCACAACAGAGAGTGACTAGACACCAAAGCCGTAACTCACAGAGCTCCAGAGACAGATCTTATGCTGACGGTACTTTCTCAAACATAGTATTTATACTGACTAGTTCTCATCCATTGGATGTCGGAACTTGACCATAATTTATTATCTATAAGTTTCATTATTATTGAGTATTTTTTTGCCAAAGAGTGTACCAGTATTGTAGATTAGCAGACGTGAGGATTGTCTAGTATTGTCTAATACAAACGGAGACATATAATGAAAAGCTTGTCGATGGATATGAAAAACAGCTTTTTTTATTTTTATTGGCAACAAGAAAGTTCGTAATTACCAACGAAACAAATAAAAGAAAAAATAAAAAAAATCGGTTGCGAAACGAGTGAAAAATGTACTGAACTGTTTTATTTTCGTATATATATACAGATGATCAAATATCAAAGTTGTTATTAATCATGCATCTCTTTCATATCTTGGAGTCGTATATGAAGTGGTATTTTCTTAGAGTTGGTATGGTCCGATAACCTGTAGATCGTAGACCTGTACTTATTCATAGATAAGTACACATATGGTGAAAGGGTTTTATTTATTCCCGTTATTTTTCGAAGTTGGTTAGTTTAGTTTAGCCTAGTTGACTGATACAAAATACATGTTTGGGTTCCTGGGGATGCACATGCTGGTACTCATTTGTAGTTCACTAATTCATATATGTATGATTAGTTTAGCTTAGTAAGATTCGCGTTGTTGCATCCAAGGCAACAGCTGAAGCCGAGAGTCGGCCACTTTGGCATTCTTGAGCTTACTGCCAAGCGACTGTGCGCCATAAATGCTCGTTCTATTAGCCTGGTGAACCTATGAAGATACATTAGGCCAACACCGTTAGTCAATTCCAAGGAAAAAAAAAAATACTTGTCCACGACCAAGTTAATTAGACAACGGATATTCTTCACAGGATTTGGCGATGAGCCAAACATAATGGGAAGCAAGTAGAGTCATCTATAATATAAAAATGAACCGCCGAACGTGTTGCTAAGCGCAAATTTCGAGAACAGCTGAACCGATTCCGCTAACTCTTCTTTTAGAATATTCCTTGAAGTACGAGGATGGATCTTACGGAGAAAAAAATTAAAAAAAATGCCTGAAAAAGTCTAAAAACAACACTTTTGTATACTCTCATACAAATGATTCGTAATAATACTTAAAAGTCAAATTGAACTTTAATACTATAGCATAAAGTTTAAATGTTAGTGGAGAGGTTCCTGGAAGGCAAAACAATTGAGTGACGTTAATATCGTATAAATATTAATGTCAATATTGATATGATGGTCTCGAATAGCAAAATAAGTATTAAAAAATATATATTTAAAAAATCGACTGTTAGGCGTTACGAAGTTCGCTGGGTCAGCTAGTTAATATATAAAAACAAAAACCTAATTCATAATAAAAACTTTTTATACTTATAGCAATTTTCTTTTAACTCACAAATATACTTTATATTATAGAATTAAAACGAATCTAGCACTTTCACGTGTTTAAAATCTATCAAACTGGTTTAGCCTACAGGTAATGCCTCAAAACAAAAGGCGTACACTCAAAAAAGTTACCCTCCTTCTGCTTACACTTTCTAACAGAGAAACGCTGAAAACGATTAAGTTAGCGGTAGTGTCAATACAATATTATCAAAACTAATTAGATAATAGTTATCTTTGTCTATCATCAGGGGCGTGTGCGGATAAATTAACAAACTGTGCGTTGGCCGTACAAGCTCGCTTGTGTCACTACCCGTACTACACCGCCAACTGCTGTAACTCTTGCCATGGACGATAAGAAGTTTCTAGAGGTAAAGGCTACTGTTTATACATAAAATTTAGACGACCACTAAAAAAAAGTTCATACATCTGATAACTATACATTAAAAAAAAATAGTCTAATGGTCGTGACAAGAATAGTCTAAGAAGTCGTGGTGGTCTAGCGGATTGACCAGTGGAATATAGATCCGATGTCCGCAGGGTCGAACCCCGGCATGTACCAACGAAGTTTTAGGAATTCGCTTACATTTAACTAATTGAAATTGGTAACACTATCGGTTGACTGGTGAAGGAAAACATCATGGGGAAACCTAAACCTGAGAAATGTTCTTCTAGTACTACCATTATGGGAAAAATATAGAACTGTGGATTTCTCAGAGTTTTAAATCGCCAATACGTCGTGCTGGGATAATGATTATGCTCATAGCTTCCTTCGGGAGGAGGCCTATGGCCCTGCAGTGGGTCTCTAACAGGCTGATGATGATGATCATGATGAATGGTCGTCTGGTGATCGAATTTCGACCATGATAAGCTGTACAAAGATTTTTATTCTCACATAATAATATATACATATTATTATTTGTATTTATTTATAGCTTTCTTTTAAATGGTAAAAGCTATATTAAACATTGCATAAATATTTTTGATCATAGACCTAAAGAGCATAAATTAAAGGTTTCGACTCGTTGAAGGTACGGTATAAAAACTTCCAAAATAAAGAAAAAAATAAAGAAAATCAGTTGAAAAACGGAACAGAAAATGGCGCTAAGTTTTCTTCTATTTATATGTAGATTTTATAAAACTACATTATACATTTAAATTTTAAACCGAAGTCACTTTGACTATAGAAAGTCACTTTTGCATTAAATGTAGCCCACAGCTATCCTTATATAATAAAGGGATGAATACACAATGAATTTCCAGTGCCAGCGAACTGTATAATTGATATGCAGGAAAATTAACGGCTCAGTTGCCTTTCAGCCTTTGAACAACCTTGTTGAAAATGTCAAAGGTTTTCTATTTCTACCGTGCTCTACAGTGGATAAAGTTTTGCAAGAAGGATGAATAATTATACAGAGTAATTATTTAATGTAGAATACTTTTTATACAGTAACATGAAATTAGAAAGTGGACTACAAAAATTACAAAAAAAAAAAAAACATTTTACATTAATGCAATATCAAATCTCAAAGACGCTGAGATCATTCTATTCGATATTACAAATGAGAATGTGATTTTGTTTATTATACTTTCACACATTCAAACTTTCAAATCTATATTAATGGTAGCGAATCCTCTGATAAAAGCTTTGCTATACCATATAATTTAAAGAGATCTAATTACAGAGGCCGCAACGTCCAGGAAACTATATTTAATTTAACAAACAAATTATAACGTTACCTAAAACATATTTGCTAGCTACTATAATGATTTATTATTATTAAGTGTAAAATTATAATATATGGACTTTGTGCCTTATTCGTTATTCTAATAACCCTTAAACAATATATACCCCTAAAGTGAATCTATTCAAATTTGTTAAAGGTACCCACCCTCAAGAGATTTGCACTAAGGCGGTTTACACTTATTGTGATACGAAGTGGACGCATATAGTGAGAAAAAACGTAATCCTTAACAAATCTTAGAAAACCATTACAATATGGCCGCGCACGAAAGTAATTTATAATATAGTCAGACACTAAAATACTCCGAATTTCTCTGAATAATTAGTAAAAAGGACAAAAGAGATTATGAATACATAAAATTCTATCATAAACACTAGAAAGTAAGAAGTAAAAAAAATAAGTTACAGTTGTACACATTACAATTTATTTGTATTGTATGCCTTAAAATTGAGATATTAGAAGTATTGAGAAGTAATAAAACCTGTTAAGGTTGGTTGGTATAAACTGTGCGCGGCTTTACGTACTGTGTGTGTTTTTTTAAGTATTAGAGATAGAACCGTGATCTCCGGATGTTTAGTCGAGTTTTGGAGTTGATCTATGTGACTTGAAAAAAAAATTGTATTAAATCTTGAACAAAAAAAAAAAGGTTCCTCAATTATTATCGCACGACATTTTGAAAATTTTCGGCACAACAACGCGTGTATTTTAAATTGTAACTTGCCTTGTAACAGTAGAAATGAATTTTTCCCTATGTAAAATTGTGTTTAAATGATTAATTATAACAATAATTATTGTTACTATTTACGATAAATACGATTTTTTTCTTTGTAAACGTTAAAATGAATTTTAGGTTATATGTGTTAGTATAAGAACAAAATAGTATTCATTTTAATATATGTAATAAACGGCAATACTTAGTTTCTTCTATATTATACTTTTAGAAACTGTGACATTGTGTTTTTAACTTATTGTACTTGATTCTATACGAGAATCTTAAGAGTTGGAATCTGTAAATAGATTACTTTATAATTATGTATAGTGCATTTAAATACTGGCTGTTTAATATATTTGTACTTTTAAGATAAAATATTGTAACATCACAATTTTTTAATACTTGATTTGCTAATATTTGTAACTGATTTGCCAAACTCATTTTTTTTAAATAAAATTTGACTGTACTAATTACGCGTATAACAATGTACAAAAATAAAAAGCTTTAATACCGAGTATTGTGTTTTTTTTTCTTTCCAATTCTTTTGTTAAGTTCACAATTAATAAATAACAATTCATATGTATAGAGTCATATATATATTCAATATACCCTACCGAATTCCTAATATTATAAATACTAATGTACGTTTGTTTATTTATTGCAGTTGCATGCCTTAAATACTCCTACCTCATCATCATCTTAGCCCTAATCCCATCTAAGTAGAGTCGGTACAACATATTTTCTTTTTCCATTCCCTCCTGTCAGAAGTTATCTTTTTCTTTTTTTTTTCTTTCGAACTGACCTACACACTGCCAGCCAATAAGGCCTTCATAGTTTCACCGGACTGCTAAGGGGCGCGCTTAGGGCGCTCACCCGATTTGTTTTAGGCGATCACCTCAAGGGCACTCGGTGCACCTCGGCTTGAGCTGTCGCCGAATTTCCCGACCTAACTAAGCTAGCTAAGTATCCATTTCATACACATATATGAATTCCTGAAAAATGCATGTGTGACCATGCATGTTTCACGAATGTATATGTGTATTTGGTATCTGACTACTGTATTGTGTGACCTATTTCAGTCCGAAAAGGGCAAAAAAACAGCCCACCACTGTGTGCCTAGGTGTGCATGTGTGTGGGGTGATCGTGTAAATGAAAAACAAGTGTGAATCATTGTATTCACGCGAGTAACATACTCGAGGGCTCCACACCGAGGGACAAACCTAGCCTCGAGTTGTTACAAGAAAAATCACGACGAGTGTGCGGGATCGTATCTTCACCCCCCGCTCACGGAGGCGTGAGCAGAGAGAGTCGTGGGCGTGGGCGCAAACACGCATCTTTTAAGAGGACATCGAGCGAAAAATAAAGAACAATGGCACGGTGCCTACTTAACTATACAATTACGTACGAGTTCCTAATGTATCGATCTATTGTATATGAACACGCGGGTTCGAACTGATATTTTGATTAACGCGAATTTATTTATGCGTGGCGCGGGTTAGTCGTTGTAACGTAGTCGCACAGCCGGGAAAGCTGAGATCGCGTTTAAGAGCCCGAGCTCAGACGTACTATTAACGAGCACGTTGAACGCGAGTATTTCTTGTACATCGTGTACTAACAGAAGTCGAGCTATCCAGTCGATACTGATGGTCGATACTGAAGACGCGGTAGGTGGCGCAGGAGTGGACTGAGCCTTCTGAGGCTGGGGCTTGGCTTTAGGAGCCGAAGGAGCTGGCGGGGAAGGCCTTACGCGCCTAGAGAGTGCAGCGCTCGGCGCAGGAGCGGATGCTGCCGGCGGACTGGAGGTGCCCGGCAGGTCAGGGAAAGCCTTCTGGCTTTGTATGGGCGGAGGTGGAGGTCGTTGCGTCCGAGACGGCGGGCCGTGCGCCCTAGACCGGGTCACACGTCCGCCGTGGCGAGGACGGGTCGGGCGAGGCGCGTGGGGACACCCGCGATAGTTTACGAGGGATTTACGAGGAGGCTCTACGTAGACTGGGGACAGGTCGCACACAGAGTTGACCCTTTTTTTTTTTTTTTACGTGGGGAAAATCCGTAACGGATACCCACCCACCCCGTCGGGCAGCGGGGGGTGGGTTATGTCCGAGTCCCACGGACTAAAAACCCCACGGCCAATGGCATTACTTCTGCTCCCCGGCAAGTGTCGGCCCCTCATCAGGGGTCCCGTCTGCGGTCTGAGGGGTCAAGATGGTAGGCACGAATGACGGCACGAAGGAAGCGCTCTTCCTCGAGAGCGTAAGTGAAGAAAGGGAGTTTTCGCTCCCAGAAGTACCTGGTGAGCTTGCGATGCTCATCGGGGGTCGAGACTCTGATAAAGATGCCGGCAACAGTGTTGACGGCGGACTTGTACAGAATCTCTTGGAGAGGCTCGGGGCACCCGAGCGCCACCTACATTGGACTGCTTTGGGACGGAAAGTCCCGCAGCCGAGTCGCTGTCGGACGGATTCGCGGCGCGTGGGCGTTTACCGCGGCGCGTAACGGTTGTAAAACCGTCTTTATCGGCGGAAGAGGTCGCGGACGCGGGGGCGGCCGCGTGATGAGCGTCGAGCTCCATGTCGGACTCGGAAAAATCGTCGGAATCGCAGTCGGAAATAGGCGCGAACGGGTCATTGCGAAAACAACGCGGGACCGGCTTAGTACCGCCTAATTTGCGCGCGAAAGTGCGTTTGAGTCTATCGAACTCGGAGACTAGCAAAGGGTTTTCCTGACACGCGAACATGTGGAACCGAATAAGATCTTCGATTTGGGCGATATCGTCTAGGGCCTTAGGGGCCTAAAGGGGCCGCGGGGGTGCGGGGGTGGACATGACTAACCTCCCTGCCTGAGGGGCAGGGGGGTGCGCCTAATTAAAATCTAACGGACAATCCGTGTCCGGGCCAAAGGGAGACGCGACGCGAAATCTTCTCTCTTCGTATCTGCACACGGTGCGGCGCGAAGAACGACGCTCTGCACGACACACGACGCACTGCACAGCTCTCGAAGCGCAGTACGAAGCACGATGCGTAGCACGGCGACTCGACGCACTGCAAACAGTGTGCACGGCTTCGCACCGAAAAGTGCGGTTTAAATGGTACACTGATAGAGGTGCACCGTCGCTCTGAAAAGAGCGTGTTGATTGACAATAGCCGAGTAAACACCGTCTCGTAACGATAGAAAAATTTCGACCATTTATAATTTTTTATTTATTTATGAACGAGCAACTTCTGAAGTAATTATTGATCGCACAGGCGCGAATAACTGGGTCGCCCTATTCATAGTGAGCGAAGCCTAGAGCGGCTTGATAACAAGCGTAGTATGGCGTGGTTTAACAGTCAATGGTGAATCAGAATCGCAACCGGAACACTCTTCGCAACTACTTACGAGATCAAGACTTTTATTGAATCTCTGCGACAAAATTCAAAATAGTTCTATTCGACTGACCATCGGACCGGCATGGTTTTCAAAAATAGTTGTGAGCCAATCGAAGGTGGCTCAGATTTATGGTAAGAAAGGTAATTTTCGGTCTTTCTACTACAGATATAAAAAGCAAAATGTATATGAATAAAACTATAAAGGTTTGCCCTTCTGCATGTATGATGCAAAAACCACTAGATAGATTTCGATCAATTTACGATTAAGCTGGACTTGTTTTTAGTCTTACCTATAAAAAAAAAACCACGATATATTTATTAAATTTAGAGTCCTCAAAAATTTTAATAGACATCATTTTTATAAGCACTACAAAAGACCAAAGAAATTTTGTAAGCAATGTATATTTTTACTTTTAATTTTATTTTACGTTTTTTCCTCTGTACATAAAATAGCATGTTAAGGTAATAAACAACGCTGATGAAGTCGTGAGTTTCAGCTAGTACTAATAATACCGTAGTTAAATTACAGTGTTAAGTAGTAGTATCAACTGGAAAGTGAATAAAAATATTATGGAAGGCTAAGTATTAGTATCTATACAAGATTTAACTGCAGAAGAACCATCCTCATATTTATTTTTGGTGTATGCGCTACAGTGGTCTTGTCCAACGTCTAGTCAAAAGTGCTCGCAGGAGAACATCCTATGAAATCAATGCCTGAATATTCGTACCATACAATATTCCTACCATAAAAATATTGAAACTTGTTCTAGTTACACTATCACAATCTTGTTTCAGGGGTAAATTCTTTATGTGCCAAGGAACTAATAGACTATATAACCAGTGAGCTTTATTAGTCGCTGAATACGAAACATTCCTTCATTACTACAAATGACTATGTTAATTATGAATGATTGCGGAATGTATTGTGACTCAGAAATCTATTCACTTTGATACAATTCACGGAATCTTAATGTTATAGATTAGCTTTTGCCCGCTGCTTCACCTGCATTAATGTAGCTTTGACCTATGACCTTTTCTGTACACCATACAGTACACATACTGTAATGGCTTGAGTAGTTAGGTTGTCAAAGCGTAATGAACAAACTTATTTTGCATTTATATTAGTTGAATACATGGAGGAGTGAGGGTTAATGTCAGGTGCGCGAGGCCGATCGTAAAAATTAAGCCAAATCATACACCACAACATGAAAAGCATGTTGTAGCGAACCCTACTTAGGTGGCATAAGGGTAAGAAGAAGAATATTAGTTGAATACAGCGGAATTGGCAATATTTAGTACTTATCAATAGGTTGTATCTAAACAATGAAATAACGGTGAATTGTTTTAGTTTACAAAACAAAGAAAAATCACGGTATTACTTACCATACATCTAGCGCGAAATAACTACATAAACATAGATAGCACGGCACATACGGCTTCGTTTTTGTTATAATAATTTAATTGTCCCAATTTTTCCAATGAACTATGTTTTTTATTTTGACTATTTGATTTTAGTGTCTTTACTGTAATTTTTAATGACTACTTTTTTCATTACCATATATTTCTATACCCTCTGTAACGATTTTAAGTTGCCTATGTTAAATTTTATCCTTTCGGTTCAGCACCTATGGTAAAGCGTAGTGATATGTTGCTTAGGTATACTCAGTGAAGTTTTCTATCTACTTGTAATAGTGTCATCAAAATGGACTCAGGACGTTACATGCTAGGAGGCCAAAAGTACAGGATTATATGCTTTGTATGTCAAAATGTAAACTTAACGATATTGGTTTGAAAAAAAAAATCTGTGCCTCGATTACTATTACGACTACTACGAGCGCCATCTGTTAGGTCTAAAAATTATCGTTTAAAGGAAAAAGATACAAACAGGCTCATCGATAACCACAAAGATAGCATAGGAATTTTAATCTTCGTAACTCCTCCAGCGAATTCACGAGACTGAAGAGACTGAAAATTTCAAGAATTAAAGGGGCAGTACAAGTAATAAGAGGTTAGCAATTTCATCACGATTTCCACTCCCTGCTTTTAAAATGTCTCACTCGCAATATGTGACAGGCTTAATATCCTATCTGTGGATATACACAGCGATCTCAATTTCAGAAATTACTTCGAGAGTATCATCCCTGCTACATTTCGGATACTTGGAATCCTGAACACATTGCTACGGTATTTCAAAACTAATCAATTGTACCTGTTCTATAAGGCCTAGGTTCGGTTTCTAGAAAAGTCCAATTAAATACCACCTCGATGCCCCTTTAGGTTACAAAAACGGATTACCCGTATTGCACCACGCGTACAATACGAAAAAATAATGCCAATATTGTGCCAAGTGCATTAAAGAATTGTTTGACCTATTTTTTTTTTCTCCCTTGTACAAGAGAACAACACGCGCGAACCTTTAGAGCTGTAAGCTTACAGTAGCTTCCGTCTCGGGTCAAACAAAAATAAACTGTATGTCATATCTTCACAATATTATAAAGCTGTCGAATCACCTCCTGGACGGTAAGTTCCTTTATTCATACGACATCGGGTCCTTCATATATAACGTGAAGAGATTTTTGAGCAGTCTAGCATAACAGCATAACTACATAGGGATTGTGAATCTCTTCTTATTCGTCGTTATTTTCTAATTGTTCTGTGATTACTACAGGTATAGTATTATTAAATTACCGAGCTTCAAAAAGAAAAAAAAAATAGTTTGGAGAATGTTTTATTGTTATTAAGTTTTATATTACATTTTAACGCCCAAGAAGTCTCTGGAGGTTGGTAGTTTTTTTTTTTATAAATATTTTACATTACTCTACTTTTTATTTGGTAACGTCGGAGAGAAGACTAAGATAGCTAAGTTCGGTTTCATAAGCAGTTAGTTATCTTTTTCATTGCGCTGTGCGATACAGACAGCGCTTTACAAAACTAAAACAACGACGTATTACTCTTTTCTTCACTAAAACAAATGTCGAGGACTATTTACTCCATTCTGTCGTCCTTATTAGTGCATATTCCAAATTACCATTCGTTCTGTTTAGAAACACATCAATAGAACTTACAACAGCGGCTGGAATATACAAATATTTGATCACAGATTAATAAAACAAATTAAAAAAATCTTTTAATGATTCTTGGTTTGAATTAGGTCGGTATAACAAAATATACACTTTTTATTGCATTTTTTACGTTGCAATCTTTATTTAAGTTGCCTCCTACGTTTAAATGTTACCGTTATTCACTGTTCTTTTTCAGTTTTATGTACACTAATTATAACTTTGATGAGCATTTTTATGGAATACTGGCCATTTACTCATATAAAAAATCATACTAGAAGAATCAATATTATGGTTTACCAGTTACATTCCGTCACTATGTGTGTGGTAGCGAGAACTGTTTGGCAAGTTTTATTTTTTTAATAACAATCCAATATCTTACCGTCTTTAAGTACATCATATTAAGGCATTTAAGAATTTCATATTCAGCCAACAGTTCGGAATATAGGCACCTTACTTTGAAAACGAAAAACTTATTAGATGAAAAAAACTAAGCAGCCTAAACTCATAAATTCATTTGTATATACATTTGTAATTTGATTAACAATTATAATGTAATTGCTATAAAACTCATATGCATTAATATTGTTTAACGGTTTCTGCAGCCGTGAAAAAATATACCAAAAACCTATACCAAGGAAGGAATAAATAACTAATAAGATAATGATTCCTACATTAATGCCAATCAAAATTAGAATAAGATGTTAATCAGATGTAATAATAGATAATGTAACAATAAATCATACTCAGTAGATTAATCAAATACCTTTAAGATTGAGCAATTTACTACTATATTTCATTTTCGATTTACATTTCATAAATCATTCTTGAGTAACTGCAACCGTTTGACTAATTAAAGAAGCTTTTCGTTTAAACTTCAGTATAAAATATTCATTTGTAAGTAGTTCCTAACCTCATAATGTTATTAAAAGTGAACACGCTGAAATAAATCTCCACAGGTGAAATATTTTTATCACATAACTAAAGATAACAAGCTATCGATACGGATATTTTGGCCGATAAGTTGAATAGATTCCGGCGTATTTCGCCACACGCGTGTATTTCTCCGTTGAGTGTGTAGTGTGTGAAAAATAAATAAATACATAGACATGATGCCACCGCCTCCTCCACCACCACCGGAAGATGGACCAAACGATCGTAATTTCGGAAGGCCAGAAGTAAATAATTTGACAATCATCATGAACGTGGTAACAACGGTGACGCATATTTTACTAGGCGCTGTTGCGTTTAGCGCATTCTTCTTCACTAACTTATTTAACGGATCCACTCACCTAACTCAACATATATATTTATGTGTAATCGGGGTAAGTCGATTATATTTTCCACAATGATACGTTTAAATAAAAAATCTATGCTGCATTCTGTGTATTATACTCAACCTATATTCATTTCCACATTACGAGTATCTCAAAACTCGTAAGAAGTCATTGAAATTTTCATACCAAGAATATTTTTATTGTAAACTTTAATTTATTGTAGTACGTCATACTGATGAGCGAAGCCATTCTCACCTTCAGCCCTTACAACGGTTTGGCGAATTCATTGAAGTATCCGAATAAGAAAACAATTCATTGGGTCATGCAAGTTACTGGCTCTGCACTTGCGCTAGTCGGCAGCATCATAAGGATTGCGAATGTCAGTAACCACTTTCAGACTGCCCACGGAATTCTTGGTAAGATCAATATTACTTTTTTTTTAATGCGATTGGAGGCAAACGACCATACGGGTTACCTGATGGTCAGTAGTCACCGCCGCCCATGGATGCTTGAGAAACGAGGGCATCATAAATGTAGGTGTATTTAATCAAATAGACCAAGTACCGCTTATGTCATTTGTAGTTAGCTGATAGGAAATGAATAATAAAATCCACACTATCGATAAGATGTTTTGGAATTGAAAGGAAAAAATAATCAATATACCATTTATCGCTTACTCATAATAATAGGAAATAGGTTGACTGTAATGATTACGTCATCATTCAGATTATTTTTTTATCATATTAGACAAATTATTAGACTATACAAGTAGGTGTCCTGTTTCATAACCGTGATTCCTGAAAACATCTCATTATAGAATGCAAGCTGATAATATTCGATAAATTAAATTCATCGAAAATTCACAGTATTCTTAGCCTCTATATCTCCAGAAATGTACTCCAGAAAAAAGAAAGTTCGCCAGCAGACGAACTAGAAATGCAATAAATTATACATTCGTTAAAAAGACCAGCAAAAATTAATAACGAATCTGACTGATATATTTTCGACTATCTGATACCTATAACGTCTGGGTTGCTCATTATATATTTACATATTTTATATGCAGAGGAAAAAGCATAAAAAGTTTAAAGTAAAATCAGTTAATTTACTTCCCCTCTCCTGCACATGCGTATCATACTGCTTGCCCCATTACACACTAAGGAATAAGTATCCCACAAGTAAATATAAAGGAAAACATCGAAATCTCTCCTGTAGTTTTTGTGTGATACGCGTACAACTGCAGACCCCTATCGTTTTATTTTTATAGAAGATTCATCATATGTATGCAAAATGAAGTTATTAATGAATCGTACATTTACAGGTCTCATCGCTATGATCCTGACCGTTATCAGTCTGGTAGGAGGAGCAGTAAAGTTAATATTCCCGACACAATTCTCATCTTTAATCCATAGACTTTTACATGCCTGTTTAGGTATTTTAACCCTCGTAACAGCATTTTTATCGCTATGTTTCGGTTTCGATAGACTATATAGAAATGTCATGGGTGATGTTAATGCAAATTTATCAATAGCTTTAACTGTGATTGCACTAGTTGGATCACTCTCATCTGCTTCTATTAATGTTACAAGACGGCTAATGAGATATTAATTATAAGAATTAAACGTAAATATGCAAATTTAATCATCTACATTGGAGACAAAACTTTATATTCTTGTAATAAAATGTATTTGTTATTAGCTAAAAATCTCTTTATAAATGTTTCACATTGATTGACTATTCATAATAGTAATTTTAATGTATTGAAATATTTTAAGTTCAGACACATACAGAACATACCTGATGTAACAAAATCAATAACTAAGATATATGTAGGTACTAGAAAATCAAAGGAATCACAAAATATCTTCGATTATTGTCTTACTATTTTCTATTTACCTGTACTATCGTAATTCCTGAATTGTCTAGTAAATTAATAAAATAAATAATAAACAACAAGTAAATAAATTTCTTTATATTTTTTTATAATTCTCACTTGGTTTTTATAACTTAAATATTTACAAATACTTATATATAATTAATTACAAATATGGTTTACTCAGATGCAAGTATATTTATATTAAAAATATGTATGCAAGTTAAATATTATGCTTAAAAATATTATAAAATACTTTGACACACTATTGTAAAATTTTAATATTTCAGTTAATTTACTATTTAATAAGAAACTTAGACTAATTATCACACCAATAAGCAAATTGAACTAATACTAACATTTTAAAACTAAATTAAGGAATACTGATTTAACAAATATTAAGATTTGAATTAAGCATATAAAGTGCGTAAATTATGGCAGTACGGTTGTTAGTAGGTCAATACCTGCTAGTATTAAATTTTGACGTAATACCCTAAGTTAAACTGTATTATAATAAATATATGGTGTTCTAAAACATTTTATCGACAACACTTCAATATCTATTAGATGTGTGATCTTCATGTTCTTTTTTAATCAATTTGGTTTGTTTTTTTTTTATTTTTGTTACCTCAGAATTTTGTCACTTATAAATCGATTGAAATTTTTTTTTTTTTTTATTTGAATTGAGATATTTTGCAGGTAGTTCGATTTTATTGGAAAATAACTTTGGAACTTGAATTTCAAAGATACACCAAGGACCCCTTAAAACCGAATAGGAAATGTATATTGATTGAGATATTGGTAGGTTTATGGCAGTCTAAGTATAAATAGTTACCTACCTAACTATGGGCATAGACATTTTTGAAGTCTGTATATTTTTTTTTCTTAAAATTTCCTTCTTAGCATTATAATAGTTTTTTTTGGCAACCTTTTTTCTAGATTATTACTGCCCTTGTCGTGTAGATATTAACATTACTAGTGTTTTGTGATAATTTCAATGTTCTTATAATATGGTGGCCCCTTTGTTAGAACTTTCGAGGGAGTTTTTATAGCACTCTAGAATTCATGCTCCGCGGTATTATTTTCCATCTACGTCGCTTGTGCATAAATACCGAACTATATACATGCCAGACTAAGATCCCACCAAAACCTCCACTGTAGTATTTGTTACCATTTAAATAGAGTTACTAAGTTGTTATTGATTAGTCCTTTGACTTAACGTGAGCTTCAAAACGATTAAATTCAAATGTACTATTCAAAGCTTTTTCAATATTACACTTCTCAGATAACTGTGGGGTATTACTACATAAGCTTAATTATAGCTCTATCGCCCTCGACACGAGTTACAGCAATTGTGAACGTAGTAATTATAGTGACATAGCCGGGCTTGTACCGCTAGAAAACAGTTGTTCAGTTTATCTTCACAACCTGGAAATAATTATGATTATTACTATTCGTTGATAATTCTCTTCGGACTCATTATTAATAATAGAAAATAATAATATTAAAGTCATATTTATTATAACAGTGAGAAATTGGTTGAAGGCAGTTCACAGTCTTAGTGATCATATAGTTTTTCACTGAAAGCGGTTGTTTTATACGATTATTTTATATAAGGCTACTTGATTATCGCGGCTTCGTCTGCGTCGTTTTATTACCTTAACGATATATTCCATGTACAGAGGATAAAACAACCACCGCACCGCTTAGTAAACATACAATACTCAAAATGTAGTGCTTTTGAAACTTTAATATTAACCTTTATATTAAATAAAGTTATCGTGATAATCTTTTAGATAAGGGCCAAAATTCGAAATATATCCAATAGTTTCTATGCGATGTGTGGCAACAGCAGACCTCATTTTATTTCTATAGATTTCATGATTGTAGATATTTTTTCAGTGGGTGTGTGTAATAAGAAATGGTAGTAGCATTGTTCAGCGCTTACAAATTTAAAAACATATTATTTTTTCTCATTACAATTTATGAAATAATTTAAAGAATAACTTTATATTTTGTATAAAAATATTACACCTATATACCTTTAGATCCACTGTGTCTAGCAATACTTGTTTGAATGCTCGTATTTTCGTATCCTTCTTTTCTTTGCGATTCTGAAAATTGGTACAAGTTTTTTTTAACCAAGTTATATATTTATTCAAATACTGAAATAATAACAAACATCTCTTCTCATTTGTCAGTCCGTTAAAATGACCAACAATTTGATTCTGTGCAATGATGATAAAACTATCAAGTATTGTTTGAATTATATTAAGCGTACATATTCAAAGTAAATTTAATACCTATAGTAAGGTCGGGCGGTATAGAAGAAACACTGGAACACTTGCAATTCGCAAGACCTTTGTGCGATCGGTTTTAATTGTCCACAATTTGCATCACCATCTTTACCGGTTGCGTCACCGTGCATACACACCACTGTTCGCCTTTGTAGTCCAATTTTGGAAGTGCAATTTCCCGTACACTGTATATGGAGTTAAAGACACTGTTATATTCAAATTACGTGTATTGAAATGTATATTATACAACGATAATGTTTTCAAGATTAGTTTTCGTGAAAGTGGAACTGTTCTTTAGTATTCGGAGAAATTTTATGAACTGGTCTTAGAACCCTCGACTAATTTTTTAAGACCCAGATCTCAAAATGGCGTATTATGTTTTTAATATTTTTTAATTTCACATCATACATTGTAAATTTGATGGTTTAGTAAAAAAAAGTTCGTACAAATAAAAAAACTATTAATTGTATATCAAAATTATAAATTTACAATACATCGTTTGTTATTTTTCACTGTTTTGTAATAAATTAGGTATTTTTTAAGCTTATTCTGCCAGCAGTCTGTTGACTTGTGCCTCATGAGGTCTAAATTCGTTTGTACGGAAGTTAAGCCTTTATGGTTTTCGACAGTCTAGGTATTAAGAAAGTTTTATAAATGAATACTACTATAATTTTATAACACTTATTTCTATTTCTTATTTAAATTATTCTTCGCAATAATATCTCTAATACCGGCGAAACTGTAACATAAACAACCGACAAACGAATACACCCAGATATCGAAATCATCAGATTCCTATCAGGACACTATTTATAATTAAAAAAAAATGTTTTCTATGGTGCGGTGACATCATTTATAAATTATTCCGGACTGTATCGTGTTGTTTTCATATCAACTAGGTAGAATATACAACAAAACTCTAAATCAAGTGTACACGTGATGCAATACGCAAGAAGACAGCTCCACATTAATTACCTCGAGAACGATTCAATCCTTTAATTCATTCCTCGCGACCTCGGTATAGGTAATAGAGTACTCAATGAAAATTGAGACCTGAGTTCATTGAATTCAGTGTCACATTTACGTTATTAATACTAACTAGAAGCGTTCGTGCTACACAGTACTTTAATTAGAGTATCAATCACAAGGCATTGTTCGTTTCAATTAATAAATGGAGACGCTCATAGTGGCAACATATTTATTAACGAAGGTGTTAATTTCCTAAGTATCATTCTATGAACTCGTAACTATAAAACGCTTTATAGTAGATCAAGATGAAGTAATGTTTAAAGTAATTAATTCAAATCATAGAACTTATAGTAGTGTTTAGATTAATCTTGCGTTTTTTTTTTAAATATTTTAGGGGGCAAACGAACAGGTGGGTCATCTGATGGTAAGTGATCACCGCCGTCCATAGACACTAGCAAAACCAAGGGAGTCGCAAGTGCGTTGCCGGCCTTTTAATATATGTGGGTCTCCGGTGCTCTCACTGACCGTACGAAACGCAACAGTGCAAGCACTGTTACTTCACGTCGGTTTTCTGTGAGAGGGTGGTACTACCCCGGGCGAGCCGACCCATTCATGCTGAAACTAGTAATAGCTTCAGCGTAGCTCTACCACCTATACACTATAATTTGCATAATAGTATAACATATCAGTATACATTTTACTATAGTGTTTCTTGCTTATTCTGGCAACATAACGTATAGTTAAAAACAAAAAGTATTTAAATATACGACTATTTTTTTACAATACTTTAAAAAAAATGTCCTTTTTTTGTTTTTGTCCGACTTTATCACAATTCCATAAGTTATTTTAATATTTGGCTTGCAATATAAAATCATCTGTTATTTACTTGATAACTTATGGATATCAGATATATCTTAAATAAAACCATTTGAGTGCTGCCAAAATTTTAGTTCGATAGTAAAAATTCAATTAAAATATTTATAACCAAAAGTTTTCTATCTCGTTTATTATACAATAAATGTGCATTAATAATTTTGATTTATTTTTGTAGTGAATAAATTACAACTTATATTCTATTATCTAATTGTAAACAAATATACCTGACTCCAATCACTGAAGTACCACGTGGGTGAACACTCCATCCCACATTCCCTTTCGTGTTCCGGTCTGGGACTTTTGCATGCGTTGTTACGAAGATGCCTTCCAGTCCCACCAATGCATAGTACGCCGCGAACTTGCTTCCCTTTGCATTTAGAAGAACATCTTGACCATTCACCTGTTATTATAATAATTAGTGGAATGTTTTTCTTATTACCTAGGTAATTCGCATCGTAATGGTCAAATGATTTGTTCGATTACAGCAGGCTTAAAGATCGGCACTAATGTTTTTTTGTAGTATCGAAATTTATAAAAACATTGTAAGTGGATCGGAACGTGTGAAATTTCCCTCTGAACAAAAGTATAATGAGAATGTTTAGAACCATTTATTTCTCAGAGCACCAAAACGTTGTGTGTTGTATTTTCTACCTAGCTAGTTTCGAAAACAATGACCGGACTCCACCTACACTCTTAGGTGTTTGACTCGTAAATTATTTATATGCTCAATTTTTGCTTTGAATTTACGAGCGCAATGAGCGCATGTTAAGGTACCGTCGGCAAAGTTATATTCTAGTATTAGATTCTAGATCGTGTATTTGTTGACACATTACGTTTTGTATGTATTGTGATATTGATCAAAGTTAAATCTTTTTATTGGGAAGAAACCTTTTTATAATCAAAAGAGAAACTTTCATCAAAAATATTTTTATTTATTACTAGCTTTTGCTTGCGAATTCTCCTTTTGTTATTCCCACGGAAGCGGCACTTTCTTCTGGATTAACGGTACCCAATATACTATTCTATATTCCTGAGAACATGTATGCAAAATGTCATGATCAACAAACAAATGTTCAAGTCAATTTGTATCAAACAAAGGTTTGATAACAATCAAACCAATATAGTCACATTCAAATGTATAATATGAGTAAGGACCAGTAAGGATTTCCTATCTAGTATTACCTATCTTCAATCACTCTATTCCTTGTTCATATAAAGTAATTGTATTTATACTGTGAATATTAGAATTACTTCTAATTAAATTTTAATATTCGTTTTCAAACAATATTTTTTAAACAACTACTAAATTTACTTCAACTATTCCTATATATTTAATTACTTTGCTCTCGTAAATTTCTATAGTAAATTATTCATACAATACATTACATTAGGTTAATTTTTTGACTTACACAACACATTTAGGTTACAAATCATTTACACTCTTAAATATTACTCACCAGTAAACCATTCTCCATCGAGTAGTTCGCAAGACAACTTGGGAGTGCAAATACGTAATGACTCAGGCTCTTTTTTAACATCACATCCCGATGGATCTGCGCAACGAATACTTCGAGTCTGTACACCATTTCCCACACACCATCCTACGCACTAAAACATTAATACAAAATCAACGATATTTTTAATTAAAAAATGTATAGAAAATTATATAGAATGTAGCTTGATACTACATTGTTCAAGAGACCGTTAACGTAACAACTAAAAACTACATTGTAACACGTGTGAATAGTATTACGGCTTCGGTCGTAATTACATGTTTCCACTAATGTCATAAAACTTTTAGTGAATTGTTTGGTGAACATATATCATAAAACGCCAACGTATTTCAACAAATGCTTAAATAACGCACCTCGGACCATTCTGTGTAAAGCCATCCACCTGCTGCACTAAAACTATATTTCGGGCTAAGTTCGATATCAGAACTGTTGATTGACACCGTATAAACTGGCCCTTCACGGAATGTATCGGTGTGCTCTCTGGGCTTAACACGTTTTTGTTCGATGTGTCTCACTTGGCCAGTATTTATTTCATCGCATCGTGGAATGTTGCACTGTTCGATAGTCGTTGGTTTTGGTGGAGGACATTTGTGGTCACTTATCTATAAAACAAAAAAAAATGATGTTATCAAATGCTTTTTCTATTGCCATAGACATAATCAGTTTATTTACTTAAGACTATTGTAATTTCGATAACTTTTTATCTCGGCACGGATATATAACAAGATAAAAATTGCCACGAAATCTGAATTTCTATCTGAAAATAAAATATTATTTAAAAAACCAAACAAGTAGCAAGTATACTTTGCATATGAATGGTTCTATTACATATGTATAAATAAAAATCAATTGCCAAGTAAAAGGAAGCGCATCACTTTATAACAGCTGCACCTATTTACCTCATTCTGTGTTTTTTGAAAGAAAATATTTGAAGGATAGTACACTAAAATATTTCCATATAAAAAAGTGAGTTAATGAGTGACATAGAAGACAATAAGGAGATCTACAAAAACATTCACAGATTTGACAGTTTAACAATCAATTGTTTAGTTGCCATTTTGATTCATTAGATAGTCGTAGTGTAAAGGAAAGAATTGGTCCAAATATTTTGTTAGTAACCCTGTGTGAAGCCGATGGAGGAGGAGGTCGAATGAGGCAACTACTAGTTTATAATTTTTTTTGTATTTATTACTTATATTTTGCAACGTCTACGACTAGCAACAACAAGTTTTTAGTAATATATTTTATTGTACAGATTCTAACAAATTAAAATGAATAAAAACTATATATTAGCCGCATATTTATTTCCGATAGAATTATAAATATATTAGTTTCAGATGTATTCCAAAATGTTTGCCATATTTCAAGGCTATTGAGCTTATAGAAAACGTTGATATACCTTAGTAATTCCTCTCGAATGATCTTGAACACAACCGACGATCCTGGTTCGGTTTACGAATCCGCATCGAGGACAAGCGGACCACGCTGCGGCTCTCCACCTTGGTGGGCACGGAACATTGCTACATCTACGTCTTTTGCCCACGGGGGCAGATCCCGTACAGTGAACTGACGAGACTTCTCTATCGTTACCGTTTGCAGTAGACTCTACACATCGATACTTTCCGAGCTAAAATTTGAGTTATTATGTCAATAAATCCAGTTAATTACACCATTACAGTACAATCCCAAATTACTAAAATAATTTATTTTTTCTTCAATAAAGGAATACATTTAAAATTATTTAGATTTTTTAAATATCGTGTAGATGTCTGCGTTATGTATTATTTGTATGCCGATAACGTAATATAATCAGATCTATATTCAAAAACCTAAAGAGAGGGTCAAGAATTTGAACACGCGCAGTATTTTTAACTCGTACTAATGAATACCATCACTGTCATCACAGAAAATGTTAATTTTAAACAATTACCTGAATGCCACCTCCACAACTCCTCGTACACTGAGTGAACGACAATATCTTCCATACAAACTTTCTATTGCCCACAACATTCTCGTCTACACCATTTTCGGAGCTTGCGCTACTTTTCGACATACTCGTAAGATCCGGGTATTTTGAAATGTTAGGTCGTTCGCTCGGTCTTGGATATGCATCCAAGTTGTGGTGTCTTCGAATATGTTTGGTAGGAACTGTAGAAGGAATATCAAGCACGTCACGAGAGGTTACGCTTTCCTCTTCATCAGAAGTGGCTTCCATAAAATATTCATACTTGATGCTTGGATTCGGTTGTGTGTAAAGAATCTGAAAATTAATACATATATTGACATTATAGTTTCCAGTACTATTTTTTCCTGTACAGATTTTTTTATTCATATGAAATTGAGAAATAGGTAGCGTAGAATATGCCCTTCGGAATTAGAGATTAGGGTCTAATGTTAATTGTGCTGTAATTTGTAATAATGACTTTAAAAATGATACTTATATAAGTTTCTAATGAGCCTCGTAATGTACTAAGAACTGACCATGATATCAATAGAAGAGCGTAATGGTCCAAATGCATAAACGTTATCCAGTCCAGCAACTCGAGTATATAGGAACCTCGCTCCGGCTGCCTCGTACGTGCCCGGTGCACTCACAGCAAATTCTCCATTCATTATATATGAATTATTGGATATTTTTAAAGCTGAAAATAAAGATAAGGCATTACCCACACCTGATATATATTTCGAAACAACATTATTTTGTATATTTTATTATTTGTATAATTTTTTTGTTAACGACACGTAATGTGTCTTGAGCCATTAATTACGTATCTGGAGTTCTGTACAACATCTGTCAGTGGCCAAATTGATTCAGCATGCGTTCCGAAATGCTATTCTTCAATATATAAATAAAACGCATACATATTTTATAAGTTTGTTTACTCGTTTAAAAAAGTCTGCAGCACTGGTTGTTACTCATTCATTATATCGAAGATTGACAGCATTTCTCAACATTATATGAACCTTAGAAGTATACAATAGTTTCAGTAACCAGTAAAACAAATTATTCTGTAGGTTACGAAGCAGTATAAGTTTTTTATGAAGATAGTTGTAAGCTAGCATGGTGCTTGTTAGTAAATGATTACTCAATACTGTATAGATCACTGTTATTAAAACGTATAATTCATTTGATGAACTCATATATATCACTAGCTGTTTCCCGCGGCTTCGCTCGTCCATTTGATTCATCACTCGTACTTATTTCCGCATTAAATATACCCACGTCCTTTTCTGTACCCCTGACAATGTGTATACAGAATTTTATGATTAATAGTTGAATTATTAAGCCATGAAAATATATCAAATGAACTCACATTCGCATTTAATATATTTATAAATGTATATTATGACTTGATGAAAAACTACTACTACTGATTGTTGTTACGAAAATAATTATTTAAAAGTTATCTCCTCAAAATCGGTATGCATTTACATAACTGGCAAATATTATATAAATATTATAGTTCCTATGCCGTATCCTAGAAAATATTTATTGAAATGTGATTAAGCTTATATTAACGGCTCATTTACGTCTATCAAAAGGCCATTCAGCTCTTTATACATTCGTGAATACGTCTAGACTGTAAAGAGCTATTCATCTATATGGAGATTTAAATGCACTAAAATTAAACTTTGCTATAAATTGATTTTTATTGCTTTGCTTTTTGTGTGTAGTTTACCAGGAAATTGGTATACTTTAGTGCATATATAATATATATTTGTATAATATATTAGTTACACTGTATTAACATTCAGATAAGTTGATTAAGAAATGGTTGTCTGTAAAATCGGTTTACGGACGATAATTAACATTGATGAAAAATTGCATACTTTTTTAAATTGAATTGGAATGTTATTACTGAATTATCGATGGACTGGAAAAGACATAGATGCTTCACAAGCCGAACCCTTAGGCCAATTGCGCTTCTCTATCGCTTGTTCCACACTCTCGCTTGCACGCTCGGCACAGGCGGAACGTGACAATGAGGTATGCTTTTTTATGCGTGCAGCCAGTGTTCATCGATTTATAAGATGTTATACGGTCAAAATACTTTTTGGACAAGTAATTTAATAAATACACTTTACAAGAACTTATGCTAAATTATTAGTAATACAAGGTAATCTATTTATATAAATAAAAATCAATTACCTAATGTATATAAGCCACTATTATAATACCAGTCATGATGTATGCATCGAGTGCTGGGCTACGAAAGAGACGGATGAGAAAAAACTACACGTAGCACACATACGAATGTTAACATGGATGTATGTTTATTTTATCATATAATGATTCTATTGACTTACAAAATGATATTAATCATCTACAGTATTGGTGTATTCGCAATAAAATGAAAATAAATATACAAAAATGTCATTTAATTACTTTCACGAAGAAACGGCCCCCAATAGTGTATCCATACAAAATAAACAATATATTATTACAGCGTCAGAACACAGTAAAGGATCTTGGTGTATGGATTGATTCTAAACTAACCTATACGTACCACTATGATTACATAACATCACAAGCTAACAAAGTTATGGGTTTTATATTCAGAATGTCAAAGCCATTTAAAAATCCTGCTACATTGATCACTTTGTTTATGACATTAGTTAGAAGCATTGCAGAGTATTGTTCGGTCATATGGAACCCATACTATCACATACATACTGACAGGATCGAAGCTATTCAAAGACGGTTTGTACGTTATTTGGCATCAAAATTTGGACTGAGACGCAAACTAGCGTCGTACGAAGCTAGACTAAATCACTTTGGAGTCAAAACACTTTCATCCAGGCGAAACATTAATTCTTATTTCATCCTACATAACATAATTAATGCCAAATGGGATACAGCAGAGTTGTTAAGTCAACTTTCAATAATAACAAGAGTCAGCCGAAATCAAAGTATCTGGGGTTCGCACCTGGCGGTGAGGGAGAAGGGGGACGGGTTCGTGACAGCCGTTTGGGGAGAGTACGCCGTTGTGGGGGCGTACTTCTCCCCTAATAAGCCCCTGTGGGAGTTCGAGGGGTTTCTCGGCTCCCTGCAGGGAGCTGTCAGGCGGCTGTCGCCTCTCCCCGTGGTCTTCATGGGCGATTTAAATGCTAAATCAAGGACCTGGGGAGGGGCAGCCACGGACCCGAGGGGCGTGGCCGTTGAGGAGTGGGCAGCCGAAGTGGGGCTGTCCCTCCTCAACCAGGGGAACGTGCACACGTGCGTGCGGCATAACGGGGGGTCGGTGGTAGACGTCTCATTTGCCACCCCGTCTGTCGCACGCCGTGTCCGGGGGTGGAGGGTGCTGGAGGAGGTGGAGACCTTATCGGACCACCGATATATCAGGTTCGAGGTCTCCACCTCCCAAGCCGGAATTGGCACCCGCCCCCGGGGAGGCGCGAAGTTCCCCTGTTGGGCGGTGAGCCACCTCAACTGTGACTTAGCGGAAGAGGCGGCCATCGCCCAGGCGTGGGCCATGCCCCCCCCTCAAGATGATGTCGACGCGTCCGCAGCCCGCCTCCGTGGTGCCCTCACGGAGGTTTGCGACGCGTCGATGCCGCGGAGCGTACGCCGCCCAGACAAACGGGCGGTGTATTGGTGGTCGCCGGAGATCGCCGATCTCCGTGCGGCCTGCTCCGCGGCCCGGCGACTGTTCGGGCGCAGCCGTCGACGGCGGCATCGGGACCCCGAAGTGGAGGCCCGGCTGTATGGCAGCTACAGGGAGTGCAGGAAGACCCTGCAGGCTGCCATCAGCCGGGCGAAGGAAGCGGCATGGGAGGAGCTGCTTCAAATGCTGGAGAGTGATCCTTGGGGGCGCCCGTATCGGATGGTGCGCAAGAAGTTGCGATCCTGGGCGCCCCCCGTGACGGAAACCCTCCGGCCGGAGGTGGTGGCGAGGATCGTGGGAGAATTGTTCCCCGACCCTCCGCTGCTGCCAGCTCCTCTCATGCCTCCGCCTCCCACTTTGCGGGGCTCGGGCCGCGTATTGCTGGGGCGGCGGCGGCACTCGGCCGATTGCTCCCCAACATAGGGGGGCCGGGTGCCGGGTGCCGTCGACTCTTTATGGGAGTCGTGCGGGCGATGGCCGCCTACGGGGCACCGGTCTGGGCTGATGCTCTCGGTGCCGCCAACGTGCGCGTGCTGCGTAGTGCGCAGCGCACGGTGGCACTGAGGGCAATCCGGGCGTACCGAACAGTGTCCTCAGCGGCGGCCTTCACGCTCGCCGGCTCCCTGCCTTGGGAGCTGGAGGCGGGAGTTCTCGCCGCCGTGTATGAATTCACGGTGGCGAGGAAGCGTAGTGGGGAGCCTCCGGCTCCCAGGGAGATCGAGGCGAAGCGGAGGGAGATGAGGGAGGAGGCAACGGGAAGGTGGATGCAGGACCTGGCGGACGCGCGTTTCGGGACGTTCACCGTCGACGCCGTCCGCCCGGTCCTGCGGGAGTGGTTGGGGAGGAGTTGGGGCTCCCTGACGTTCCGACTGGTGCAGGTACTCACCGGCCATGGCTGTTTTGGGTGGTACCTGCACCAGATCGCTCGCAGGGAGCCGACCGCCGCCTGTCATGAGTGCGGCGCTGACGTAGACACCGCGCAGCACACTCTGTCCGAGTGTGCTGCGTGGGAGGGAGAGCGTCGCACTCTGACGGCGGTGGTGGGAGCAGATTTGTCGCTGCCGAGCGTGGTTCTGTCCATGCTCGGCAGCGAACAGGCGTGGCGAGCTGTGGCCTCCTTTTGCGAGGAGGTCATCTCGCAAAAGGAGGCGGCGGAGAGGGCCCGAGAGGTAGATCCTCGAAGTGGCCCTCTCCGCCAAAGGAGGACAGGCGGGAGGAGGCGGCGCTTTGCCCAACTCCTCCCGCCATCTTAGCCGGACCTGAGGGGATGTAGTCGGGGGACTCATCCTCTCATTGCACAGGTCCGGCGGACGAGGGGAGGCAGCTGGTGTGTACCCAGTCTGCCTCTCTATAGGCAGGAGCCCGGCGGCCACCTTCCGCCGGGCGGACCGTTGGGGCGGCTATTCAAGGTGATTAGCGAGAACGATCCCTTGCCGCCCCAACAACACGGTCTGTCGGTACACCGTGGGGTTTTAGTCCGTGCGAGTCGGACATAACCCACCCTCTCCCCCGGGAGGGTGGGTATCCATAATGGATTTCCCCACGTAAAAAAAAAAAAAAAAAAAAAAATCTTCCAAATTCCACATTGCTCTAATAATGTATCTTATTATAATCCGTTATAGAGAATGTGCAGAGCATATAATAATAACGCCAGGGATCTGGACATATTTCACGGAAATTTAAGTAAGACTGATGTCAATAACATTTTAATGATGTAAATAAAATATATATATAATGTAATATTCATAATATGTAATTGTTTTCTATTTTTCATTATTTATTTTTGTTTTTTATTTTTTTTTTGATTTTTCTATAACTTTATAAAATGTTGTGCCCAACTGTTATAAGAAGACAAATTTAGTTCTGTACTTTATTATTATTATTGTGTATATTATGTATCATTAATTTGATTTCTGTTGTTGAGCCAAAATAAATAAATAAATAAACTAAAATCGATAAGATTACGAATGAGTATATAACAGGAAGTTTGAAAATAGCACCAGTGATAGAAAAGTTAAGGAGTAATAAGTTAGCATGGTATGGGCACGTGATGAAGGGAGATGGAAGTCATGTAACTAAAAAAGTTTTAAGTGTGAAGGTGGACGGATATGGGAGTAAAGGAAGACCGAAGAAGATCCATATCTTCTTCTATAGATTGTGAGAAAAATGATATGTGTATAAAAGGTGTAAATACCGAGTTGACATCTGACAAGGGAGAGTAAACAATGAAAACATATTGTGCAGACCCTACTTAGGTGGGATAAGCGTAAGAAGATGATGATACTGAACGTGTATGCAAGCGCATTCTAATTCTATTTTTGATGTGTGTATGTAATTATGAGGACAAAGATTGTATGAAAGAAAATATTTAGAAAATACTACGTAAAAGTAAAAGATATGGGGTTAGAAAATCTTTATATAAAAAAGCGAGAGAGTAAGTGAGACTACACACAATACAGAGGTCGTTAAAAATTCGGACAGAATTGACATATTGATGGTCAGTTGCTATTTTATTTCATTACATGTTCGTACGAAGAAGGGCCGGGCAACTAGTAATACATAAAAATGGATATTGGTACACATGGAATTGACAAATTTATACACCGTTTGACCGACCACAATTAAATTTGTCACGCCTGGAAAACGAATTTACCTAGCCATTTTAATGTAACTCGTCATTGGTGGCGCTACAATATATTTCATTGTTGTTAGATTTTGTAACCAATAGCTAACATTTCTATTATAAAATAACATTTTACTTACATATGTAATGCAATAATAAATACCTACCAATATAATTCTCGCTGGCATTAATTTCGGAAACGTTTAGACGGCAAGCACCCCGAGGTACTGTTGTGACGTAGGAGTAACCCAGAGGCAGTCGCGGTCGTGTAAAGAGTCCAGACACCAGTCGGCGTCCGCATCGCATTTCATGTGCTCCATTACCTGCCAATACGGACTCTCGACCAACAACCTGTAAACAGCGTATCTTATTGTATTGTATACAAGCTATCGGCTACTCCGTTGGATTAATTAAATTACAGGTGTAAACCCAACAGAATATTTTAATGTGTAGTTATTGCAACGTCAAAATATTCGATAAAGTTTTGGAGTTGAGTTGCAAATAATTATAATTCTGTCCAAAAATGTATAAATGTTTACAAAGAGAACTAACTACTCTTAGATAGTTTTTGATTTCAATGATATCTATTTATTTAACAAATCAAACCTTCAAGACAATTCACAAACCAAAACATTTAACAGCAACAAACGATAAATACAAAATTGTAAACACCTACGCATAAAATGCTATATTTATTTGAAATCTGTTAAAAACAGTCTTTTAACATGATCATCATCAGCCTGTAAGAGACCTACTGCAGGGCTATAAGCCTCTTCCCAAAGGAAGGTACGGCCATAATCACCACGCCGACCCACGACGTATTGGCGATTTCAAACTCTGAGAAATTCACAGTTCTATATATTTCCCAAATATGATGGTACTACAAGAACAATTATCAGGTTCAGGTTTCCACAAGATGTTTTCCTTCACCATCAGCAGATAGTGTTACCAATTGAACTTGGTAAATGTACGCGAATTCTAAAAAAATACGTTGGAACCTACCGGGGTTCGAAACTGCGGACATCGGATTGATATTCCACAGATCAAACCACTAAACAACCACTACTGTCTTTAAACATACAAGTGTGAAATACTAAGATAATTATATATATATATATATATATAAGATATTTCATACACTATTATCGAGGAGTGTCATTATGTAAATATACAATTTTTATTAATATATATAATAAATGATATCTGACTTTATTTTAACAAAAGTGCATGCTGATAAAGTCCGGAAAGTGGAGACAATTACATAAATTACATAAAATAATGTTACAAAAGATATTGTTATTATATGAATCCGCAGCCAAAATGACAAATACCATATCATAATGGGTAAATCTACGATATAATGTTCGAACATTTACTTGTAATTCATTACTTACTTTTCTTTATACGGAAGAGATTATAAAGAAACACGATTGAAAGAGCCGACTAGTATTTTCAATGGAACATTTCGTAGAATAAATTAAAAGAATTAAATAACTGCTTTAAATGTAAATCTATGATTAACAGATTAAGGTTTGTTGCAGGCTGCGTGGGTATGTTTATAATTTTCTTATGCACCTTTTCATAAGTACTGGATAATATTTAAATAATTTCACAAATAAAATCAAAAATACTTTATTCAATTTAGGCCACAAGAAGGTGCTTATGAACATCAAAATTACCACCGGTTCGGAAAAGAGCCGGCAAGAAACACGATCGGGTTTATCTGTTTAACATATATATAGATGTATATTTACAATACATTACACGTTACAATCGCTTTTAGTGGATGCACAGAGAGGAGTCAACTCCAGACATCACACGATGGTGACCCGTTCAAATATTGTTCCACTCTATAATAGTAGCTCTTTGACACCAAGACCAGCTTGACATGGCGCTTAAACTTCCAGCCCGACAAATCGGTAATATACGTCGAGACTTTATTATAAAATGTAACACTATTACCTTAAAAAACTGTTACTGGTTTTACTGATTTTACAAATCTGATATATTACACGACATATACATTGTACATTGAGACCATAATGATAACCAAACAAAATGTTGTAATTTTACATTTCTGTTAAAATCTGCTCAGAAATAAGTCAACTTTAGTAGATATCCATTAATTATTAGATTACATAATTCTAATAATAAATATATTTCCATTATGTCGTATTAAAGAAACAAAACTTCCTTTATGAATTCATTTAGACTTACGCATATTATTCATATTTTTGGTGTTTTTATGATCGCATAATACTGGTAGTGATAAATGGAGCCATAGATATAACAGAAAAGTATAATTGTTTTCTTTACGAACAAAGACAAAATAAATATGGTTGAAGAAAATGTATGGAAAAATATATATTCACTTCATGTTAAGGTATATCTGATTAAATGCAACTCTTGCACTATAAACGAAAGAACGACTGCTACGGATTCCTTTTCTCGTTTTGATCATCTTAATGAGATGTAATGTCACCTTAATATTTTAAACATGTCTATGTAACGTCCATTTTATTTAAATAATACTATAATAATCATTTTTATTGCTTGTAGGAATTTATAACGGATGACTTTATATAAAACCTTACATATCTTAATGTCACACTATGGAATCCTGTTAAAAGCTTGGCCGATCGTTTTTTTATTCACATTTTATGTCTTCATGCAAATGTAAATGTGGCTATGAAATTATCGGTTTACATTTAAAGGACGACGATCTGCGAATTACGAAGAAAAACCGGTATTTACCTAACAATAGAAACTGATCATTTGCAGATATATCATGTATGTTGCTGTAGATATATTAACAAAGTCTGATAGATTTTTTTATAAATATTTTTAACTTAGTGTACATATATATATGTTTATATAAATACATTTTACAAAATTTATAACTTTTTCTGATATTTAGTCTGTATCGTAGTTTTAAGAGTAACTTTTCTATTTGTAACAATTTTCTTCGAGACACTATAATTTACTGCCATATTATTACTACATTGCTGCCATACTTTAAGTTGACAACGGCGTTTTTAATGGGTTCATTGAAAAATCTTCTGTCACATAGGCTAATAAAGAATATAATTTAAGTTTAAGTATTTGTGAATGCGAATGCCGATGCGAATATATGTTTTTTTTAATATGTTTCGATTTTGTTTCAGTCAAAAATCGACTAACATTAAAAATCAAATCTTGTGCACTTATACTAGCATCATAAACATGGAAACTTTTTAATTTAAAAAAGAAACTGTCAGCATTATTTGATGGCGTGGCATTGATAGAAAAAAGTTATATTTTAATAAAAGAAGTGAATCCATTTGAAAAAAAAACAATATAATAAATTTTAATTATTCCACGGATATTTTTATATTATTTATTTAACATTATTTTTACAGTTTTAATGGGTAACGTAAAAAGTATTTGCGATAATCATGTGTGAAAATTATTTGTACGATTTTTGGGAATGCGCACATGAATGGGAATGAAAACTGTCTTTGTATCAATAGTATAAACTAATATCCTGTCTAAATTCGTAGATGTAGGTACATCAATAGCTTGTGATAATCTGTTTGTGTAAATGACAACTTATGAGTACATAAAACAACGAATTATAAAGACCAGAAACAAAATTGAAATATCAACTTAGTAAAACTAAATTATCGCGTTTATATTAATACCATCGTGAAAGGATTACATCCCTTAATCTATATAAATGTGTTATAAATATGTTTTATTAAATCCAAATATACAAATAAATACAATTTCCAATACATATTAACATTAATATTTTGAAATATGATATAAATAATGTCAATATACCATTTGAAACGGTTAGTATTAATCTGTACGTAATTATTTTACATCGGTAATAAATTAACTTATATTTAGAAATGACTTATAAATCAAATGCAATGGTAATTGAAAACTTATACTGATAGCCTATTAATAAGGATTAAGCGTGAGTTAACTAATCACCTGTCTGCTTCTGTCGCCTTTGAACTCGATGAACTAAACTCGACGCATAAGTCTTCACACAAATATATTATTCTTTAGTTCTCTGACAAATGTTACGAGATACCTCTAACTAGTAATTTAATGTTTTATATTCAATTAATTGAATACGAATATTGTAAGGAATTTACGAGCAATAATGTCAATGGAAAGTTCGAGAATGTTTATTTGTACAGTTTTTAGCTACATTTCTTTTTGTTCATGAATTTTAGTGTTTAGCCTCACCTGATTTACATTCTGAATCTCATGAAATTACTATCCGAGTCATAGGTTTCTCCTTAAGGAAGATATGGCCATAATCACCAGGCATGCCTACGACTTATTGCTAATTTCATATTTCCATATTTTCTCACATACTAATGGTACTAAAAAAACATTTCTCAGGTTCAGGTTTCCTCACGATGTCTTCCTTCACCGTATACCGATAGTGTTATCAATTAAATTAGTAAATGTATGTGCGCAATCCGAAAAATTCAAACCTACAGGCATCGAATAGAAATGCTAAGCCTAAAGAGAACCACCTCTCAATTACATGAATTGGAATATACGTACAGGTTCTTAGCGACAGATTTATACATTAAGGTTGGTTTATAACGAGTATTAGACGAAGCCCTAGCATCATGTTATGATTTCAACATAATGTTTCCTCCGTTGAAAGCTTTGAAATTTTAATTTTCCTAACAATAAATTATAATTGTTTAAAATAAATTGAATTGAGAGAAAACCTATAACTTTTGTAATATGTTTTGTAAATACCCATCCAGTACTGTTTTATGCCTTATGAATGACAATTCTATAATCGAATTTTACACAGGTTCCCCCCTTATTAGCTTAATTTCTTATTATTTATCAAAGTTAAACCTATGAAATTAATCGGGTATGTAAAATCCATTTGATACAGATTCGATTTTTTATATAACAGGCGGTATATACTTCGATATAAATAATATCATCTGTCCGTTTAAGTGACACTTTTAAATTATAACATGAGTCTAACTTTACATGATAAAAGCGGCATGCCCATAAAGTGTCCATGTAATTGGTCCGAAAACTTTAATTGGCCATAATGCGTTCTTATAAATCAATTAATACAGCAACCTCCTTTCTTGGACTGCACTGATTACATCTTGACATATCGACTGCTCAACGAACACAGACATTTATAAATCTTTGTAACAAATTCAATAAACGGTCGCTTGTTTTTTTTTATTGAAGCACAGTTAAATCGCTCTAAGAAATACATTTTTAAGGAATATGAGATTATAAATGTATGATGTTTGAATGAAGATGTATGAGGTAATAAGTTAAAACAGAAGAGTAAACATTTCTATTTACGTTAAGAATGTAATTTAGTTAGTACGTAAACTATTTTTGCACGTAATCCGGGGACCGGCTAGAATCTCAGATTGGGTGATGCAGTAGGTCCATGAGTTCTTATTAACCTGTAATTGGCCATTACCTTTTTACAGCAGGATGACTTGTTTGATTTTATCTAATATAAATTTTAATATTATCATTTCTATTACACTTGCAATTTCAAACGACTTTGCAGGCGTTCTCTATACAGCAATTGCTTTCGACTCATTATTTTATATCTGTACATATAAAATAATAGCTAACGGATGGACTAAGAGGAAAATGACGAATTTTCATATAAACTTTGATCCCTTTTTCATCATCTTAGCGATTGGATTTCCAAAAACCCTTCGTTAGTGCTTACTTATAGTGTAAAAGGAACCGCATATAAATTATCACAACCATAGTTCCAGTACTTTGGGATATACATTGATATGTCAGTTACTCAGTCAGTTATTGTTTTATATGTTTTCTTTTCATAGTTTATAGATTAGCTTTTGACCACAATCTCATCTGATATTAAATGATGATGTGGTCTAAGATGGTAGTCACACTAAGTCTAGAGGGAGACCGGCTCTTAAGTGCAGCTGCCGGAACACAACAACAAGTTCTCGGCGACAGATTTTCAACTTGAGGGTGGTAGCTAGCCAGGCGGACTTAGTTAAAGCCCTACCACCATGCTATGGTTTCACAACGATGTTTTCCTTCACCGAAAGCTCCGACTCAGTTGCTAGGATTCGAACCAACGTCCTTCGACGCTGTGCCCGAACACACTACCAACTGAGCCATCATCGCTTCAAATATGTATAATGAATAATATTTTGTTCCACCATTTTGTAACCATAAATAATGTATTCAATACATTTTAGATATATTAAGTATATCGTTAATTTATATTAAATATTCATAAAAATGTTGTTACGTTGATGCAATCATAAATTTTGTTTGATGTTTTAGATATGGGGGGTGTATATGCTGTTGATTACAACGAAAAGATTAATGAGGTCAAGATAATACTTACGAAAACTGTGAATAAGCAAAGTAGAACGGATGCTGACACCATCTTGCACCTTGTCGATGATAATAGCTAAATAGACAGCACTTTACACACGGCTAAACTTCACTGTACTTGATCGATGTGCATCATTATTTAAGACTGCTTCATGTAACAAGTTCATTAGTTTCGATAATAACAAATGAAATTGTAGTGGCTAATCGCAGAGATATTATACAATATCTAATAGAAAATAATTAATGATTGGTGCCTTGTCCAGTTTGCCCATAAAAAAATCATGTGTAGTATTTAGATAATTTGTTGCAAATTTTATGCGCTAAAAAAAGTGTGCGTGTACTTATTACACGCGTTAGAAGTTATACTTCTTTGGTGTAAAGGGATAAAATCTTTTCATAATTCTTACATTTCGCCCTATTCTACGATTGTAGAAAAAAGGATACTAATAATAGAAAAAAGGTATTTAATACATACATACGTTTCTTTGAATAAAATGTTGACTATAGCTAACTTTAGGGTATCGGTTTTTCGTGACAGTGTGCGCGTGCATCGTAAAAATGTACTCTCATCATTTTTCCCTAACGCGCTAAAACAAGTATAACTTCAAAAAGGTAATGTTAAATACTTTTAAAATATAAAGATATTAGCAATTAACGTTGGCCCGCAACTTCGCTCGCCTTAATGTAGTTTTGATTTATACCTCGGTAACAGAATATTTATCTAGATGGCAGATCCTTTAAATATGAAGTGAGATTGTTTGTTACGCTTTTACGCTTTAATTACTCAACCGATCATAGTGACATTTTAAATACACGTTGTCAAATGTACTAAAAAGGGCATAAGGGTACTTTTATCTATAAAATTGTACTATTACCCGTTTCGGGGAACCTAGTATTCTCCTACTATTAAATCTACATTAATACGAGCGAAGCCACTGAACACAAGCTAGTTTATAGTAAATTATTACTAATAGAGATAAAGTAACGAACCTTTTATTTAATTCCGTTACTGGAAACACGAATAAATATCGTATCATGGAGAATAACTTCCAATTAATTATAACATTTTAAAAGTTTAGAACTAGTTCACAATAACAAAAATTAGATAAAACTTTCGTGGTATGTTCAACACAATAAAGTTTATGGTTTATTTAATTTCACAAGACAGTAAAGGGTACCGAATCGTCAACGCTCATTAGGCCCAAATGTTTAACATACCAAAACATGCGTAAAATTAATGGAACATAACATTTCGCATCGTAAATAAAATTAATATCCATGAAGGTTAGAATACGAGACGCGCCAACACTCAGTTGAGATATTTAAGCGATGTAATTATTCTACGCTGACTGTGAAGATTGCTTTATTGTGAACGCTTACAGTGCCAAGATCGAAACTTTGATATCTTAACATGAACTGAATAAGAAACTAGTATTAGTTAAATCCAGTTGATATCTTAATAGGTACATGCTTCAGTTATGCGAACATGGGTAATTGCATTAGCATTACTAACAGATTTAGAGAGCTCACGGGTGTCTTATTAGTCCGGTGAAGCTGTGAAAGCCAGTCAGACCAAGAGCGTCAGAGAGTACAAAAAAAAATCGCAGCGCTCTCTCTCTCTCTCATTCATAATTTAATCTGTACTCACGTTTTATAATTTCTTAATATATTGTTAACACTTAAATATTCTATAATTTTAAAATTAATATATGCTTTATACACAGTTTCGTTGAAATTTATAGACAATAACTAAAAAATAATATTTTCACATTTTTTGAATTTTCAATAACGTGTGAATTACATAATAAGGTAAACAGTGAGATGAAAATTATATGCAACAAAATGTTTATTCATACTTAACTTGGTGCGATCCTAATACAGGATTGAACATGTTTGATCCCCCCATTTAGAATATAAAAAAGACTGATATAAATCACAAAATTATATTATATATATGTATTACTGGCCTATAAATGAAATATTAAATAAAATAATAATGTATATAAATAAAAATATTAGAATCAGTATGTTAACAAGAAAATTCTACTGTAATATAAATAATTAAATATAACAAAATCAATTCCTTCGAATTCCCTCGAAACGGTTTGCTATTCATTTTTTATTAAACTGATCGCCTTCACCCGGTTTTGATGTCGCCATTAGAATACTGAACATGGTATACAATAATTAAATCTAGCAATGCTCATCGTAAAACAGCTGGTGGCCATACGCCAATTCATTGGAGATACAACGGTTCACACAGAGCGGACGTGAACATTGTATGCACGCAAAGTATTTTAGAAAATTTAAAACTCTAATTTGAACTAATATTAGAAATGCGAATGTAATTTCGTTTGCTTGTTACGTACGGTTTTAAAGCCTTAATTACTCAATCGATGGTTCTGAAATGTGGTATATAATTGCCAGAGATATAGAAAAGGAGATAAGGTACATTTAACCGAAAAATAAAACACTGTTTCTGAGAGATAGGCCAAATCTACATTTATATGAGCGAAGCCACGAGCACAAGCAAAAGTACTAATATGCTCCAACTATACCAACTGAATGTACTGATTTTCAATGATATGAATAATAATACCGTTTTAATATAAAAATCCAAATAATATTATTTTTTTAGTATATACATATAAATAAGACTTAAGCGTCTGTTGTTGGTCTGAGGTAATCCCCGAAACAGCTGACTTTGAAGAAAGTTTTACCGATAGTTTGAGGACTTTATAAGGTATTTTTAATAAAAAAAAAGAATATACTTATCTATACAATCTGAGCAGAAATGACAAAATTTATCAGACGTAACTTAAAGTGAGTTACGGGAGGGAGGATTTTTTTTTATATACCATGTTTTTAAAACGAGTTTAAAGTATAAAACATTTTATTAAGCCCCCATGAAGAATACGTGATTTTTTAACATCTTCTAAATTATGCGGAAAATTTGTCATCGTTCACTATTATTACCCAATTAAATACTAGTAATGTCGAAAACAAAAAAAAAAACTGAGGTGCTCTTAAAGTTATAAGAAGCTTAGAGAAATAGTTCTAAATGAGTGAACTTATTTATGAAAGCGCATTATTTACGGTGCAATAAAACACTTTTAGTTGAACTATTAATAATGCATAAGTAATCCGTTTTCATGCGCCTCACGTTCCTCGTATTATAAGTATTAAAATAACTATTAAAAATTAAGATTGCGGAATTTTCAAGACGACCTATAATACTTTTTGTATGCTATTGGAGGCAAATTAACAGATGGATTACCTGATGGTAAGTAATCACCGCCGCCCATGGACAACTGCAATACGAGAGGCATCACAGATATATTCTTCATGAGACTTTGATAAATCATTTAATACCCTTTTTACTTGGTCTTCAAAACGTTGTACATAATATTATTTATTTATTGCAATTTTTTTTTCGTCCAAATTTTTTTGTATTGTCATCCAATATTCAAAATTTCAAGTTCGTAGCACATCGAGAAGTTAGTTTAATATTACGTTCAAAATGACTTCTGGACAGACATACTTGCTATAGACGTAGAATAAAGTGGGCTATCTATAATACGAGTATATAGGTAACGTACGAAATTTCTAACAAAATTACTTTGATGAGTATAATGTCACGAGTACAAGCTAGTAAATAGGTAAGTACGTATGAAATGAAATTTAGTTTTATAAACAAAGGATATATGAAAAGTAATATCTAAACATTTGAAGCTTTGAGCATAAATAAACAAAATATCTGTTTTTTTTTTATATATTAAAACGGAAAAGCTTGTAAATATTTAAATAAATATGATATGAAAAAGTAACATTTGGGAAGCATAAATATTGAGACAAATCCTCCTTCTATATATAATCCGCAACAAACAAGCAGCGATTAATTGCAAAATAAACTCCTTTATGCTTCAAACACCAGCGACTAAAACGTGTATCTAATCTTAAACCATTCTGTAATATCGTGGTTAGCAGTTCAGTCATACTTCATGTATAAATCCGTGTATGTCACCGTATAAACTGGTATCCATTGTTACGAATGAATGAAATCATCTCTTTAACCGGCTCTTTAACCTTTACGTTCTAGATCCCTACTGAATACTAAGGGCTAATAATATTATATATCTATTAAGTGTTATAACATTTCCTAACTCCAATATCATATTAATGTAGCAGTTATAGTTAAGTTATATTGAAGTGTTGTTAAGCAAAAATCTAAATTATATCTAACTTTTCTTTTTTTATTCTACAAGGCAAGACTTAAATATACTGCAATATAATACTTAAATATATTGCTTCCACAATTAAGACCGATCTAGCGACACCTCATATGTTAAAATCCATTAAGCCGTTTAGGCTATAAACATCCCAAAGAAATATACGTCCATTCACCCGAAAGCTATTACCTTTCTTCTGCGCAGTTTGTTATTATGAATAAGGATAAAATTCTTTATCATTTATTTGTAAAGTACTAAATTAAAATATTATTAGATAGTCGAAAGTGAAATATGCACATAAAAGCCATAATTCAGTAAGCCGCTCAATTGCACACCATAATAATGTATTTACAACAAAAACATATTTTTCCAGATGCAAAATGCTAATTTCGCCTTTGACTAAGACTAGAGTCTGTTCATACCATTGAAAGTCTTTAAATTGTTTACAAATAAATTAGTTTACATTTCTGTACAAAATAGTACGTAATCGTCTGTGCATTTTAGGTAAGTAGTATGAATAGAATGAATAATGTTAGAACGTCGGTTGTTATATGAAGTAGAACATGTTATAAACATTATATTATAGTAATAACTGTCAACTAAAGGTCATTACGAAAACTATGTACATAGTTTAAACTATCCTAATACGAACTAGTATATTATAAATGGGAATTTGAATTTATTTGTTACGCTTTCACGCCTTAAACACTAAACTGATTATCACAAAGTTTCACATACACGTTATCAGGGATACAGAAAAGGACACAAGGTACTCTTTATTTAAAAAAAGTACTGTTCTAAATATGTCACTTCTATGCGAGCGAGGCTACGGGTAAAATAATTAATTATAGTAGAAATATTTTGCCAGAGTGTTTGAAAGAGGCGATTTCTTTTGATAGAACTGGTTAATAGGATACAACAATTATGTTTAACATAGATAGTGATAGTAAAGAGACGAGAGTAGATATGTATCAGAGTAACCACAAAGGGCACCTACCAAGCTACATGAATAGATTGTTACCACGACACACACCGTGACAAACTCGACATAGTTAGTTTTTTTGCTTCCTTACATTCTGGGATCATTTAGTGTATATCCAGCTGCCGAGAGCCCACTGGGTGGCGTGATGGTGAGGACTTACGATGGATTGTATATATTTTGGGTGATCGTCTTTTGTTTTTGTATTGAACTAGATATTCATAATGTATTTACCATTAGTCACATCACTTACTTTGGCCTGGTCCGATAAAAATGGACAACGCCAAGGTAGTCAATGTCATTTTTGCACTTTTTTTACACCTAATTGGTTTGACAACAATCTCACCTGATGTTAAACGACAATGTGGTCTAAGATAGTAAACACTCTAAACCTACGGGCACTGGCTCCCAAATGCAACTGCGGGAACACACCTATAGGTGCTTGACGGCTGTTTTTCAACTCTAGGATGGTAGCTAGTCAGGCGGGATAAGAAAAAGGTTTAGCACCATGCTATAATTTTATCGCAATGTTTTTCTTCACCAAGTGATGAAAGTTATGTAACCAAAAGAGTTTTGAGTAAAGGAAGACTGAAAAAGGTATGGATGGATTGTGTGAAAAATGATATGTATATAAAAGGTGTGAATACTAAGATGATATCTGACAGGGGAGAGTGGAAAAGGAAAATATATTGTGCCGACCTCAATTAGGTGGTATAAGGGTAAGAAGAAGAAACGAAATTTTTCTCCACCACAAGCTCCAGCTCAATTGCACTGTACGAAAACGCTACCCATTCAGCCATCACCGTTCCTATCCGATCCCAAATAATTTGTTATTATAGTCAATTACAATATAAAAATAAATAAATTTGCCAAATTGTAACGATACCTCGAGCTATAAATAATGAGATCGCCTGTGCGCCCTACTTGTTTGTTTACTAAAATATAACTGTATTACGAAATGAATGTCAAATATAGGTACGTAAACTTATTCTTGTTGAGAATAATAATAAACTGCATTACATATGATCCATTACAATTCGTACCACTAAATACCCAATATATTATTAGGTAGAGCATATACTAATTAATTTTATTTAATTTGTTAATGTAATAGTTTAGTTATTTTTTTATTTTTAGTGCCTTCCTGTTTCCTTAGTGTATCTTGATATTGAAGTCGGTTTATTTTTTTTGTAAAAGTAATATTATTTTTCCATTTTTAGTTTAAATAAATGTGTGGTTTCTGAAATAAATCACTTTTTTTAAAATAACAACTGAAGTAATAATGTAAAACGATATATATAAATTTTTCTTGCTCTATTTTGAAATGCATAAGAAGGTTTCAGTTCGTAACAATCCTCCACATCTAAATTGAAACACTTCAAATAGTCGACGTGGTGCTCGTGTTTGACATTAGCTTCTCCGTGGTTGAGGTGCATTTGAGAGGATTTGGATGATGGTAATGGATATACAGACAATGATGATGAAGATGTGGAGTGTAGTGAAGAGAATGTTGCCGGCGTGGTTATAGATGGTATATTTCCTGATAAACTTGATAGCGGTAGATCGACAGAAGAATTTACTTTGCATTCGAGAGATTCTGTAAAGTTTGGAGATATTGTTATAGGTGAAGTTCGAGTTCGAATATTATCAGCGTGGTTTCGCGTTTCCTCCCCACCAGGTATAGAAACAATATATTAGTATCTATGGTTACGGGCTCTTACAGTAGCAGGTTGCCATTTTATCTCTGGTTGTGTTTTTTATATAAGTATTTTCACCTGGATGGTAAGTTAGATCACAATTCATAATATTTGTCCTGGTTGATGGATCAGACATGTCCTAAGAAAATCTAAGATAAGTGGGCTTCCTCACGATGTTTTCCTTCACCGTTAACAGATGGTAAATCGCTATACAAGTTGGTATAAACTCCACAAAGTGAAATTTACATTGGTACCGCCACATCCGACATCGAACCCGCAGCCTCACGTATTAGAGGTCGCTTACTTTGCCACTCTGCTATCACCAATCTTTTATATGGTAATAAAGCTCATCAATAATACGCAAAAGTTTCTACCACCCACTCGGCTACCATCGCTTCAGACACAATACACCTCAAATAGTGCCATTAGAATGCTTGTGTCATGTTGCAATGCAGCAACGAACTCAAGCACATTGCAGTTTGATTACAAATAGTTAGAAATTCTGACACAGATCACACCCTTGCTATAAGCCGTTTAGAAGTTCCATTGCTCATCGTATTCGACGACGACAATTACTTGACCATAACAACGATACAGTAGACAGTAGGTGACTCAAATATCCGGATAGTGTATAAAAGATTTGGCCGAGTATCGTTAATGTGCTCCTAAGAAATGGAGAGTTCCGTTACTTTGTCATGGATACCACTATCAGAACCTAACCAAACTCTCATCAAACTACCCTAGAAGTGCATCCATTCCAACAAAAAATGAATCATCGGTTGGCGTAATATTGAGTTACTCGTTTATGATTTTTTTTTCGAACTGACATACCCTGTTGGTACATACCCTCTACAGACTCATCGGACTACCGCGAGCTATTCGTCCATTTGTCGCTCATATACGTAATGCAAAATTAAGATTTGTATGGTTTTCGCATGGATGCCATTGTCAGAACTGAATCAAATTGAAATGGGACCGCACGGGAAGCACCAGCTTTCAAATAAAAAATAAATTCAAAATAAAAATCATCAAAATCGGTTTACCCAACCAAAGTTATGATGTAACAAACATAAAAAAATACAGACAAATTGAGCAGCTCCTACTTTTATGAAGTCGGTTAATTAAAGCGTGAAACCGTAACAAACAAACAAATTCACTTTCGCGTTTATATTAGTAAGGATCTGAATGCATCACTCACAAACCTAAAGTAAATTCTAAACTTCTAAGGTTATATATACAAGTTCTAAAAATATATTATAATCAATAAAGATTATATCCAACTAAATTAACTCGGATAAGCGACTAAACAATCTTCACCGCATAGTGCATACATCTAAGTATTCAATTTAAACCCACTTGAACGTAATTACATCACTTTATACACGATAGATCGCATTTACCTCGTTAGTTACACCTTTTTACGATATTTAACAATAACCCTTCGAGTATTCTCAATATAAAACGTAATCGTCTATAATGATAGTCTTTACCCACAAAACAACAGGTGAAACGTCACGAAAACGGATACCAATTTCATGAAAATTGTAAAACGGGCTAGATTTATTCCAATTTTACAATCCATAAAATGCCACCAATATCGACCGTAAAATATGAACGAGGGTTTTTTTAATTCGAAAATTTTCAGCTACTACGATAGCGGCTACGATCCGAAAAAACGTGTCACTTGCATCATGATTTCATAAAACCACACAATTTTTGCATCACTGATATTCAAGCTTTTTCTTACCAATACCTATAATAAATACCTTTATATGTTTGCTCAACGTCAATTTGCTCTATAATAATTGTGACAGAATTTCTAGTGAAGAATTAGAATTAAAACTCTTTGTTCACTGACGTCAAAACGTTTTATGTCCACCATAAATCTTTCCGGACCGTGTCCCTATTTAACCCTGATTTGGCCGCTTGTCACCACTAAATATTTCAATTATTGTTATTATGATATTTCACGCTCTAGTAGTGACCGTCTATTAAAATTTACAACCGCATCGTGGTCATAAACGGATGAAAACAATTTAAAATGTAACGATTCGTAATAGTGTCTAAACAGTCTATATAAATAGTTTTTAAAGCAATTATTTTAATAACAGGACATGACAATTCCTAAAAACGTTTTTGTTACAACTAATTGATTTGCACAACTTGAAATCACGTTTTTTTACGAACCTTTTTAAAGACATAATTTTTAACAGATATATACTATTTATTTATTAGGTTAAGCAAAATTACTTAAAGTCAATATAAATTTTATTACAGATATATTTTTAATAGTATTTTATTAGTTATTACATTTTTAGTACATAATTTAAAATTCTTATAAATTTCATTACAACATTTAATCGTAATTAAGTACATGCACGTTTTAAGAGGAAACGTGACTTGCGAGAAATTTATGGAATATGTATTGACATGAGCTTATTGCTATCGCAATCTACCCGACCTATCACCTAGAGCGCGAGAGAGACAACTGTACTCCGGACTGTTTGTACCGATATAAAATTACGAAGTCATGATTTTGTATTCCCTTGTTTCCTTTTCCAAAACTGAACGTATTTTAATTTTTTCAACTACAACATACACACGCACACACACACACTCACAAATACACAACATGCGTACGCACACACACACACACACACACACACACGCACGCACGGACGCACACACACGCACGCACGCACACATACGCGTAATGTTAATTATTACACAATATTACAAACAATTTCATACACTTCATTTTTCGTTATACGAAATGTAAAACGTATCACTTCATAATTGGTCCTCTGTAATTATATTCATATGTTTTTAAACACCATCATTGTGCTTTGAAGTTCTTATAAAAATAAAATAAATATTATGAAGCATTTAATATTAAAAGCCATAAATATTGAATTGACAGTTGCTGTAGGAGAGAGTGTAATTGAATATTTTAATCGTGTTATAGTTATTGTGATATAAAAGTAAAATGAATAATCAAACACTGGTAAAGTCAGATTAAAAATTCATACTAATTATAGATTTTACGTGAATAAGGTATGAATTTTATATCTATTTAAATTGAACGGAATAAAATCGTTAGCAAAATTAGTTTTCCACTACTATGTAACACGTGTACTCCTCTATTGGTAAAAATTATAAACAAACTAGTACAGGTTAGTTCATTTCAATATTGGCCGGAATCCAGACTAGTCAACTTACAGACAGACTAATGACCGCAATCAAAACATTACAAACCAATCACTGTAAACAGTTTCGATGAGATTACAGCTTATTTTAATTAATCTAAAAATAAGCGTGTAATAAATTTTGAAGCTATAATGATTCAGTGGTAACACTCTTAGACATCGCGTCTGACGTAGCTCTAAATTCAAGAATATTCTAGAGCTTAAAAAAACTGAAATTAAAATCTGTCGCCAAGCACCAATCAGTGGTTTCTAATAGCTGCACTTGAGAGCAAGTTTAATTCTAGGCTTAACGTAAACTAACTTCGGTTACATCTACTACATTGTGAGCTAACATCAAGAATGATTAAAGATAAATTTTAAATTAAAAAAAATAAATCATGTTTACCTTATATATATAGTCCTAAGAACTATACTAATAAGCTTTAAGCTGTAACAATTGACTACTGATCGGCTTAGAGAAGTATAAATGTACAGAACAGAAGTATCATCATACATAACACAATTAAACATATATGAAAAGATAAACATAACGATTGTTTAACTTCTAACGCAATTCTAGAGAAGGGGTGGTTCATAAAATACGGTTCCAGTTATGGAGAGAGCGGTTGGTACTTACTTTAATAGGATGTTAAAAGTGATCAGGCGGGTCTAAGGAAACGCGACATTCGCAGCACATCAAACAATTTTTCACATATTTCTTGTTATTTAATTTTATTTTTTGCTACGATTAAAATTTATTTATTTCCTCTTTTTAAATATTTTTATATACATATTTGCTTTATAATAGTTTAATAATTTGTTATATTTAGTAATATTTCCTTTGAAATTGTCGAAATTTATTTACTATTACTCGCCACATATCATATACGAGAGGATCTATCATTCGTAACGCACTAGCGAATCGAGGGGGTGCTAAAAGGTAAAATTTTGAACGATATATTTTATGAACATCGCCTTACATAGTAGAAATACAAATCGTTTCATTTAATGAACAATATAAATGTAGTAACATTTTATTAGCAAATCAAAAGATACTCGTTAGGCTAAATAAAACAAATATAATATGTAATACCGTAACAATCATCATTTTTACATGGACTGTGATTTCTCATTATAATTAGTTATAGGATAATCAGTCTAATTTATTGTACATTTTTCAAGCTACAAATTTGTTACATTCTACGTATTGAAGAAAAAGAAATTCATGATTACATATCACCCAGTTGATACATATATCCGTTCCAAGTAACACGCTAAATTCAATCTTATTATGTATACATAGAATTCATTTACTATCGATTGAACTTAAATGTCGACGTGACCGAAGCTCATTACAAAAGATCATTCATTTAATTAAAATAGTTCAACGAAATTATAGTCAAGAGAAACATTCGGATGTACCTATATACGCATATTTCGTAAATCAAACGAGAGAAACACTGCTAACATATATAAATTATATGTATATAATATATATAAAAGTTACTTGCCGAATGTATGACAACGCATCACGTTAGACCGGCTACACCTATTGCTAATTATTATTTGTTTATTTGTAACTGTCAGGACAAGGTTTGTATAAAAGAAAATGTCAGAAAAATCGTAGAGAAAGTAAAAAAAATCGGTTAAAAATATCCAAAATGTGAGTAAGTTATACAGAAGACAGGGGGGAAATTTTCAAAAATATTGACAGATTGACGTTCGGTTGCTATTTTATTTTATTATATACTCGTAGGTACTCTAAAGGGAAAATTAGATCACATTTTCTGCGAAGTCGGGACCGGCTAGCTAGTAAATACTGAAGACGAATGCCAAAATCAACATGAGAATGTCTACATGTCACATTCCGAGTAAAAATTATATTTAAATAAAAATAGCATCTGTCACTTAATTTTATACATTCTTGTACATACACGAAATAGTTCTTTGTAACCAACGTCTACAGTTTTTTTTTTTTTGGCAAAAGCTGCTCCATAGCTACATTACATAACAAATGCCATACAAACGTCACTCATACTCACATGAGCAATAGCCGTTGGGTTAACTACACGAAATACTTTACAGAACAATTTAAACTGCAACTATGTTAATAGTAAAGACAACATATTATTACAAAACCTATCCAGTATAAACCGATATCTATAATATTATTATGAATTGGCAGGATCGTTAACTCTGTGTCCGTCAGTGTCTCTCTTATAGTTTATCGTGTTACGTAATCAGGCAGTATACATTCAGATACGAGAGGCCTGCAGATCGGCATAACAGGGATGCCTTGCCGATGGATTATATTTATCCGTGGCCCATGGTTTTCAGATTATGTTGAATTTATTACTAGATACTTTAGATACTTCTACTGCTATTTTTATAATTGCCGTTTCAATCTAGGTAATTAATATTCCCAGAATTGACTACTTATGTTTAGAACCTCGTTTAGGACTGCCACTTGCAAAGAGGTTTTACTATATTAATCAGGTTCATACTCGTGAACTCTCAACAATAAATAAAACTTTTACACAGAATAGAAGCACGAAAACAAAACTATAAACTCTGTAGAGAATATTTAACGAGCATAACACCAGTTGTATCAGATTTGTTGATTTATGTGACCGTCAATGAACAGTGCATGTGTTTATGGTCTTTAGAGTGACAAATTACAAATGTTACCAACATTACAAGTTTCATAGAATGACAATTGTGATGAATGGCAATACGTCGAATAAAGATGTCCTATATAAAAGGGGTACTTATGAATATACATTGTTAGGGCTGGCAATATATTCTGCTAAAGCAAATGCTTGTATATTTATTTAAAACTTACAAAAATGTTTTTAATCAAGTTTATGCGCAAATGAACTATAACTGCTTATTTTGATTTAAATTTAAAAATAGTTAAAATTATTATTTAAAAAAAGAGAACATAAAATCCACTTACGAAAGTAATGAAATTTATTTTAATTACCAGTTGCTTAAAGTATTGATAAATAAAAAAAATATTTTACATTCATTCCCAATTTGATTCACACACGTAATACTTACACTGAAATATTAGGTACGTTTCGGTTATAAAATGTAAAAAAGGACAAAACATTGCCCTTCATTCGTGTTGTCGGGTAATTAGGTAACTCTAAACTATTCCAAGAGTAATGCATTCACGAGACGCGTCCTGCATTACGTGGGACCGACAAGATAAGCAACGATTTATTTGAACGACCTGATATAACTTATTCGATTATGTTACCAAGTCCGACCGGAACATAACTCAATTAGTCATTAAAAGCCCTTATAACTTAAGAATCGTATTTTATTAAATAATTTCAGATTAATTATTAATAAAGAATTACGTCTAAAAATTAGACGACAACCCTCGCAAATGTTAATCGACCTCTCACTAACCCCAATTTGTTGATCACTATTTGTGAAGCTTTTATGGCGGTCTTTTAATAATCTTTTAATGAAAAATTAACACGGACCGTGTCATCGGTGACGCGGCACAAACTTTATTGTCAAGAGTACATAGTCGGCGAAATCAATTGTTATTTCCGCCTTTAGAGTATCGTTCCTAATCGTTGATATATTTTCTAAATAGCATAACTGTGATATGGAATGAATAGAAGTGAATGTATTTCATAAAAAAACCTGTCTTGATGTTAATGGAAAGCTTATTAAATATGTAGTATATAAGTATTTATAACTATACACATAATAAAAAATTAAGTCGTAATTATATACTTATAACCCTTGGCCTTGATTTCGATAAGCAAAGATTTCTGTTTACACACTGTTCATTAGTTATTATTATTTTATAGTTTTTTCATTTGATCGCAATCCTACCTAATTTTAAATGATAATGGTCTAAGATATGTTACACCTAGAAGTGGACTGACTCTCAAATGCAACTATCGAAACAAACTAATTTGGTAGCTAGCTAGGCGAGCTTAAAAAAAACCCTGCCAACATGCAAAAATTTCTACCACCATGGATATATGTGTATTTATAACTACACTTTTTTAATTAAATCGTAATTATAAACTTATAATCCTTGGTCTAAACTTCCATAAGCATAGATTTCTGTTTATTCACAGTTCAATATTGCAGGTGTATGTAAGACAACTCTGCTTCAATTGGTACGAGCTCAAAGACATATCTTAAAGGTTATGTATAAAAATCCTTTTCTATACCCTACCACAAAATTATTTGGTGAGTGTAAAGTGCTATCTGTGAGAGGTTTATTCGTGCTCCATACAGCTGTATTCAAGCATACTCTGTTATCTTACTCCTAAACCTTAAATTTAAATGGAAGACATGGCCATGTTTGTAAAGCAGAACCTCATCGGACTGCTCTTGTAGCACGACATTCTGGTATTCTGGGTTCACGAATCTATAATAAGATCAATAAAAAGATTGATATTTTTGGTCATCCGAAGTACATATTTAAAAAAATGATTAGGACATGCCTTTGCGACTTAAACTACTCTGAAGTAGAAGAACTTCTTAAGCCATAATATACAGCATGCTAATCCTTGTGTACATTCATACACAAACATACAACCACGTGTACACACAAAACACACACACACACCCACCCATACACAAATACACAGGCACAAACTAACACACTCTCTGACTCATCCGTAACGCGCAAGTACTTTTGAACAAATTAAAGTTGGTGCATTTCATTCCTACGGAGGGCGTTGATATCTCTGATACAGTTCAGTACTAGTACAGATATCAACGATAATTCTTACTGGTAGCCTAATATATGTTAAGCCTTTCCTAATATTAATAGGTTTACATTTTGTTACTATATTTGATATAAGCATAATTATTTGTAATGTTATAGATTAAGTACCTGTGTCATTTTTGTTTTGTTTTTAATAAAAAAAACATTGCTATTATTATCATTATTATATTTCTTTAATTAAAGTTTATAGTATTTTTCTTTCGATCATAATCCCACCTATTATCTATCAAATTATGGTAGTCTAAGATACGTTAGACCTAGAGGTGTACTAACTCTCAAATACCACTGTCGGGACAAACCTCTAAGATGATTGGCGACAAATTTTCAACGTAAGGTTGGTAGCTAGCCAGGCGGGCTTAAAAAATCCCTGCCACTATGAACAAAATCTTACCACCATGGATATCCTATCACGAATGAATTACAAAGTACTATTCAGCAAACCCGTCATGACAACACTTTTGGTTCAAGTTTCGACAGAAATGACTGTCGATGAATTGGAATTCTCTTGTTGGTCACGTCGTTTTCGGATTGCACTGTGCTTACCATCAAAAATAGTACCGTCACTTCATCGCACTACAATAAAAAAAAACTTTAGCACACGATTTAATCAACATTACATTAATAAACTGTTCTTATTCGCAATAGATTCGCAATGAAGCAAATCTCAATTTTGTATGTATAAAACTTTTCTCATTTTTATACCAAACAAAAATAAGGATGTTAATAATAAGCTATTCGATTTTTTTTTAATCTCCTACAAGATTTCAGACATACTTGGTATCTACATTGAATGTTGCAAATATGTTACTTTTTACGTACAATTTACTGCTCGTAACGTATATATTTAAAACTTAACACTTCGATATTGCAGAAAATAATAAACAATGTATTTATCAACAAAAAAGTTTCAAAACTATAAGTTATACTTTTTTTATTTCTAAAATAATTTAAAGCGTATAGAATAGGCATATATATTTATAAAACTACGTAACACACCGTATCTTGATTTTTAATGTTTGTTTTTTTATTCTAATATATTTTTGTAAATCGCCTCTTTCACTCAAACAGAAGTAAAATATTTTTTAAAACGAACAATATTTCGAAACAGCACGTTAGTTGAGTTTCGCATTACATTCAGTCACCTATTATATCGCATTCCGAGCAACAAAAATTAAATCCAAGACGTGAAGGACTTTAAACCATTAACTGTGAAAACTAGGTTCTCTTCAAAGAATTTTAATGGTGCGAGGCGACGCGACGCGGTGAGAAAAACATTTTGTAACGTTAAATACATCTAAACTTTGTAATTATAAACACATGTGTTATTTCGATAAGGTTCTTCATACAAGACGCACTTAAAAACCGAAATTCGACTTTTGACAGCAATTAAATTAACATCGGATTGTCATCGTTCGACGCTCTTACATCATAAAGTATTATAATCGTAAGATAAGAGTTTAACGAATATTCAATCGAGTGAACAGAGACGAAGGCACCGATTAATGATTTTCTAAAACTTCATACGCTAATGGTGTTTTAAGTATTTGCCCAAAAACATAAAATTATTTAAAATCATTCGAGTCGCTTACGAATTGAATTACTTTTAGAATCATCTAACCAAAAAAATATATAACAGTTTTTAATCACTGGTAAACAAAATTATAACAAATAATCACACGATTTGTTAGTTTCAAAAATATTCAAAAAGCGCGAGATTTTCCGAGTTGCGCTGCGTGTAGGTCGCGCGCCGCGAGCCGCCTAGTCGTTTACTACTGGCGTAAAGAACGCTTCTCCCGCGCATTGATATGTGGAAAACCGACAAACTCTAAGAGTAGATACAGGGCCGACAACATACTGGGAGAACGTTCAGATTTAATGCAATTAACTTTGTCGACATCATTAAAAATAACTTATATCAATAATAATAATAAAACACTTACACTTATCTTTACTGTTTGATTTATATACAAGTTCGGAATGCAGTTGGGCGATTCGTTCGTTATTTATGTTCTATACACTGTATATTTATTTCTATGCTTATAAAAAAGTGTTTTTTTGTGTTTATTTTACATACAAAATCGGTTTTAGTATTATAAATTAGAAAACACGACTGTTAAGTATTAATTATTCCATAGATATTAGAACTAGACTTCGAAGGGGATCGTATTACGTCAGGTTTTACACCATTCCAAGATACAGAGACCACGAGTGATTAAGCGACTACCTAACTTTTATTCTGCTCACATACGACACGAAGTATGTAATTAAAGCAAACATAATTTTTATTTATACTATTCAATTGTTGTAAAAGGACCTTCCTTTGTGTCAGACTTCAAAAGTATAAATAATAGCTAGGAGTTAAGTACTCTATAGCTTCAATACTCTAGATCTCTAAGTAGTCCGGTGAAACTGTAGAGGCCTTGCCAGGTCAACAGTGTAGACAGTTCGAAAAAAAAAAACTCTAGATCTCTATCAAGCACTTGCCTTGTTTTTATTTTTATAAATATTTTTTTTATAAACAACCACTTCGTGTGTCCTTTTTATATGAAGTATATGGGATAATTTATTGTGTTTTTTTAAAAAAAAGACTTCAAAACGCGAATAGAGTCAGAGACGGACAGCCTAGTGATCTTATAAGTGTTCCGATTTTCTATTATCAGATATAGAATACAAAAAATATAACTAAATAACATTCTAAACAATTAATTATATACCTCCAAATATACGTTATATAATGCTAAAACTATTTTTAAATAATCACCAAAATAATTTCGTCTCATTGGATGGACACATTAATAAATTACAATGTACAAAATAGACAGAATAATTTTCAAACGATTAATTTAAAAATAGCATATATATTGCTCTCGATGTATCAACGACCGATCACTAATGCATGGGACGTCATATTCGAGATTCAATTTCGAATGCCCCGCCAAATGTAGTGATTTATTCAAAGACATTTCCGTGAAAGGCAAAGATTTATAAATTATTAAACACAGGAAGCTTTAATTTTACATAAAAAAACATAATGTATACATATAATAAAAAAGTAACGAGACGAAATCTGTACATTGAATATATTTAAGAAAAAATACTCTACGGGGCTGAAAATCAATATCATAACGCATTTCTATTGGTTTTAGAATTTTTGTCTATCTGTCTGTATGCGATAAAATCGAATAGATTATCTTACTTTAGGTCTAATTTTTCAAAGTAGATCAGTTGCTTACTTTAACTATACGAGTAATTCGGTAATAATGTCATCCAAAGTTTAATAATAAACTGCCTAAGACGAATATATAATGTTTAAAACTTTACAAATATTTTCACAGTGATACCACGAAGTGAACGGCATAACTTGTTGAAAAAATTTAGTCTATTTAGTGGAAACCGTGTCAATTAAGTTTTTATACAGTTATTTATATTTTTATAAATATTAAAGAAAAGCGGATTATCCGTTGAAGTATAGCAGCTGTTAAAGAAATGCGAACGAACTGAAATTGGCTGCATATTATGAAAACCTTCTAACGTTCATTGTTACTTACATAGGACATAAATACATAGCCTTTGTATTTAATCGCTAATGATCAGCGCTTGTTACTGTCACATAAACATTAAAAACAATGTATTATAACTACACAACAAACTAAATTTATGAAACCTACTTGATTTTCATAAAATAACCTAGAAGGTGATTACTCAATCTATATTGACTGTCAACTATTCAGAAAAAATGTAATACTATAGACTAATTATTTTCTCTTTATTTTTATCGAGCTTCTTTTCAAAAAGAACACGCCACTCCTCATTCATACCACAAATAAGAAACTATAGACTAGTACATAAAAAACTAACAACGCATTATATTCTCCGTAAAATAAAGGATTAAATTGTACACTTTCAAACAAAAGTATGAATTTAGTTAAGACAGTAAACTTATTATTATCATTTGTCACAAAAATGATTCATTATTCTGTATATCCTATTTTGTACACTTTTTTTACATTGATTTATTATTAATTAAAAGACAGTCATTCATTTCTTTTATATTCATTTTCATTTATTTTATCGGAAACTTGTCCCATTAAGGATTCTAAATAAGCGGGTAATCAGTGTATAACTGTACTTTATTTTTATAGTTTACAGTAAACGCCATAGGGTAATAGGTACAGCTATTGCTATGCCCGATCTAAAGCATTGATAACTTGTATTCATTACTATTTAACTGTTAGAAATGTAAGATTAGGTAACGATTCTACATAGGTATATTGAAAAAAAAGCAACATACACGCCTACAACGACATGTTTATATCCTAATCTGGATACTAAAAAAAATTGGAGATAAAGCAATTTAATACTCGATATCAATCAATTCCTTCTTCAGATATAAGAACTCAACGTAAAGAAAGAATCATAATGATAAATATACAAACACTATCAAAGATTTTGTGACTGTTAAATACCTTTGTTAAGTAACATACGCGGTAAAGATTGAGAATGGTATTCTACCTGTTTTGGATACATATAAATAAACATAGAGTTGTATAGAAACTCATAAGAGTGCAGTTTTTGTTAAAAAAAAACATTGTATGATTAATTTAAGCAAAAATTACATCTCAACTTGGTGTGATTTAAATTATATTGTTACACCTTTATGTGAACTCATAATTACAAGTAAACAATGAATTTCACATCGACAACAGAATCCAGAAATAATAAGGTTCTCACAATAACCCGACTACAGCTTTGTTGAATCCTAATGCTAATCGAATAATGACGTCATACGGCCAGAGTTTTCCACCCTCTTTTATTGAGAGGTCATTCTAAACTTCGGGGCGAACATGAAAGAAAAGAAAGGAAGAAATCTTCAAACAAACAGCGACTACAGCATTTCAGTGCCAGGTAAGTGTCACTGTAGTGTAATAGTGTGATAGGTAGTTTAATTGTTCTTGGTCTGTAAGAGTAAAAAATCAAATTTCCTCTAACACAAAAGCCATTTGATTAACCTAAGGGCATAAGAATATTTTATTTTTAACAATGTATTTTAACGATTTCTGTTAAAAGTAATAATTATTCTTTTCGATAACATTTTAAAACATGATGTCCATTTCTTTGGCTAGAAATCATTGTATCGGTTACCCTATTCTTAAATGAGTTTCATTTTATGCATATATCTATAAACTTACTTTACGATTATTAAGATCTCGATTGACTTGTATTGGCGTCATGAAGACATATTTATGTTTCACGCTAAGCGAGGCCATATTTTGAGCTAGTTAAATGGGAGTGCTTTTTAATATCTCAATATTCCATACTCACACTTTAACTAATTATCTAAGCGTAATATTGATTGTAATACATTTTGTGTTAAACTACACGCCTACATGGTTTTTTTTTTCTTTTTATTAACTTTTATTTGCTCTGCGGGTAATTTTTAAATACACAGATTGGATTTAAGTGGTGGTCTTATATTTTTAATTTCTTAAGAAGCAAGTGAAGTTTGCTGTAATGGACTGTTATGAATTCTTCAGTTAGTATTTATTTCAATTACTTTAATATCACATTATAGTTAATGCTTTCGCCGATTGGTAGAACATGGCAATCTTGTTTGACTAGATTGCGTTCAAGTATAAGACTTGCTATGGGGATAAGTGCAAGCGTCTCGCGTTCTGAAATCAGCCGAGACTGGGTTGCAACTACCATGGTGATAAATTCGTTACACTGAATTTCTTTTACTTACGTTTGAAGCGATGATGGCTCAGTTGGTAGTGTGTTAGGACTCAGCGTCGAAGGACGTAGGTTCGAATCCAAGCAACTGAGTCGGAGCTTTCGGTGAAGGAAAACATCGTGATGAAGCCATAGCATGGTGGTAGGGCTTTTTCTAAGTCCGTCTGGCTAGCTACCACCCTCAAGTTGAAAATCTGTCGCCAAGCACCTGTTGGTGTGTTCCGGCAGCTGCACTTGAGAGCCAGTCTTCTCTAGGTTTAGCGTGACTACCATCTTAGACCACATCGTTATTTAACATCAGATGAGATTGTGGTCAAACTCTTACCTATAAAGCATAAAAAAAAGAAGTCAGCCAGTGTATACCCAGCATACCAACAGGCTGGCACAAACGCGATAGCCTACGATGATTAGGCAATTTCCCTTATTTTTTTCGATTTTGATTAGTTTGTTTTAGCCAAATATCCTGATTGGAAATACATGTTAGTATGGCACACATGCTGGTACACATATGTATTTCATTAATAAATACATATATGATTAATTTAGGTACTTTGGTTAGCTTATATAGACTCAAGATAGTAAAACTATGAAGGCCCATCAGCAGCATGTAGTTAGTTGTAGTCCGATAAATCTGTAGAGGCCATAGTGCCCACAGGGTATGTCAGTTCGAAAAAGAAAAGCATATAGTTAGTTCGAAATGGCAATTTGTGGTCGCCACTGGTCTTGAACTATGTCAGGTTTCCCATACTTCTATAGTTCACCAGTAATAGTTCTATAAATACATAAGGCACACTGCTGTCACTTTACCGTATAACAAACACTTTCATTTACTCCACAATCATGTACCTAAGACACTCGGTTTTATTGTTCTAAAGGCCTATACATTTTTATCTATGTAGTCTGCCTGCCAATATGTTTCTGTTATTCAAGGACTTTTTAAGCTTCTATATTGTTCTATAAATACATTCAAACTGACTAAAGACAATAAATTACAGTACATAAATCACTGTATAACCGAGGACCTTGCCCAGCAGTTGCACCATACGCAATAAGTACCCGTAATTCTTACCGATGGTATACTAAATATATTTATTATTTATGCCCTGCCATAAAATAGCTAATCTAGTCATTGACATACATTCAGCAGCATCTAAAACATCACGTAAATAGAAAATATTATTATTCTGTTTCAAAGCAATACAGACAGAATCATCTGAACCATAGATAAACTACTTCTTTTTTTTTAATTGGCCTGAGCTAAAAAAAGTTTTTTATGATAAAAGTAGAGAAGAGATGTTTCGTAACATTTAGTCCAAAACATTAAAAAATAACAATTTAGGGCTTAAGTTGAATTCCAATTAGAACCAAATAAAGAGGCATTTAATGGCGGATCATATATAAATGATTGAGTATTATATATTTGATTTCCTGACTCGTCCAATGAAAATGAATATCATAGTTACGCTATGAACTTACCTTGTCGTTTATTAACAACCTATGTCTTCATTTTTTAATTCTATGTAAAGTGTGGTCTAAAATTAATTACGCCTTCATGTGTCAAAGACACTGCTATATACCTATTGATCAACTTTGCTCCTATTTTCAAAGTATCGGCTTATAGTTGAAATAATCATTATTTCAGCAGCGTTCATTGGACTTCCGAGAAATAATATTAAGGCAATAAGAAAGAAAGTATCATTAATATTCATGTATTTGAGTTGAGAATAAACTACAGAATTATAAAGTATACATATATTTTTATCGCTCAGGTATTAGTACTATGTAATTGCAAACCTGGAAAAGCGTTTAAACTTGAAAATCCAAGTAGAAAACAGGTTCAATAAAATACCTATTTCTAACCAGCACTACATAACTATTGATAGCTTTGTAAGAGGTGTACTTCCTCCTTACTTTGTATAACATTTCTTAACGATATCTACAAGATAAACAACCTAAAAGATGAAGCGAATCTATATGAAGTAAAATTTTAATTATATCAAAGACTTGGCACAAATATCATTAAATTATAAAGGATAATTTGATGATAAAAAGTTATTCACCATTTTGTTTAGAAGTCTACTTACACATAACAAGCTTATGCCCGCAGCTTCGGTCGCGGTACGATTGACCTATCCCTTAGAAACAGTAATTTTTCCTCGATGAGGCGTACCCTATGTCCTTCTCTGAACACCTTACATGTATGTAAATTTAACGATGTCGGGTTGGTTGTTACGGCGTGTAAACAGACAAACGTACAAACTCAGATTCGTATTTCTAATGGAACGTGTAAAAAACAACAAGATCGGGATAAAGTTAAGAAATCTGATTGAAATATGGCACATGTTGGTAAGTTCCATGAGATTTTAGTAAAACCTTCTTATAACAGGTAAAATAATAAATAAAGGAGAATAAAATAAGTGAAATAGCGAAGTATACGTCAAAATACAAATAAAAATTAAAAAGTCCAACAAAGGAAAAAACTTTGAGTTTTTGACAGGATCTTAGTCTGTCATGTAGTGGTTTTTATATTTTATTCATAATCTTGTGTTATTAGACTCTATATTTTGTAATATTGGTGGTGTTTTACGTAATATAGTTCGGTTATTATGCACCAGTGAAGTGGATGGGACATAATACCACGAAGCATGCAGTCTGAAATGCCACCAAATCTCCATGGAAAGTTCTAACAAGGAAACCACCATCTTGTTAGAACATTATAATTATCGCGAAACACTTGGCAAAATCTTGTTACTTGAAGCTGGCTAGTGCACAAACCGTGACGGAGCCAAAAAAAATAAAGAAGAAGAAGAAAAAGTCCAACAAACATACGTACGTATTCTACTAAATATTTACCATTTATTTTTTCTCCAAATATCAATTAGTAACTTGTAAAATATCATTTAATAACTAATGAAAATTTTAATTATATTTTAAATGCAAATGTCATGACAAAATAATTCAATATTTTTTGTATTTCGTGCTTCCCGCGCGTTTATTTTCTAGTCTAATATAGATAATGTTAATTTCATAATTTCAAGTATAACCTAACCCTTTACATATCTAATTAGGACTTACTGTAAAATTAATAAAACAATTCCTACATAATAGTTTTTATACAAACGTATAATCTTTACAAAATGGTTAAAATCGTTTATCTTTTATTTAATACAAATATTTATAAGACTATAAATACTTTAACGGTGCTAGCAAAGACTATAATTTAACAGAGGTTATCTCGAGGCTAAAAGCACCGAATGACTGACAGGAAACCACCACTAAGGTGTAATTAAATACGCTTGAAAGTAAATAATCAAAGACGTTTCCAATAGAAACAATCAGGCACATCTGTAATTTGTCAAAGTAAATAACTACCATAAAGGTATTTATTTCAAAATGGGAAATTATTTCCAAAGCATTTAAATGTATTTACGTAAATTGTGATTCTAAACTTCATACCGATATGTTATCGTAAGTTTGTTTAGAACTATTCATTACAAATGTGTTAACCCTATCATAAACTATACCTATTTACAACTGAGAAACATAAATCTAAGCTAAATTTATAAATAAGAATTAACAAGTAAATTACAATGAGAACTTATAAGAATCACACATGAATTTTTAACGGGTTCTTAGACGTCATGTATTTGGGGTTTTATATTTTATTAAGTGTTTTGTGTTATCTGATTTTATCAATTTTGTAATAATTATGGCATTTTAAGTAATATTGGTTGTTGTGCACAAGTGACGGGAAAATAATACCACGGAGCATGACCCCTGAGATGTCACACTAACTTCATGGAAGTTCTTACAAGAGGGCCACCATCTTGTTAGAACACTGAAATAATTACAAGACACTTATGGTATTATTACTCGCTAAATAATGGCAGTAATAATGTAAAAGATTGGTTACGAACAAAAAAAAGCAACCACAGTATTCTGAAAGAATTTGATGTCGATTCTACCAGAATGCTGTGAGACGCTCTCACATCCTGAGTATAAAATGTAAATTAATAAACAAATTAGCCTTTGCTAGTGCCTTTGCTAGCGTTAGTGTATTTTAGTTGTATCCCTCAAGAATAGTGCATTTTTTCTGGAATGAAAATACTATATATCCTTTTCTGTAAGAACGTGCTTTGCAAAATTTCATCACTATCTAGTGAATAGTCAAGGTGGGATACCGTAACAAACACACTTTTGCTTATACAATATTAGTAAGGAAGTAAGGATAACGTTCTTTGATTTTGATATCTGTAACAATCCAATCAAATAAACGATAGATATCGTCGATCTTGTTATACTCAATACAAAATAATGAATCTTTAATTTTTATTAAGTACCCAAATTTTCTTCACAGAATGTATCCAGGTTTTAACGTAGAAGTAAAAAAGAGAGAAATTCGGTTCCTATCGTTCCTATCGTACAGTTTATATAAACTAATTCACGGAAGGAGACTGAAAGTTAGTTCTTGTAGGTGGTAGAGCTACGCTGAAGCTATTACTGGTTTCAGCATGAATGGGTCGGCTCGCCCGGGTTAGTACCACCCTCTCACAGAAATCCGACGTGAAGTAACAGTGGTTGCACTGTTGCGTTTCGTTCGGTCAGTGAGAGCGCCGGAGGCCCACATATTTAAAAAGCTGGCAACGCACTTGCGACTCCCCTGGTGTTGCTAGTGTCTATGGATGGCGGTGATCACTTACCATCAGGTGACCCACCTGTTCGTTTGCCCCCTATTATATAAAAAAAAATGTACGATGACTAGTAATTATCTCGTTTAAAACTAAATCAAAGTATTCATTTATTATGTCATGATATCTTTGCTTTAAAGTTTCATACTTGAAGAGTTTTTATTTCCGAACCCTCTACTGAAACTAATTGAGCTATATGATTGTTTTTCTTATTTCTTCTTATATACGAGACCGAACCCAAAAATCCCATATGTATAGAAAAATAGTTATAACAGTTATAATTATAACAGTAAAATACAAATTACCTATAAACGTCATGTCAATCACGAAAATATTTTTTTACACATTTCACACATGGCTATTTCATTCCAAACTAAGCATAACTTGTATTATGGTAACTAAACCGCTGGTATATCTATATGTCGTGGGTGTTTAATATCTAGACATAAAATTGTCAATTATTCTCGTCACAAAAAAGTCACGAGAGAGATTATCGAGATTTGAGAGGGTCGAAATCACGACCACTGCATCACGAGACCTGTTCTTATACCGTATATAATAATCCATTCTGTGACAAAAATGGTATATAAATTCACAAGCATATATTACTTTTATAGTCATTATTTTTTTCATTAAAATTGTATTACTTTCATTTATCGGCTAAAGGTTAAAATTAAAAAAAATATATATTGATTAAATATGAAGCGATTATCTTGAGAAATCGTCACGAAGGTATAATATATAGTCCATAAAAAAGTGCCACAAAACTTAACTATTTTATTTAATTAGGTATGTTTTAATAGAAATTGGGACGGAATTTGGAATTTTCCGCAGTTTTTATATACATAAATTGACTGGCACTCTATTAATCTACTAGCACTTAAATACGAGAATTTTGTAACCGTTTTATAGTATAATATAACCAAAATAGTTGTCGCATTCCTTTAATAAAGAAATAAAGGTATATTTTATTTGATAACAGAAAAAAATTAAACCACATTAACCTGTTAGAAATTTTAGATATTTCCTTTTATCGATTAGTTAATTCGTTTCTTATAGATAATTTATACTATGACTACATTTTTATAAGAATTTATTTGCATAATCAACATTTATCGTTTAGTATTATAATAGAACTATTACGACCTCCTTTTTGGTTAGACTTTTTTTTGTCTCATCTCCAAATATCCTCTAATCGGTAAATTTTTATTCAAACTAATCAAATTAGCTTTTAAATGACTTGTTTTCTAATTTAAACAATATGTTTATTAGGAATATGCAAAATATTCCCCATACTTTTGTTTGGCGATAAGAGATTAACCGAATTAGTAAAATACATTTAAAAATATATAACACTATTGATTTCGCAGCATTCTAGAGTATTATAATTAATTATATCTTTAGAGTACTATAGCTATAATAATGACAATAACTAACCGCAATGAACTCTGATCAGACACGCTATTGTGAAAGCAATATTAAGAATTATATTTTTTATTCATACTTTATATATCTTAGCTTTTAACCACAAACTTACCTGATGTTAAATGATAGTGACGTTAAGTAGTAAAGCTGGAAAAAAATGAATAAACGTTAAATGGTACAGAAGGACCGGTTTTCAAGTGTGGTGTTCGGATATACCTATAGGTGCATGACGATAGATTTTCCACATATAGATATGGTATCTACCCAGGTGGGTATTAGAAAAAACCCTACCACCATGCTGTGGTATCATATTTTCCTTCACCGAAAGTTTCGACTCTTCGCAAAGATTCGAACCTACGTCAGTTGAAACGTTGTCTGAAATATGACAATCTCTGAACCAACATGATTTTTTTGTGTTTTGATAAAATTATTTCGTTAATCTAATCTTCTATATATAAATAAGCAGAGACAAAACAGTTAAGTACATCTTTCTCCTACACTCTACGCCCTTTTCTATATCCCTGATAACGTGTCTACAAAATTTCACAATGATTGTTAAAACATGAAAGCGTGACAAACTTTTTTTTTTTTTTTTTTTCGCACTGACCTACACTGCCGGCTTATTAGGCCTTCACAGTTCCACCGGACTACTAAGGGGAGCGCTTAGGGCACTCACCCGGTTGTTTTTAGGCGAAACATCTCAAGGGCACTCGGTGCACCTCGGCTTGAGCTGTCGCCGGATTCCCGAACTAACTAAGCTAGCTAAGCTATCTATCCATACAATACTCATATATGAATTCGTGAAAAATGCATGTGTGACCATGCATGTTTCACGAATGTATATGTGTATTTGGTATCTGACTACTGTGTTACGTGACCTATTTCAGTCCGAAAAGGGCAAAAAAACAGCCCACCACTGAGTGCCTAGGTGTGCAAGAGTGTGGGGTGATCGTGTAAGTGTAGAACATGTGTAAATCACTGTATTCGCGCGAGTAACATACTCGAGGGCTCCACACCGAGGGACTACCTAGGCTCGAGCTGTTACAAGAAAAATCGCGACGAGGTGCGTGACAAACAAACTGACTTTTGTATTTATAATAGTCCTGAGGATATGTATAGCTTTCTAATTAGTCTGTCCTTGTCTAGATCTTAAGTAACAAAACATTTAAAATTATTTCAATAGAATTTTGTCACTATTACAATTTTATACCAAATATAGCGAATTTCAAGTAGTCGAAAATGGTACTTTGAATTTATTAACAAACTATCATATTATTATAAGTGGTTACAGGAGCCATGGTTTATATTGATTTTTTTTTAACTTTTTTTATTCCACTATCGTGTTTATAGCAAAGGATAATGACAATAAAGAGAGGACACGCAACACATAAAATATAAAACAAATATTTAAGGAACAAGATTATAAAGAACTTAGGTAAACTTCATTTAATAGGCATAGGTTTATTGTTTTCACATTTTTTATACCTTATTTGGTAACAAAATATTCATACTTCTAAGATTGAAATTCACCACACTTATAGTCTGCGTCAAACTTTTTAGCCGCTCTGAAGTATTTCCGAAGAACATAAATTTAGGTATAAATACGTATTATATTAAATAGCAGGCCCGGTGGACGTTGTCCTGCCCTGATAATAAAATATATATACTGATGTGCATTAAATGCTTAAGATAACTAATGTATTCAATTTGATAAGGATTAATACCGTATCCGTCTAAATAGCCTTCCAATTATATCATTATATTAAAATTAATATTATTTTTAAATAGATAAATGGGTATAGTAAGCGATCCTAAAAGTATATACCATCGCAGACTTTTTTGTAGATCTATAAAAGAGGAATATCTCAGTATGTATTGTTTTGTTATATCTCAAAGGAATTAGGGAGCGTTTTGACGTAATCTCCCAGGCGGCTCTTTTTCCGATTCTTTCAACAATTATCTTTATATTTCAACCAATTTACAAAAAAAAACCTTAACAAATTATATACCTAAAGCTTCCCCGTGAATTATTCTGTCTATAGACCGCATTACAATAATTTCAGTAGTTTTTGAATTTATCGCGAACATCCAGACAGACAGACAGACAGACGCGGCAGACAACTTTTTGTAATATGTAGTGATAGTGATGTATAGCATCGAAACAACTTAAGTATAAGTAAATACCGGTATGACATTGCTATAATAATATTTTAACTTTGTTCTATATTAAGAAGCTCTAAACTATATTACGCGCAAGCCCGAATATATAACTACAGTCAGAGCGGCCAAAAAGATTGACGAGTACTAGACTCGCTACAGTGTATCGTATAATTTCATTAAAATTATATTCTTTTTTATACGTTTGTTAATATTTTTAATATTCTTCGTATTGAGATACGCACACAAATTGTCGTGACGATCGGTTAAATGGTATCAAAATAAAAAAAACACTCTTAGTTGAGCCAATTTTCAGAGTAATTAGTCAAATGGTTTTTTTTTTATAGTTCAATTATTTTTCCTGCAGACTCTTGATCTGCACCTTTTTTCTGACATTATTTTAAATCTAAATCATTCTAAATATAGTGCAGCTTGAAAACAAGTGAGCAAGACAATACATTATTTTTATACTTAACTAGTTACAGCTATTTATATATATATGAATATATATGTACATTTTTTAGCCTCTATGGCGTTTTCATTATTATTTTTTATGGCCATTTTTAGATTGTAATCCACAATGTCACGTGCCCGAGTGATTACAGTGCAGTACAGAACCTCTGGTATAATATATACTATCATCATCCAATTTTATATATATATATATATAAATAAGCAGTATTTTTTATTGTACATTCATATATATTTTATTTGATAAGTGAACTGATTTTTACTATTTATTTTACTGATGAATACAATGTCATATTTATATCGTTTAACAATTACAATGATAAAATACTTTTCTTCTCAAATTCATTAGTTAAAAGCGGAATATAGTCGAACCGATATTCAAAAAGATGTATTCGGATCTTAAGCTAATATATTATTTAGACAGTTTTAGATTTTATGAACCAGTAACTAATATTTATGTGAGTTATTTACACGACAAGTATTTATGTTACAGTTTATCTCCTCGCTGAATCATTTATTGGGTGAAATTGATTGTTACGATTTTAAATTACTTTAGTTAACAGTCCCAAATTATAATAATGAATATAAACGCAACATGCGTAAATTGTTTGACATAAATGTGTCATTTTAACCGACACTAGTTGTGCCTGCGACTACAACAAACACGCGGCAGACCTACTAATGTAAAGCTAACTTAAAAGCAACTAACACTAGGTTCATGTTCGTAACACACAGCATCTAAAACTTAACTAATGAATGAATCTTTTCAGTTTTAATTTAAGTTACCTCTTTTCTTCGAGTCGATTTTGATGAAATAAAGCTTATAGATTGCTTCAAAGGATGCACAAATCCCTATGAAGATTTGTCTAATAGTTTTGTAAGTTACTAGCGTTTTCAAACTGTTTTTAAAAAAAAAATATTATATTTTATATAACCCTCAATAAAAATTATATATTTGTTACGTTCTACATATCAGTTAATTAACATACTACTAACTTTTGTTCACGGTTAAAGGTACAAGGTAAGATTAAAGGTATACCCTATACCCATTTCTGTGTTCCTGATAAAGTATATTCAAAAGTTCATGAAGATCGTTTGCGTAGATCAGATGTAAAAAGATAATAAACACATTCTCATCTATAATATTAGTTAAGAATAGCCTATGTGTTATTCTCATGTACAGTAAAATCCCCGATCAGTTATTTGGCAAAAAATTTCGTAGTGCAAATATAACGCTCTTTTCATTATTTTTAGTTTAGATATGAACATTATTGTTTTATATGCATTTTTCAGGTTTAATGAAATTCAACTTTGACACTTGGAAATATATGTTTTAAAGTTCATATTGGCTTTCCTATAATAACCGTTTACGTCTATATTCAAAATCAAATCAAATATACTTTATTCAATTTAGGCCATAAGAAAGCGCTTATGAACGTCAAATTACCACCGGTTCGGAAAAAAACCTAGTAGTCAAAAAGAACAACAGGCAAGAAACTCGATCGGGTTTATCTTTTTAACATATATAAATGCATATTTCAAATAAATTACACGTTACAATCGTTATTAGTGGATGCACAGAAAGGAGTTAATTCCAGACATCACTATCGTTCACATATTGATCCACTCAAGAATGACACCAAAACCCGCTTAACATGGCGCTTAAACTAGTCTGTCAAATGTAGTAGTAGTATGTAGTAGTCTGGCAAATGGGTAACATACTTAGGGACTTTGTTATAAAACCTAACATTATTACCTAAGAAACTATTATGAATTTTACTGAGTAGGAAACATGAGACGACCAGTTTTTCACCGTTTCTAATACTTAGATCATGCCGGTCCTTTACAAAATCAAGCTTTTCAAAGTTTTTGCGATTATACAATATATTATCAAGAATGTATTGGGAGGGTAGAGTCAAACTACCGAATTCTTGCAACTGTTATAATTCCGCATTAAAATATAAAGAGCTGATATAAAGAATGAGTTATGGCAGTTTAGGGGAAATAATTGATTAGTTTATATATTTTTCATTATGATTACAGGAAATGGACATATTGTTACGATTTATATATAATCGTGTTCATTTCTCAATAACTTATGTAATCATCACCATATTCTTACCCTTATACCACATAAATAGGGGCAGTACTACATATTTTCCTTTCCCACTCTCCCCTGTCAGATGTTATCTCAGTATTCACACCTTTTATACACATATCATTTTTCAACAACTAATTTAATGTGATATATATTCAATTAGCTATATTTATTTAATACTAGTGGCCGCCCGTGACTCTGCGTGTATCTTTATAAATGTTGACATAACATATTATCTATGTGAAACTCCAATGGTGTACGCAGCGCACACCAACATAGCAGCTCTCCAGGTGGAAGGATTTGTTACTTCATTTTACTTGAAACTTGTTTTATTTTGGCTAATTTAAGCAATATGTTTTTAAATTATAATCTATATATTGTTCAGTTCTCATCATCATCGTCTTACCCTTATCACACCTAAATAACGTCGGCACAACATGTTTTCCTTTTCCACTCTCCTTTGTCAGATGTCAACTCCGTATTCACACCTTTTATACATATATCATTTTTCATACAATCTATCCATACATTTTTCGGTCTTCCCCACTCCTATATCTGTCCACTGGCATGTGCTGTTCTAATGTATTACTGTAAATACAGCTCAGCAATTTTTTACATAAAAAGTAGCAAACAGACACCAATCCTCAGAGACTTTTTCGTTTGTAATAATAATAGGATACGAATATTTCTTCAAATTTAATGATATTTCCTAGGATATAATTAAACATTCTAAATCTTTAATTAAAAAATGATGTACATAAATCCCAAGGGGTTAATTTGGTCGTCCAGATTATTTTCAAATATGAAGTAACATGTATATATTTATAATATTCGGTATATGATTTTTTTATATAATTTACAGATTACGAACACATGTTACCAAGATTTTTTTCTATTTGTGAAAAATGTACTTGACACAGATACGCAACATAAAGCAAACACCTCTTTTATCTCACCGTAAATTAGATATTATAAAATCGAGTTTCACTAAGAAATATTCTTTCTAAATATGGATCAATTTCATTCAGTTATACAGAATAGTTCACATATCAACTTCAGACGGAATGGGGTGAATTATTAAAATATACTGAAAGAAAATGCATTAGATTCTTTACCCTGCATTTAGATTGTTTATTATCAAATAGTAACCTCACGATCTGACTGTGCTTTAAATATACAATTAAATAAGAATACACTTATAACTACGAATATCGTTTATGTATTAGTAATTTTAAACATTATTATGAACACTTATAATAATATCTCGACGTGACTAGCTATACTTTCCTAGCTAGATGATACCCGCGATATTTGTCGTTTACTACATTAATAATATATTTCATGTACAGAGAAAACATCATAGCCATCACACCGCTTGTTCCACTTCTCCACGTCAAGAAAACACCCATCGTTGAACGCGTAGTGCTTATGAAAATCGTTTTTTTTTTTCAAACTGGCTACGCTATTGGACTGACAGGCCTATACAGCTTCACCGGACTACTAAGGGTAGTGTTTAAGGTACTCACCCAACACAGAAGCGCACGGTGCGCCTCGGCTTGGACTATTGCCTGACATTCCGAATCTAACTAAGCTAAACTATACATACCTGTACACGTCAGTGAACTACACAGTTTACTTGTATAAGTCACTGACGCTATTAAAATCGTAGTTTATTAAAAATTTAATAAATTTACTTATAATAAACTAGCAGCCCGCTTCTGTGTTGCACGAGTGTGCTAACAAAATAAAATTACCAAATGTAATATAATGAAAATAGCAATTGAACGTGAATCTGCTAACATTTTTGAAGCTCTACGCATTGTATTTTATCTCACTCACTCAATTTTCATATGGATATTTTTAACCCAAATTTTTCACTTTTCCGTACTATTTTTTCGTGATATGCTTACATACATTCGGTAATTGATTTTTTATATATGTAAATAACAAGTTGATCAAAAAGAATTTGATCAAAATCTATCCAGAATTTGAATAGTGATGCGCGAGTAACGCTTTACATACCACTTGTATAATTTTATTTTAAGGTAGATAAGGCAAAGTACTTTTCTGACATTGAACTAAGGGTCGGTTCGTTAATATATACTTTAATGACAATTATATTTGCATATTTATGATTTAATTACCCATTTACTTGCTTACTCCGTTACAGTCGTTAAAGCTATAATCAATAAATAATTATATTTCTTAACACACACATATTCTCAGTCATACTGATATATATAATCACACACGGTGATGTATATCGAGTCATTTTCTCAAAATATAGGCTATTTTAAAAAAAAATGGTGAAAAAAAAATCACCAAACTGTAACGAAATGTATAATTAGATATATGTGAATTTAGTCGACCCAAGTGAAATAGATCTCGCGAAACGACCAAACGCCTCCTCCACCTATTAACTACAATAGAATGGAAGCAATCTTAAAATCAAAAGTTTTTCAATGTACCTCTCAACATTCTGAGATAAAATTCTTAATTTATTACAGACATTATTCTTATATAACCTACTATTTATTGGAAGTTTTCAAAATATTATGAATACTGATTTATTTTACAAAGTAATGTATGATATCCGTGTTCATCGTGTAAACTTTATTATATATAGCATTTTATTGAAACAAATCACCTACCTACGCCTAATATTCAATATAGAATAGGTTATCATATTTGTATCAGCATATTTGTTACATTATTTTTAATTATTTATAAAATAAATGTATAATGCTTTGCTTTTGATTTTTATTTTTTTACGTAGTGGATAGTAACAGACTTTTATAGGCAAGTCAATACTTTTCAGAGTATTGTCTAGATTAAATATTATTACGTACTTTTCTGTAATAACTAAGCAATAATGATAAAAAAGGCAATTTATAATTAGTCTAAAGATTATAGTTTCTAAGTAGGACTGTGAAAATTGTGATAATAAAAAATCCAGCCATCGATCAGCACATAAAGCATATGGTTTCCAAAAAACAATACAATCACTTTCATCAGAACAAGGTCACGAGTACCAATTACAACAACAAACTTAATCACGGTCTTCTAAGGAGTTTGATAGTATTGTAAACCAAAGAGATAAAGCGTTTCTTCGTAACGAACTATATGAAGACTTTTAGAACTTACGGGCAATGTTTAATAAATTAAAAATAAGACGCATCCTCGTATCGGAAAAGAACACAGACGAAATATGTAGTGCTAAGAAGTTATAATGCTATATTAATTTATACCAAATATATGTATCATTCGAGGAAAAGTTAAAATGTAGTATACAACAAAACCACTAGTGTCCAATAATGGTGATGATAATTTACCGCGAATTTTCTCCGTTTCCAGGACTATCGTGATTGTTAAATAATTGGCCCATTCTTCGAACATCAGAACATCGACTTGTGTTTACATTTAGCCTGCACTGTATTCCCGAGTATAATTACCCCAATTATAATATTCTATATTTTATAAAAGTTTCCGAATTTTTTGCCTTAGTTACCATATAAATATTGAAGTATAAAATGCTAGCTTTTGCTCGCGGCTTCGCTCGGCTTAATATGGGCTTAATCTATCCTTCGGCATCAGTACTATCTCTGGATGTAAAGTACCCTATGTACTTTTTTGTACTCCTGACAATATGCATCCAAAATTTCATGGTCATTAGTTGAGTAGTTAAGGCATGAAAGCGTAACAAACAAACAAAATCGCATTCACATTAATAATATTAGTAAGAGCTATACAAAATATTGCAATCAATCAACGCACTTTAGTATCATTTTAAATATAAACAATTTCAAAATTTAGGTTTTGTATTTGATTCCATTACGCCTGCTTTATTAAAAATGTTATTTTATATATTACGAACATTTTCTTATTGTTACAAATATCAAGGTATACATAATATTATAGATCTTACATATTCCTATTAAGATACATTTTTTATGTCTATAATTGGATTTGCTCCTTAATTAAACAAATGTAGGAGCACATATCATTCCAATTATTATAATTAACCACCCCAGATCTGTTATTGTTTTTTTTATAATTTATTTCGAATAGTTTGCTCGCCGCTTCTAATGTGTAATTTGAGCTTAAACATATTTAATAAGTAGCCTAAAGACATCACTTTGTTATCGCCTTTTTAATTATTCCCTTCCGTTTTATTCCCGTGGGATAAAATCAATATTATAATCGACTTACATTCTACTTAATGCTGTTGAATTTATTTTTTTAATTTCTAATGTTGATGTACAGATATATTTGTATATCTAAATACTTTTAAATACATATAGCTATTTCACATCCTCAAGTATATTATGATGTACAAAGTGTATATGTCGAAACGTGTTTGATCTTTAATGGAACTCGTTAGTTCTTTACAACATTTATACATGAAGGTAATTATGTAGTTGTAAGTAATAACTTACTGTAATGTATTCATAAGCACTTACCTTGCAAGTTCCCTGTATACATATTGCACGAAAACCCGGTTTAGTGCATGGTGTGCCATCAGCCACTAAAGCGAGAGATGCGTAAAAATGCTGTCCCAACGGTCTACAATTCAGCATGCAAGGTGAATCTCCTGGTAAGAAAATAAGGTCATAAATTCTTCAATAATACTGGGTAATTTATCAAAAGGACATTTAAAGGGAAAGAATAGATAACTTTTATGAAATTTTGTTTTTAATTTTCTATTTTAAGATGAATTAATGTTACAGTTCTAACAAAAAATGCTTATTTTTATATTTTATAGTGTCTCAAACAATTCATAAAGAAAAAAAAAATTATGTGTACCTTTGTACACGCGTTAGAAGTTATACTTTTTTGGCGTAACAAGATAAAAAAAATTTCAAAAATTTTATCTTTCGCCTTATTATACATTTGTAGAAAACACGACACTAACAAAAGAAAAAAGGTGTTTAATACATACATACTTTTTTTTAAATAAAATGTTGACTATAGCTAACTTCAGGGTGTCGGTTTTTCGTGACGGTGTGCGCGCGCATCGTAAAAATTTACTCTCATCATTTTTCCCTAACGCGCCAAAAGAAGTATAACTTCAAAAATCACTGAATACAGTTACGATACCAGACTTGATTCATATTTAATTTACATACAAGATTTTAGTTGCTTTACATATTGATTTTATTGAAAATTATTTAGCATTGAATAGTATATTTTATATAGATAAACTTAATAGAAACACTGACCATCTATATATGGAATCCAAGTATAAAACCGTCCACGAAATGGTCTCCTGTCATACGCCGCGCACTGCTCTGCTCGTGTATTTAGAGTACCGCCAGGACATGGCTACAATAAGAGTACATATTTAGGTTACGTAAACTCACGATTTCTAAAAACCTGAACTCCCTTTTCATACCACACTAAATTACTAAAACTGTAATAATACAGATGTCACGAAAATCTACAAATATACTAAGCCCGAAACTAAGTCCTTTTAGTAAGTTTTTTGTTATAAAGTCACTGAAAACTGTACGAGACAAAAAAATGAGGGTATCATTTTTTAATTGGGTATTAAAATATGTAATTCTAAAAAATAAAGCGTAAACGTATAATAATTAATACATTTACTGATTTTGACTTATTTCATCAGAAAACAATTTTGATAAAAACCAACAATTTTTCTGTACCTTCCAATAAATAAATAATGTAAAAGAACAATTGATAACGAAGCAAAATCTATGCCAAAAGTAATTTAACCTAAGCCATATAAATAAATTAATTAATAATATTTCTCATTCAAAATATTAAAAGTAATGCGTTCATTAAACAATTTTATAACTATAAAAGAAGTTCGTAACAAAACCTACACCACATTTTATGTTAGCAATAGGTCAACATAAAATTCCCATTATAACAAAATACTTCACAAAGATATATGACAAGAGGTAAAGTTCACAGTAAACAATAATATCGTACGTTTATAGCTGATGCAAATGAAGAGGAACAGTGCAAATCATGGAAATGCATAAATATTGTGATTTTGATGGCCATAATTTGCATCGTCCTATAGTTGTTGTATAAATCATAATAGGTCATTTACTTCCATTTATTAGTACTTTCATGGGAACTCGTAGTTCAAATGCTCAATTGGCTTGTTCATTAGACGGCATCATATTGTTCCGCTTGAAATTATATTCCAGTACTTAAGTTTCTTTACAACCAGAAACTAGTGTGAAATAAGACACAAAAGCTCACGTTTACAGTATCCGAAACTGGAAGACAATTACATCGATCCATTGATCTCTTGACTCATGGTAAGGACGTTGGCAACACGTGGCTTGTTTAAATGTACAAAAAAATATCTTACATGACTATTACACTCGTGATATCGCTTGTCAACGCCAAGGCAATCGCCGCTTTGAACTTGTCTCGTGACCCTTACAGTTATTAATGGTGTCGGAAGGGTGCTGTTTAATGACGCAGTACTTGATCTGAAACAAAAAGGACTTTTGGATAATATACTTTTATCGAATAAAGAAATTACAAATAGTATCCATTTCAATATTAAAGTACGGCCCCCGCCAAACTTTTTGACCGTTCCAAATATAGACGTGTAGAACACAAATTTAAGTATAAATACATATTTGTAATACATGTATAACATCTAGTCGATTTAAGGATAAATTAATGGCAATTTAAGATTCCTAAAATAATAATTTAACTTTGTTTTTTCATTAAACTCTTGATTATATTATGCGGAAGCCCGAACTTGCGGCTATATTCAGAGCGGCCAGAAAGAATGACAAGCACTGTACATACGCTTATTTGCGTCGTCCATTTATTATGACAATACGATAACAAATGAGCGTACAGTTTTTCTAAGATAGTTACTGGGTTTTTTGGCGGGATCTTAGTCTGTAATGTAGTGGCTTTATATTTGATTCATAATCTTGTGTTATTAGACTCTATATTTCGTAATATTGGTGGTGTTTTACGTAATATAGTTCGGTTATTATGCACAAGTGAAGTGGATGAGAAATAATACCACGGAGCAAGCATTCTGAGATGCGACCAAAACTCCATGGACAGTTCTAACAAGGGAGCCACTTTCTTGTTAGAATATTACAATTATCTCAAGACACTCACTTGGCAAAATCTTGTTACTTGACGCTGGCTAGTGTAGAAACCGTGCCGGAGCCAAAAATTAAAGAAAAAGAAGATAGTTACTAATTGTCAATTACATTTTTCAAATTAAAGCATAGTAATAAAAACCACTGCTTAACTACAAATTACAAATAAATATAGCACAATTGTAAAACTTTAGGCATACTTTATCACTGTAGTTTTATGCGCTTATACAATAACTATGAAACTTTCAATTCGTAGGAATATATAAATATTAGCTCCTATAAATATTTGTAGTATTATAAGAATTTGCGGTAATAACATAAAGTACTTAATTTACAGAATTTATTCGAAATTGAAAATAAATATTATGAACAAAGGGAGTGGAAATTGGAAAAAAATATTCAAATCAAAAACACAAATTATTTACGTCTTCCTTGAAGATAATTTAGTAAAATATAGTTCCTTGCGGCTAAACATAAAAGCTTTGTTAATGAAATCAAACGAGACCGGTAATAAATAGCTACAAATGCGTTAATCTAATGTAGTGGTAAAATAAGAACCATTGACAATTTATCATTATTTAAAATCCTTTTATAATTGTGTATACAGAACACCGCGATAATATTACAACGTTCGTGTTGAATATAGTTAAATTAACATCAAGTGCGGTTAATTTATTTCCCCTCATGATAAGTATAAATGGGCCATTTTTTTTTCGAACTAACCTACACTGTTGGCCTGGCAGGGCCTCTACAGTTTCACTGGACTACAGTATAAATGGGCCATTTAAGCCTTTCACAAAGGCCTTTTGAGCATAATTGGATGATGGAAATGTTAGGAAATGAATACAGATATTTTTTAACAATAGGATTTTCTTAGTACTCCATTCTTAAACATTATTTATTACATAGCATTTTTTAAATAATATTTATAGTCTTTAACAACCATGAATTTAACTTATTTTATTACTGGCTTTTGCTTGCGGCTTTGCTCACGTAGTTAATGTAGATTTGTTCTATCCCTCGGAAACAGTATAATTTTCTTCTAAATTATAGGTATCCTTTTCTGTACTCCTGACAATGTATATAAAAAATTTCATTATGATTTGTTAAGCAATTAAGGTGTGAAAGCGTAACAAACAGAAAAACAAGCATACAAACTTAGTAAGGATTAAGTCATTTCTAGTCAGATAAATAACTTTTCTTCTATCATCATTACATATATTAAGACTAGCCACTGCAGGGACTCCGCAGGCGTTTATTATTATTTATTGTATTCTACATATTCAATTGTCTACATATATCAAGCTAGCAGGCCCGGCGGACGTTGTCCTATCCTGATAATAAAAAAAATATATACTTATGTGCATAAAACGCTTAAGGCGGCTTGACATTTTCCGATTCTTTCAACAATTATCATTCTATTTCAACCATTTTACAAAAAAAACTTAACAAATTATATACTGAAACCTTCCTCGTGAATTACTCTATCTCAATATGAAGATCGAAGATATGAAGATACCAATGTGAAGATCGGATTACAATCCGTTTAGTAGTTTATCGCGAACATCCAGACCGACAGACAGACGCGGCGGACGACTTTGTGATATAATATGTAGTGATATGCTAAAGTTATAAAATAATACAATTCATTTAAATTGGTATCAAAATTGAAGTATTTTTAGCTTTATTTTTAAAATAATGAAATCCCCGACGTCGCTAGCTATATTCGATACACACAATCTTTATTCTAACAGGGGTTTACAAATGGCCTTTCGTTATAACAGGACTCGTGAGTACAGTACATTAATTTAACGTAAACTCGAACCTATGAATATTCATGTAGATATAGAGAATTATAGTCCCGATGAATTTTAAAACGTTTATCATGAACCCTTAAAAAGATAAGTTTTCTACGTAGATATCTACTATTAAAATGTAAAGAGTTCAAGATTCCCACAATGTAACAATACTGTTGGAATCGCATTCTATTGGATAATAGTTTACCATTTAATCTGCATAAAGGTTTATTACAACAGTTATATTTCGTTCCTAATTTGAATTTCAGTATTAAAATATTTTGAAATTAATAAAGTAATTAAGTATTCTTTATCAGCAGATTACTTATGGTATAATTTTATTTTACTTCAATAAAATAGCCTAAAAAGCTAATCGATTTAGTAGTTATCAAGTTAAAATTGCTTGTAGCATACGTAGACGTTACTCGTAAATCGTAAGTTTATTACAAAGATTAAAACATAACATTTCAGTTTGCATGGTAATCAATTTCTCAAGATTAATTTTATTTTCTTTATTACTGTATATCGAATCCCCACCAATATAATTACAAAGCGACTCTATCTGATTGTTACCTTATTATGACTAAGCCGCTAAACCGATTGCAATGGAATTTAACATACCAGTTGCCCGGGATTTTCATAATACCTTTTGTATATATATATATAAAAGAATAAAAAATATCCAACAACTGGCAACAACATTCAGCAACATGCTGCAATACAAGCGCTGACTTACAATGGATGCCCACGCGATAGCTGGACGTTTAAGTGGTGAACGTTCATGTAACAGATATCAAAAGAAAGACCTTTAACTTAAGTTAAAAAAAGGTAACATAGAACACACCATTGATGAACACTTAAATGGATTTAATCTTTATCTGATTGCAATGAGTATTATTAAATTGAATTAATAACTAAATATAACGCTATACAGAACTGTATTATACCATAGTATCTTGTTTTAACAAGATAGGAAAGACAAATCAATATGTCATAGTACAATTTATTGCTTAACAAATGAAACGCGGAGCTCAGACGGCAAGCGTGAGAGAGATATGACAAACAATTCGGATCCTAATTTTTCAAGGGTTATAGAATGTGCTATCAACATCTTACCATGTTTGCTTTTAATTAAGCTCCCATATGGTATTTCCCGTATTTGTATAATGTTTCAAAATTTCTTAACATAGCAGTTTGTCATTTAGTTGGATATTTCACTTAACAATTAGATCTTCATCTTAGAGCTTCATAAATTGGTGATAAATAATTCTTAAAAATTAATAAGATCGTAAACTGTATTTTCTTTGGAGTAATAGAATAGAAGAGAATATAGAACCGCAAACATAAATTAAGACATTTTTTTCTTAAAAGGAGTAATGTAATTTATAAGTATACATAAATAAGTATTCATAAGTTTCTCTAAGACACAGTCGGTACGATCATAGGAATTCCATAAACATGTGTAGGTACACCTTACAAATGTCTTTATTACCGTTTTCCTGAGTTACGTTCCCAAATACACAACCCTATTCCAAAACCTACGTCGTCCGTCGGACCTTTAATTGGGTTTCTTTAGATCCGCTATATTTTGAATCAGCCAGTTGAAATTTTTACAAAACGTGTAACGGTTTAAAAAATAATGAGGAATATTAAAAGGGCATTTGTACACGAATGGTGTTTTTCAGCGTTCGCTTTTATTTCTTTTATTGTGAACTCAAACGTCACACTTGGTTTAATTAAAAATACCGGCCAAGTTTAATTCAGACTTACGTTAAAAATTTCGAATTAAATGAAAGAAAGACTCTTTTCTTAAATGATGTCTCAAATATATTCTGTGTTAGAATGTAACTATTCATGCAACTCATAACCAGTCTTTTTTTTAGTATATTTTTAGTATAGCACATGGCCAGCATCTTATTTGGTTTTCAAGCTGGTGTAAATATTACGGGGCTGTAAAATCCTTACAACTCCACCAGGCTTGGTGGTGAATGTGGAAGGTACTAAGCCAAGATTGCAACTAGCACTAGGATGCCCAATGGCCGAACCTTGGCTTGGGCTATTGCTTTGCATGAAGATCCTGCATTTGACCATACATACATCCATTTATGTCTCATACATGCTGTACATATACGTTCTTATATTGAGAATCCGATAATTATAGATAGCTAACAAAGTGAGGAAAGAATGCCCCTTACAGAGTCTATGTACCTCCGCTGTGAGTGTGAAGGTGTATGAGGTTAGGTATCCTAAGGGTTATTAGTTAGTAAATGAGGTTTCACTGCATCATGCAAGCAGCCTCCTTGAGGGCTCGATTCAGGAAAATCAAACCTACTAAAATCTCATCTTAGGAAACATATAACTGAAGGTTATGACATAGCGACAGTGTTTGGCGACTGATTTAAACTTGAAGGTAAAAGGCAACCAATACGTATCAATGTACCCGATGTTCTTGTTACCACGAAGGCTACCAATATCACCAACATATACAAATGTATAATATAATTTATTTCTTGTAATAATTACATTGACATCATGTATAAAAATATATTACACACAGCATTCCTTTTGAATGACCTAATAATAAAAAGTATCACAGTCAACAAATTAAAATATTTCCATAGCCAGTGACCGAAGTCCGTTAACCCGATGGATGCCTTCGGCGTCCACCAGATAATGATGAGTGACGGTATTTTGATTACCTACTTATCCATCTAACAGTATCTATCTCACATTATTAATCCTGTATCCTTTACCCGTTGTAATTATCTGCCACAGCCGTGTGTAAACAAATGGCTTCGTATTTTTTTTTAAAACACATCTTTGTTTTTTTTACAGCAGACCGTTTAATTATTGCATTTGACTTGGAGGTTAGATAACGTGGCGTTTAAAATATACATTCCAAGAAAAGCGGTTATAATAGCGACTTCGCTACAATGAATACATGAATAGAAGCGGCGCCGACCAACATATTATATGACAGCTTATTGCCTCATACTTACATAAGTAAATCAGTTACTGGCGCCTACCTAAAAGTGACAACATAATATTGAAAATATATAGATATTAATAAATATAAACTTCATTTCAACACACTTTAAAGGCAAATTTTATCTCTAGTTCAACTTATTCACGCTTACAAATATTACAAAAAAATAATCCCTCATTAGTGCACTAACAAATGTGCGGACAAAATAGAATTTTGTCCGCTTTATAAAATCATATGTAATCGCGGGCTCATTACACCAGCTATCGAGGTTTGATTGACACACAACCAAGGGCCGAGTCCAGTAGCGTATTCAGGCATTATGCTTAAAATTGTTTAAATGTAAACAAAAATATTTCTCTTCATGTATATAATATTTCAATATATAAGGGGGCAGCCTTAATTACGTGAGGTGTTTTTGAGAATTTTTGACCCCTCTCCCCCGCATGTGAGATGGCGTGCCATTTGTCTTGACTCCCTCCATTATCTCCAATACCACGTGAGATCTTTCAAAATTTGTTTATTGAGTATAAATGCATTGGATTTATTAAAAAAACGCAATTAACTTTATTATTTTTATTAAGACTAGTATAGTCGAGTTAGTATATATGATTATTGTAACAATTCGTGAAGGACGTACTTTTATTTTATTTAAAAATGTATACTTCATAATTACATGATATTTTCCGAAATCCCCTCTCGTCCCCGCGTGAGATTTTGTGAAATTCGGCTTGACCCTCAACCTCCTCTGATCCCCTCACGTAATTAATGGAAGCCCCTAACTAGCATTTGAATATTTTATCTATTTAAAAATAAAATGATATAGGTCGACCACGCAATAACTATTAGATTTGATCATTTATTTTTATTGTACTCTTTCTTAGACTCTCGGTCCTTGTCGAAAAAGAAAATCACGATATCTTCATTTACTAAAAAGTCTTTAAAGTATGATTTTTAAGCACGACACGTTCAGCGACGTGCCGTGGAGAAGTGAGGCAAGCGGTGCGGTGCGCATGTGCTGTCGGGCGGAAATTAACGGACAACAATGTTTAACCAAAGTATACTTTTCTTCTAATGTCTTTTTCTCTGTACATAATTTTTTTTTTTTTAAATAATTACCAATGCAGACGAAGTCGCGAGTATTAGCTAATTAATTAATAAACTCCTACGATGTTGGACCAATCACCATGAAAGTTGACACTCCTAAGCGTTTCTTCACGGAGAATGGTTTTACTATAATTTCTCACATAGTTGGCGCCGTAGTAAGACAACTTTTGTACCGTTGAAACGTTCGTTGTGCAAATTGTTTATGTGGAGATAAACAGGACACGGACATGGAAACGGACACGGACACAGAGAATATTTGCACAATATCTATTTATACCTATTTTACTAAAACTTACTTATATCTATTCAAAGTAATAGTAGTTACAATAAATATCAGTACGTAAGGAGCTGGAGGTATAGATAGTACTATATGACATAGTTTATATTATTAGAAATGACTAATACAACGAAATTTATTAATACAAATAAATGTAGACAATATGAGGAATTAAATAATTTAAGCTTTATAACATCAAGAAAATAAAATTTTAAATACTATTTTTTTAATTAATGAAATAGGTAATTAATAATTATGGGTAAAAAAGTTATGTACGTACTTATAAATATTTACATAAATTGTCTATGAAGCGGTTGTCATAATTGTATTTCTATTAACAGAATTATACTGGTAGGAATTATTTTTATACATACTTATAACTAAATTTATTGTGGTCTCTACCGCAGTACGCGCATCACGCAAAAAGTACTACTAGATAGATTTATATTTATATATTTTTTAGTTTTAGTCCATGCCCACTTAGTCTTTATATAAAAAATATCACGATATCTTTATTTCAAATATAGTTACTAAAGTTTGAAGAAAGTGCGATATTTATAAGCACTACAAAATACAAAAAGAAATTTGATAAGTAAAGTACATTTTTGATTTAATTTTTTATTTGTTTTTTTTTTTGTACATAAAATATATTATTAGTATAAAAAACAACTGAGATGAAGTCGCGTGTCTGAGCTAGTTAATAATAATTATAGTAAACATAAGTAAAATGTTTCAGGCAAATCGTATTTACAATTTTTTCTGTGGAATTAGTCGCGCTCCATACCTCAGACCCACACGTGGCTGTATCCAAAGTGGATACTGACCGGGTGAGTACAAGCAATCAATGTTTTACAATAATAGCTTGTTATAGCGCTTAACGCTACGGGTCTCCATTACCTTAATTTAGCCGATAAAAAGCGTCCGAGGCAGGTCGCGAAGGCATATTTAACCTTTGAACTGGACGCTTTGGGTGGTTTTACACTTAACGAATATTTTAAATTTCAAATTAATATAAGTTATTATTCCTTTAACGTTTTTCAATGTATGATTTTACGATGTCATCGGTCGGTAAAACACATGAAAGATGAATACGCGAAATAAATTACTATTACAATTAGGAGTTTTTGGCGGGATTTTAGTCTGTCATGTAGTGGTTTTTATATTTTATTCATAATCTTGTGTTATTAGACTCTATATTTTGTAATATTGGTGGTGTTTTACGAAGTATAGTTCGGTTATTATGCACAAGTGAAGTGGATGTGAAATAATACCACGGAGCATGCATTCTGAGATGCCACCAAAACTCCATGGAAAGCTCTAACACGGAAACCACCATCTTGTTAGAACATTATAATTATCACAAGACGCCTACTTGGCAAAATCTTGTTACTTGACGCTGGCTAGTGCACAAACCGTGACGGAGCCAAAAAATACAGAAGAAGAAGAAATGTTTGATTTTTGTTGTGAATTTTGAAATTAATTTTAAAACAACAACAAAAAACATATAACTTACTCACCAAAAGTAATGTCAAATTTTTCTTTCACACGTAAGGTAATTTCTAAGGGTTTATTAATATGCTTTCGAAAACGCTATACACTTCGGTTAGTGAATAAAATAAAGTAAAGTGGAATGTAGACTTTGGGAATAATGTGCATTTAGGGGTTAAATTATTGTCATGGCGAAGGTTTTATGCTATCGATTTTGGTACAAATTCCACTAGCACACCGACCTCTGTTACTGTCAATTAATTCTCATGAAAATTTATATGTATAGATAGATGTATTTGATCAAAAAGCATATTCGCCATTCAACCATTTGTTACAAAAGAATAATAATATAAAAAACGCGTGCGAAACTACAGCACACCTAGTACAATATAAATTAAAGCACTCTAGAAGTTTCTTAGCTGTATACATAATCCTAATATGCTTACAATCTGTATCCTTACTTAAATTATCTTCTACATAAATAAAATTATAAATGTCTGCCATTATACACGCATCACTTGAAAAACAAGTGGATATATTTCAATCATTTTTTTAGTTTGACTTCTTAGATACTTGGTCCTTATCTCAAAAAAAGATAATCATGGTAGTTTCCATTAATACAGAGTTATTACAGTTATAAGAAACTACGACTTTTGCAATAATTAGTCATTCTGCGAAGTGTTTTCTAGGCTTTGAAAAGTGGGACAAGCGGTATTGTGGTTACGTTTCTTCCTCGGTGACTAAAATATTATAAATTATATTTTTTAAATAATACACGACGAAGACGAAGTCGCAAATATCAGCTATGGTTAATGCGAATGTGCGTTTCTTTGTTACGCTTTCAGGCCTTTACTAATCAACCAAACATCGTGAATTTTGCCTACAGAGGTACAGAAAAGTACATAGAGTACTTTCATGCAGAAAAATTCAAACCTACATTAATGAAAACAAATCCAAAGTAAAACTACATTCTTATAACAATAATGACCCGAGTTAATTTCTAACCAACTTCAAAACTGGTTCAATAAACCTGACAGAAAAAGGCCCACCTGTTTTTTATTTATTTAAAACGAAAAACTGATTGTAATCGAATTGATTTAAGTTCAGACGCTGTCAGATTATCAAATTGTACGTGTCAACATTTAGATAAAGGGAAATGAGTAATTGCTAATCGGATGTGATTGAATATATGCCACTGGGTACGTCAATGAACATGTCTATGATAATTATTAATCGACGATGACAGTCGACGGTAATTTTAAACCAACTTACAATATTAATTGACCCGAATGAGAATCGTTTCTTGCGGCTGATGTTAAATATAATCCAGGTCACAAATTATACTTTAATTAGACACTAGTATTGCTACTGAAAGGAATCAAGAATCTTAACTAATATTATAAATGCAAAGATGAGTTTATTTGTATCGCTTTAAAGTCTTAACTACTTTTTATTATACCAAAGGACAGCAAACAGGCGATCTAAATGAGAATTGTTTCTTGCGGCTGAAGTTAAATGTAATCTATGTCAAAAATATTACTTTCATTAGACACTACTATTGATATTGAGGGGAATCAAGAATCATTACTAATATTAAAAATGCGAAGATGAGTTTATTTGTTTCCGCTTTAAAATCTTAACTACTCTTTATTATACCAAAGGACAGCAAACAGGCGATCCAAATGAGAATCGTTTCTTGCGGCTGACGTTAAATGTAATCTATGTCAAAAATATTACTTTCATTAGACACTAGTATTGCTATTGAGGAGAATCAAGAATCATTACTAATATTACAAATGCGAAGATGGGTTTATTTGCTTACGCTTTTAAGCCTTAACTACTCTTTCTTTTATACCAAAGGGTAGCAAACGGGCAGATGGTCCAGTTGATTCGCCTATAAACTACTATAACCTCATGAGCATCACTGTTGTGTTGCCGATCTTAAAGGTCATATTCAATCCCATTTGGAAGAGCCCCGTGTCATAACCCTAATGGAAAACGGAGAGGAAATGGGTTACCAAGGAACAAGGCTAGCATTCACATAATGAAGGTATTAGAGAACCCCAAGATGGTCGCTATTTTGCTAAGTTTTAGAATGTGTGGATGAGTAACTGATCAGTGACGGGAGATGCGAGCTTGAAACGGCGATGAGTGCACCATATTCTAATATATATATATATATATATATTATATCATAGGGGGCAAATGAACAGGTGGGTCACCTGATGGCAAGTGATCACCGCCGTCTATAGACACTAGCAACACCATGGGAGTCGCAAGTGCGTTGCCAGCCTTTTAATATATCTGGGCCCCCGGCGCTCTCACTGATCGAACGAAACCCAACAGTGCAAGCACTGTTACTTCACGTCGGCTTTCTGTGAGAGGGTGGTACTACCCCGAGTGAGCCGACCCACTCATTCTGAAACCAGTAATAGTTTCAGCGTAGCTCTACCACCTAAATCAGATCTTCTTCAGAACACTCTTCATTGTACATGCGGTAAAGCACACATAGTGATCAAATGTATCTGCAAATTTCTAATGAATCTAAACCGCATGTAAATTCTGGACTGTCAACAATGCGAATAGCTCACCTTCGGTCAACAGAACCGATTATCATGAGATTTCGCATACAGATTTTAAGGGGTAACAAGGACATAGACCACCCTTTATTAGAAAAATGTATCGTCCCCAAGGGATAGGTACAAATCTGTATGAACGCGAGTGAAGACGAGAATATAATCCAGTATAAATATTGCGATCGGTAATTTCATTATGACTCACGTGACCGACTAAAAGCGTACAAAAATAACTACATATTTTGTAAAGACGTTGCTTTGTGAAGATTTAATAGATAATATAAAATGAACACACCTTCATATAACATTTGATTGTTTACTTTACTTTGAATATTCACAGTGCAAAGAGAACTATGTAATTTAGTTAAATTACTTCTTTATTACAATAATAACTGTTTTTTTTCTGATGTGAGCGTTTTTACTGATACTTGAATTCATTAATTTAAATCAAAAGATTTTAAATCAAAAAAAGAATCTTAAACTTTAAGCGCCTCTTGGAAGCCATTATCCAAATAAGCGTATAAACAGACGTTATTTACAATTCTTTAATTCAACCTTTTCATAATAACAGATTCCTTTTTTTCAAACGCAAAAAACCGCTTAGTTTTTTTTATTTTTTATGTCTAAATCATATATATTTAATCAAAAGCTATTCAAGATCAAAAAAGAAAATCGTAAGATTTAAGCGCCGCTTTCAAAAGATTATCGAAATAAGCGTATAAACGGACGGTGTTTACAATTCTATACATAAATGAGTACTTTTTTTATAATACCGGATTCTTATTTTCTTTAACATGAGCGTTTTTTTGAACAGTTGAATACATTATCTTTAATCAAAAGATATTCGTGATCAAAAACGAAAATCGTAAAGTGTAAGTGCCTCTTTAAAAATATTATCGAAATAAGCGTGTAAACGCACGGTGTTTACAGTTTTTGCTTTTATATTGTGTAGTACATTGTATGGTGCCGAGTGTAGTCGGTTTCGAGTTCGTTCATTAATTCGTTTTCACTTTTGTACAAGTTTTAAAGAGATATGATGAAATACAAACAAACCTATTTATATTATAATAATCAAACAGAGCCGTAAACTTATTTACTACTTCTTTATATGTTTTGTTATCATACGTTTCTGAAGATGATTTTATTATAAGTCTCTCCTCGTAGGATGGTATGGGTATATTACTACGTCAGCCCACAATGTATTGGCGATTTGAAACAGTTTCTCTAGGTTCTCAGGTTCAGGACTCCTCATGATTATTTCCTTCACGGTAAGCCGGGAGTGTTACCAATTGATATTAGTCAATGGACGCCAATTCCAAAAAAATTTTTGGTAATTCCCGAAATTCAAAGCCGCGGATATCGAATTGATATTCCATCAGGTAAACTTCTTAAGCACCACGATTTTTTACAAATGTATCCTTATTCACATTATAAATCCGTATTATAAATGCGAAAGTGAGCTTATTTGTTTGTTACGTTTTCACGCCTTAAGTACTCAAACGATTATCTTGAAATTTGCATGCACTGTTGTCACGGGTACAGAAAGGGACACAAGGTACATTTCATATAGAAATAAGTATTATTCCCAAAGGGCAGTTCAAATTTACGTTAAGGGAAACGAAACGGCGGGCAAAAGCCAGTGCAAAAATAACTCTGCGTATTTGTTACATGTCCACAAATAAACCTCTGAACCGACAGCAATGAAACTTAGTATACAGGTAGCTTTTTTATCCTGCATTTCCTAAAAAATACGCAGTTAAACCGTATGAAAAGATAATAGTATATACTCGGTAAAAGAAAACCTTGGTAAGCAATAACGTTCTTGTTGGGACACGCCTCCACCGCAAGTTCTTGAACATGGACTCCAAGTTCCCCACGCACTCCAAGCATAACCATTGATTTCTGTATCCTCGGTATTCTGGAATGTAATAAAGAATTATGTAACAAACAGTTTTACCTACATGCCTTGATTCCGAAAAATATTTCAAGGTTACAATAATAATTTTATCATTGATTAGCAGGACAATTAATATATTCAACTTTATTAAGACTTAATATGTGTAGTTATATCTTACTACAGGATGGTCACTATGGTAACTATGGTGTTATTTTAGTTTATCGTATTTCGGGAGCAAGTAGTGTTGCTGCAATGAGTAGTTGCCGGAAGGCTCGCGAACCGGCATGACATGGACAACTTTATCGAAGAGGGGAGATATATTGGTAATCGAATTTTTGGAGGAATCTTGGAATGTCATGTAGTGGAATGTATATTTTATTCATAATTTTGTGTTATTTGTCTCTATATTTGTATTTGGTGGCGTTTTACGTAATATTGTTTGGTTATTGTGCATAGGTGAAATGGGTGGGAAATAATGCCACGGATCATGGATTCTGACTTGCTACAAAAACTCCCTGGAAAGTACTACCAAGACGGCCACCGTCTTGTTCGTTGATTGATATGATCGCAAGAAGCTTGTGCTTGAGCTTTAAGCATTACCTACTCAACAATGACAGTAATAATCTACTAGAAGATAGGTTGCCAAATATAAAAATTAAAATTAAAAATAATCTGGGTGATCGCTCTTGTCTTCTTCGGATTGCTTTGAGGTTACCATCATGTACGAGTATAGTGACGTCACTGTCGCACGCTAATTTTAAATTTAGAATGATTATTAAAAAAGTTCAAATAAACACAAGTCGATCTGTACCTCTTCTAATGATGCCTCTGTCGTAGTGATGTTAGATGCTTTAACTGTCATTGCTAACTGAATTAGCACTGTGGTCCTGGAAATGAAATATAATATTTAAGTTAATGTTGCAAATAAAGCAATGAGATCTTATGTTAGGTGTTTCTGGATCTTCTGTCGGCCTTCTAGTCTCATATTTAAAAGATCGCTGTCAAAAGGTTAGCATACACGGGGTAACCTCTGCGGGATCGTTTGTGCGATTTGGCGTCCCACAGGGCTCTATTTTAGGGCGATTTTTGTTCTTGATATATATAAACTGATCTGCCACTAATGGTTAATAACTGTGCTGATATGGTGCTTTTTGCAGACGATGCTTCACTTATATTTAATGTAAAAAGGATAGATTCAGAGGTTGGGCATCTGAATAATAAGTTAAATGAAATTTGTCATTGGTTTGCGTTAAATAACCTGTTGCTAAATACAGATAAAACGAATTGTATGAGATTTACTTTACCTAATGCTCCACAGGTTAATAGTAGTATCAAGATCGAAGGGGATTTGGTAGGGTTACTTAATAATACTGTATTGTTGGGTATCACACTTGATTCCCAATTACAATGGGGTCTTCATATTAAAAAAATGGCTGGCAGATTAAGTTCTGCTACATTCGTAGTACGTAAGATTCGCCAGCTTACAGATATTGCCACAGCAAGATTAATCTACTTCGCTTACTTCCATAGCTTAATGTCCTATGGTATTTTGCTGAGGGGGACAGCAGCTGAGGTAGACACCATATTTTTATTGCAAAAGCGAGCAGTTCAAGCAATATACAATATAGGACCTCGTGAATCATTAAAGACTAAGTTTCAATAATTCGGTATCTTAACTCGGCCTTCCCAATACACTCTGGATAATTTAATGTATGTTCGCAAAAACTTTGAAAAGCTGGAGTTCGTAAAACACAGGCATAATTTAAAGACTAGAAACTGTGACAAACTGGTCGTTACATGTTTTAGACTCAGTAAAACCAGTAACAGTTTTTTAGGTAATAGTGTTAGGTTTTATAACAAAGTCCCAAAGAATATTACCGATTTGCCAGACTATAAGTTTAAGGCCATGTTAAGCGGGTTTTGTTGTCAAAGGCCTATTATAGAGTGGATCAATATGTGAACGATGGTGATGTCTAGAATTGACTCCTCTCTGTGCATCCACTAAAATCGAATGTAATGTATAATGAATTTTAAATATATAAGTATATGTTAAAAAGATAAACCCGATCGAGTTTCTTGCCGTTTCTTCTCGACGATCTCTGTATTCCGAACCGGTGGTAGTTTTGACGTTCATAAGCGCCTTCTTAGGGCCTAAATTGAATAAAGTATTTTTGATTTGATTTACTATATTGGAATTTGATTTAATTTTTTGTCTCTGTCGAAAGCTCATATTCGTGTTGATTTCTACTATGTACAAGATAAAAAGAAAATTGCACTGACGTAAATAATAAAAGTAACCATTGCATAGGATTACGTATCTATCTTACTGATTCAATCTAAGACGTGGAAATTAATAGAAAATAAATCTAGAATTAGACACGAATGTAACACTCTCCTTTACCGCATCCAATTTATCAAACAACCTTTCAACAACGAAAGCCATAACCGGTTAGTACTGGGTACTACATATATGTTTTCAGAATGGTGAAGTTAAATAAGTCAACGCGAATTGAAGAGTTATGTCAATATTGAGAATTATCAACGCATATTATAACACTGCACTTCACAATATCATAGGATTTCGTATTTTTAGAAATTAGGCAAAATATATTTTAAACGAAGAATCTTCAATACCATATTTTTTCTCATACAAATTAATTATATTTTTTCGAACTGAACAAGCGCTGTTGCCATGAAGGACCTTGACAGCTTTGCAAGGCTTTTTCGCGAGAGCAGAACGCACTCAGCCGAAATAGCAACTAGCGCAAGGGTGTCGGGGAAAGGGCCAAACTTTGGCTTTGATTGTTTCCTTGCAAGCAATTCTGGAAGCTGAATTTAACTAACAATTCGAGCGAATCTTTAATTTAACTAAGTACTAAGATATTTTATATTCTATGCATATAAGACGAAAACCTAGTCCAGGGACACCTATTTTTATTTCGAGAATATTCGACGATATTTTCGGTAAACGGTAGGGTTTTTCTGTAATTGTACAACGATGTTTTCCTTCTTCAAAACCTCCAGGTAATCGTACGGCAGCCGAAGTGTTAAAAGTGCAGGAACTATTTTAACGTTTTCCCAATCATACAATTACGCGGTAAAGTCTCACACGTTTTAAGGTAAAGGTAAAGAGCACTAACGACTTGCATTGTAAACGTTTATCTAACGTTAAATAAATAAACCCAAGATAAAGCGTAAACTTAACGGATATGTCCGAGTGAACATTACGGCACAGATTCACTTTGTTTTACACACTTTTTCCTATTTTGGAGTAAATTTCAATATGGTTGTCAATATAAATGGAAAAATATACTTTCGTGTTTATAAGATTCTTGGCCACAATCTCATCTGATGTTAAATGATGATATGGTCTAAGACGGTAGTCACGCTAAACCTAGAGGGATACTGGTTATCAAGTGCAGCTGCCGGAACACACCAAAAGGTGCTTGGCAACAGATTTTCAACTTGAAGCTAGGTATCTATCCAGGCGGACTTAGAAAAAGGTCTACCACCATGCTACGTCCTACGTTCTTCGACGCTATGTCCGAGTACACTACCAACTGAGCCATCATCACTTCAAATGTAAATCATGTAAGAAAACGTGTATGGTGGTAATCAGTCAAACGACGTAGGAGTTTGTTAAGACATATATACCGACATCGATTTTATATTATTTTATTGTTTAGATTTATTTTGTATAAAAAAATTTGAAACTACTGCACTTATTTGGCTAATTCTTTTTTTTTTTTGTTTTTGGTGTGTTTGTAATTTTCATTACACGGAATTATGAAAGAAAAAAAAATTTGAAAAATCGTACAGAAAAGTGAAAATGTCGAGTTAAAAAACCTCCATATAAAAGGTGAGTGAGATAGAAGACAGTAGGGATACCTTTAACAATATTGACAAACGGACGTTCATTCATCATCATTGCCGTTTCATTTCTTTACATGAAGGTATTACTGGTTTCAGCATGAATGGGTCGGCTCGCCCGGGGTAGTACCACCCTCTCACAGAAAACCGACGTGAAGTAACAGTGCTTGCAGTGTTGCATTTCGTTCGGCCAGTGAGAGCGCCGGAGGCCCACATATATTAAAAGGTCGGAAACGCACTTGCGACTCCCCTGTTGTTGCTAGCGTCTATGGCCGGCGGTGATCACTTACCATCAGGTGACCCACCTGTTCGTTTGCCCCCTATTATATAAAAAAAAGCAAAGATTTTGTCTCTTTGTTTTCATTGGTAGCCCGAAGCCGGGGTGTGCAGCTAGTTTTATAATACTTTCGATTCACAGAAAATATAATATTCATAACTGCCAAAATGTATTCCCATATATGAAGAATTCTTTAAAATGGAATATATCCAAACAATTGTCGTAATCGGCTATTCAACAAAGAATGAACTATCTAACCACCGGAATTTGTTAAATAATTTTATTTGAAGCTATAGAAGTTTAGGTGACGCGTGGGAAGCAGAACTGCGTCGTCATCTGTTCATTAAAAATGGCGGGAAACAATAAATTGTCGTTAGTGGTATTACCGTTAATTATTCCTATATTAACCATTTGTGTATGCATAGTTCCATAGCCTTTTAATGTATCTACGATTTTTATGCTTGACAGGTGACAAGGTTGAGTATAGACGTATTATTAAATGTGTTTGTATTATTTGAGATTTTTATTATTTGTTGTAATTATTTATTGATATGGACATTGCGTAAATACTAAAGTATTGTTAAAAGTATACTAGCCGATATCCGCGACTTCATCTGCGTTGTTTCTTATATTAAAAGTACAAATATATTTACTCTGTACATAAATTTATGTACAGAGGAAAAAACATTAAAATAATAAATACACGTTCCTTACAGAATTTCTTTCTAATTGTAACGATAGTAATTATTAACAATTATTCGTTTACTTCCGCCCTGCTACGCATGCACATTAAATAGCAACCCCATTTCTCCAAGGCAAAAAACACATGTTGCTGAGCGCGTAGTGCTTATAAAAACTTTATTTTTCTTTACATTTTTTAAATCTTGTGTTAAATGAAGATATCATGTTTTTTTTTAGATAAAGACGAGATATCTCTGAAATAAAATAAAAACTCTTATCCGAATTTCCAAAAGATTCAGATCGAAATGAAATAAATTAAAAAAAAAAAACAAAAAAAACCTATCAAAGCATTTATGATGAAACGCGTGGCAAAGACATACATAAAATAGAAAACATTAGCCTCGTCCTGCAGAGTTAAACAGAAACAATATAACAGATAGTGTGTTACTGTTACTTGATTATAAATAATTTTAATAAAAAAAAAAAAAAAAAAAAACAGTAATCGAAATCTAACCAGCATTTCCTGTGTAATACGCACACAACCCTAGACTTCTATCATTTTGTTTATATAGATATCACATGTACTATATCTATGAATAGTAACGTGAAATGATTTTTTTCTTATAACTGTTTTTTTTTTGTTATTTTAAGGTATCACTGATAGTATTACTCCTTTCTTTGTTTTTTAATTGAGTATTCTAATTTTTAAGGTATATATTAGTTTTAACTATTTTACTTTTATATTTTTTTCCACATGTACGCCGGTTTTGTTTTTGTATCTCGTTTTTATTTTTTTACATGTACAGCAATGCAAGCTGTGTTTACGTCTATATGGGCTTAATTTTATGTATACTTAAGAATATATAATGCCGACTTATCAGAACGAATCCAGTTCCGCAGACATAATTTAAAAAAAATACTGTTATATACAATATAATTGAAAAACTCAAGTGTATTGGAAAAGTATGTTTACAATGGTAACAAATGTATACGAATATCATTATAAATATGAAAATACGTTTATATAAACCCCATATAAACGGAAAAACAAAGTCATTCACTGACAATATATCATATTGCCATTGTAAAGTGAATACATATATCTTAACTAATAAATAAATGCGAATGTGAGTTTATTTATATGTGACATATTCACGTCTTTCATTACAAAAAAGTGCTGCTCCCATGTGATAGGTCAGTTTATATTAATGCAAGCGAAACTACGGGTAAAAGTTAGTATTATATCCATGGATTTCACTAACGCCTAAAAGTAATACGAATTGATTAATATTGTTAAAGCCACATAAATTAATGACGCTTGGCGAATAACAATCAAATTCTTATTCATAATTTACGAACTGTTCTCGTTATGAATGTACTCGGTTACATATTTATAATTTATACATAACACGACCAGTATTTGGTTACGCTAATGAACAAATTAATAAATCATATAGAAGTATACGCTTGTTATACGAAACTGGTTCTTTAAACTGCAATTCGAAACGTTCGACTGTTAAATTTTATGCGTAGTTGTAAATTATTTAGCAAAAAAATTATTACACTTTGCTTGGAGTGAATTCTCTTCTTTATTATGAATAAAATGATAGAGGTCTGCGTTGTGCGCGTATCATTCAAAAATTACTTGATAGATATCTACCATTTTTTTTTGTTTTACTTCCGAAGCACTTGGTTCTTATCTAAAAAAGAACACGATATTTTCATATAACATAAAGTTATTAAAGTTTTAAAAACTACGATTTTCAGAAGCACTACGCATTTAGTGATAATGTGTTTTTTCTTGTCGTGGAGAAGTGGGGCAAGCGATATGGTGTTTATGTTTTTTTTTTTTCTGTTCATAAAAATATATTGTTCAGAAAATAAACAATGCAGACGAAGTCGCGAGTATCAGTAGTCCGGTGGAACTGTAGAGGCCTGACGAAGGCAACAGTGTCGGTCAGTTCGAAAAAAAAAATCAGCTAGTATACTATACAAATATACAGAGTTAACTGTTTATAACGAAACTTAAAGGACTTTTCGAGTTTCATAATTTTGCATCAGCACTTTTCTTCTCCTTCTATTATACACGTATTAAACAAACTTCTGGCGCTTTTCTTTTGCTGGTCATGCGAACAGTTTCCAAGTTGGTTTACGACTAATAGGATAGGTGTCCTAACGTGTTTATAAACTGAGGCCAAAATTTCCATACATCCACATTTATAATATTAACTAGCTTTTAGTGGCAGCTTCATTAAGATTTATGTAGATTTTGAAAATGGAATGTAGGACATGCTATTCACTGATGAAGTAATTTTTATAGACAAATCAATTTTTAAAATAGGTTAAGGGTTTTTTTTAGTTTATTCATTACAATCACAAGTGCATTTGTTTTTCGTTATAGTAATATAAAAGTAAATATTATAGTTTAAAAATGCATTTTCCACAAAGTCCCAGGAATACTTATAAATTAAATAAAAAATACACAGTATCAGTGTCTTTGTAATCACGAACTGTAACAAAATAATTACAGATATGCGAATGACAATTGCAGTAGTGACAACCCTAAAGGGTAGCGCCTACGCAGTTCCCACCGCATTGCGCAATCTGACAAGTCCATTAGACGTGGAGAGGGGAGAGTCCATCGAAGGAGGTACACTGCACTCCACATTAAAACGATCAAACGACTCTGTAAAACGCTATAATGAACATCTTAAGTGGTTTATTAAGTGCCGATCGCCGTTATTTTTATGATAAAATCACATCGCTTTTGACTGTCATATGAGAATAGTCGATTTTTTTTAAATGAATATCTGGCTTTCGCAATTTATTTAGAACATTACTCGTTGGTAATTACGTCGTTTAGTTAAAAATGTACTTGTATAACTGACGCGAAGCATAAGAGGTAACTTGAGTAAGTAAGTAGTTACATATTATAATATTTTAATAACATAAGATAACCGGTTAACGGTCTGTTTTACAACGAAAAGCTATGCAATGTATTGTATATTCTATAATGTATTTTTTAATAATAATCATAAATGTACCGAAATAAAAAAAAAAAACATGTTTATACCCAGACTAGCTTTAGCCCGCTATTTAATACAGATTGCAGCCATCCCTCGGGAACTATAAGTACTTTTCTCTGGATTATAAGTGCTCTAAATACTTTTCTATATCCCTGACAACATGTATGCAATATTTCACGCTTATTTCTTGAGTACTTAAGGTGTGAAAATGTTACAAACAAACGAACTTAATATGAATAATATATTAGTTATGATAATTCTAGTAGCCAGCCCGTCTAGGTTTAGCATTTTTACCATATTGGATCACATAGTCATTTAACATCAAGTGGCATTATGGTCAAACGCTAGAACCTAAAAGCATTAAAAAATTGGTTATCTGCAATGTCGGTTGACGGACGATAATTTTACGTAATAACGTCATATGAAAACATTGAAAAAAATTGCAAACTTTTGGCCTCGCGCCTCCCTATCGCTTGTTTCGCGCTCTCGCTTGCACGCTTGGCTCAGGTGGAACATGACAATGAGTCATACGTATAGCCGGTGTTCAATGATTTTTAAGACATTATTACGTCAAAAAATTAGGATTAGAAGACAAAAGTGTGGTTACAATAAATTATGTCAATCTGCATGTTAAAGTATATCACGATGACACGTATAATATTAATATGCAGACCAATGTAAATCTACGGACCGGTCAGTGAGCCACTTGTAAACGCAAAAGTAATAAATAACTCAACTTCACAGCCTTTATGGCAATTACGTCGTGTGTGGAACCCATCAGAACAAATTAAAAAGGTCGCTACATATTTAATTGAAGAAATATGCAAAGCAAAATGAACAACGCTAGTTAATAATACTCAGTAATGTAAAGATAAACATGTCAATGCTACTAATTGGATTTACATTGGAGTTCGACGCGGCATGGTGCGGCGCCTCCGCCGTCTGACTGTCAATTTAGAGCCGGAATACTGCAGAGTCACATATTTTACAAATTTCACTACCAAATATATTTAGACTTTGACTTAATTTATACTTTAATGATAAAATAATCACCTATAATACTATTATAAATAGAAAATATTTGTTTTATGGTTTGTAATGGATATACTCAAAAAATTCTTAACTGATTTTAAAAATTCTTTCGTCAATAAAAAGCATAAACACAGATATTCCTGAAATCAAATAGTACTTTTCGATCATTTTTGACAACCAAGAAACAAATAATAACAAAATGCTAAATTATTATCACTCAGTGAATGAATGCAATTGCAATTTCCATTTAATTTAATTTTCATTTATTTTTTTCATTACCATAGTAATGGAATATTATTTTAAACTTAATCCTATAACTTAAAACCAAAGACACAATTTAATATACGCTTAAATCACCTTATATCGTAATCAATAATAATACGCATTTATATATTATATTGTCATCATCATATTACCCTTATCCCACCTAAGTAGAGTTGGCACAACATGTTTTCCTTTTCCACTCTCCGCTGTCAGATGTCGTCTCAGTATTCACACCTTTTATACACATATCATTTTTCACACAATCCATCCACACCTTTTTCGATCTTCCCCAACCCCTATCTCCGTTCACTTTCAAAATCAAAACTTTTCTTGTTACTTGACTTTCATCTTTTCTCATTATATGGCCGTACCATGCTAACCTAATACTCCTTAACTTCTCTGTCACTGGTGTTATTTTCAAACTTCTTCTGATTACTCATTCTTAATCTTATCCAGTCTGGTTACACCACACATGCATCTTAACATTCGCATCTCAGCCACGTATAGTTTTCTCTCATCCATCTTTTTCGTAACCCGGCACTCGGATAGATACAGCATTACTGGTCTTATTATAGTTTTATACACGTTCCCCTTGTGAATCACAAGCTACCGCAGACACCTTTCGCCATTTCATCCACCCTGCATTTATCCTATTTTGCACGTCCGTTTTGGATCAATGTATTAAGGATACACCATTTTAGGCTATATGAGAAAAACTGTATGGACCAATGGACCACCGAAGTAGCAAAACGAATGTTCCGTTTTCGTGCTACTACTAATCTTCAAATCAACTTCTCCAATTTTTCTCGCCATTTCTCTAGCTTACTCTGAACCTTGGCAGCATTTTCTCATACAAGAACAATATCTTCAGCAAACAGCATACACCAAGATGCCTCTTTCTGTATTTCTATATATATCTGTATGTATATATTATTATAGATATCAAATATAGTAATTAAAAACGTACTGAAAACGTGTATTTGGATTGTAATATAAACATAAACTGTTTAAGTTAATAAAGTGATAAAGGATACAATTTAAAATTATAAAGAAATAATGAAACCATTACCAAAATCTTCTAAGCCTTATTTGGATTAAAAACATTTTCATGTTCCCTCAATAGCTTGCCAGTTATTTGAATGTCGATTAAAATATTTCGAATTCGTAGGGAACTATTATCTTAAGAGCATTAACACCTACATACTAGAGGGCTACTTGCTCTTGTTTTCTGATTGGTTCATTTCTTTTTTTATTGTAACACGACAAAGTCACGTGCAGTAACTTATAATAAACACAGTGTTTAAAAACTATCGGTATTTATCGTATTGTGCATTTTGGGAGCGATTACAGTCGGATACTACGACCATTCCCTACCACCCAGGCTACAGTAATATTTTAAATTCCCGAAATACTTCAAATCTTAATACACTTTATTTAAAGTAAATCGTGGTGATCCAATAATTAAATGAGTGAAGTGCTTCGAACCTTTGGCATGTACCAACCTATAGTTTTATTTAGAATTCGTTCTCATTCAATTGGTAATTCGAACCGAATGTGATAGAAAACATTCTTGAAACGTAAGTTGTTTCGGAAATATTTTCGCAGAATAACCATTTAGCAGCGATAAGCGACATTAAACAGATTGTTAGTTTCAGAAATCGCAGATAAATTGCGAGCGTTGACTAATACTTTATATAGGGAACAAGTCTTCGCCCAGCAGTAGGATAATTAACATTTGTTATAATTAGTGAATATCAGAAATGTTAGTACATTTCCTGATATATGTGCTGTTGTATATAAAAATATTGAAAGTGTTGTATTATTTTATAATAATTGTTGTTATAAACATGCTATAAATTATTCTGCTGTTGAGTGATTTGCTATTTCGTGTTATATTATAATTTGAATGAATAATAATACATTTATTTAACCTCATATGTAGATTTACATTCTTAATGCTATGCAATATTTTAATGAATAAAAAGAAAAATACACATTTTTATAAAATAAAGATAAAGTATAAATTAATGTGAGGTCTGGAGTCTGAAAAAGGTACAAAAACCTGAACTACAGATCTCCAAATCCTCGTTTTCTAGAATTAAGCTAAGTTCTTATTAATGACACGATAGTGAAATAAATATTTGTTGTTCGTATCGTAACTCTCAATGTAAGCAACGTACACTGGTCTCTCTTCCATACCCATTAGTTGTTGCATAAAGCTTGCTTATTTATGTTGCGATAACAAGTGCCAGCTATTAACAAGAAATACTCAACAGCAGATAATTGTGTCTACAACAATGTGATATCCATGGCGTTGGAATAATCCGTAACATTATTACTTGTAATACTGTTCATTATCTTTAGTTATTTCGCATATTTGAACTGCTGTTATTCGTTCTGAAACTGTTATTCTTATAACATTATTGTTACACGAGTATATAAAGGCATAGATAAATATAACAAATAGTTTATTATCTATGCAAAATGGTTTATTGTTATTCAAATAAGCACTGAAATTTTATTAAATATTTACTAACTCATTTAATATTCCATACATAATAAATTAAATAGTATAATCCGTATTTTACATTTAAAATATTAGAAAACCCATCTCCACTTAAGCTAATAAATAAAAGTTTATCGTGCAAATTGAATCATGTTTCAGATTAAAGGGCAGTCGTAAATTTTGATTCGTGTTCGTCCATAAGATGATTGGACCAAAGTGATATTTCTACTATCTAACAATAAATAGTGGTATATTTTACCATAATAATTGTATCTTATTAGTAACTACTATTAAAAATGTTTACAAACACGATACCATAGTACAAAATCCTACGCGTGTTACATTTCTTTGATGGAGTCTTTTCATTTAAAAGTTTAAGATAGACTTCGTAGATTTGGAAGATCTACAAATGAACGATTGAGGTTAGTATAATTGATGGTAGGTCAATTCAATGTAGTTTAATTTAATTAAAAGTTATTCTGAATGCAACAATATTTTATCATAGTGACGTCACGTTTATTAGAATTCTAATCAGTGTTGCCAGGACGTCCCGCATTTTTTATTTTCAATCAAATGTCTCAAGTGAGACAGTTGAAATTACACTTATTTACTGTAGGACAAGTAAATATCGTATAACTAACCAATCTAAATTTCATAAACTTGCAAGAGTTAATTTGGATTTTTTTAATACTACGATTCTATTACAGTTGTCAGAACATATTTCAATAGTTATCTGTATGAGTAATTCTGCAGGTGAATTCCACTGATAATTTAGCAATAAAGAGCTCTAAATACAACGGCATAGAGGCAATACCCATTGTTTTTGTTTCTGCCAAATGAGAATATCAAGAATACTATTAAATTTGTATCTAAAATACCAGAGACAAAACCCAAAACTTAAAATAATTCATATTTATAATCAACCTAATTAAATTGCACTTAATTAAATACATTATAATAAAGGTAGTACCAGAAAGTAACAAGAATCTATCAACAACGTCATGTCCTCAGTTTTTAGTCAGGCTTGTAAATGTCTAACCTACATATTTCTAACCAAATAAGAAGAACAACTATAAACAGGCTTTAAAAAGAAATGGACGTTATCTCCATTGATTGATAGTTCAAAGCGTTAATGGTTAGTTGATAGCTCTTCCGACACCGCGTCGATCCACGTAAATTCGAATCCTTGCAGCTGAGTCGGTGAAGAGAAACATCATGATGAAACCATAGCATCGGTTTTTTGAAGTCCACCTGGCTAGCTATCACTCTGAAGTTGAAAATTTGTCGCCAAGCATCTTTTGGTGTTTTCCAGCAAGCGCACTTGAGATACAGTCCCTCTCTAGACTTAGTGTTTTTACGTTCTTAGACCATATCGTTATTTAGCATCAGGCATCAGGCCAGGGCATTTGCGCTAGGCCTTTTCGCCGGGGTGGCATGGTGTTTGCTTATTTGATCCTGTGTCACTCCATAGCGCGGCAGACGGTATCTCGTGTTTTTTTTTAGTTAGTAAGAGTCTGACAACCCACAGCTTCCCAGGGCTCTGGGTGTCCAATGTAGGATATTTTCCCACATTAAATAAAAAAAAGTTTCTTGAATACGGATATTAATAGAATTTTGGTTTCCGCATTCCAGTACTTTGGGTTAAACAATACCGGCAAAGACAAGTAAACATGGAATAATGTTGAAACAGCGTACTAATAAATCAAATTTCGTTAAAATTATTATCTATATTAGTCAATTTGTGGTTGTGACTGTCTGTAATTTTGTAATGAACATCTATACTACTACCATAAAAAAAAAATATTAGATTTTTCGTTCGTAACGGAAAATCTACTTAACTGTTTTAAAAAATATATTTTATCTATAGAAAGCTAAATTATCAGCCAGTAACATCGGCTGTATTTTAATTTCAAATTGTAGATAAACGCTGGAGAAGCTGCGGGCAAAAGCTTGTCTATTATAAAAACAACTGGTCACGGATAGAACGTTGAAAAAATTCTTGTTTATCTATCTGGATGCAATTAAAAAATAACTAGACAGATTTTTATGAAAAATGTTGTATACAAATTATATAAAATAATACTTTTAGTTTTGGTAAAAATAAAATAATTATGAAAACTTAACGGAAATTATACGTTTATAGAGCTATATATAATTCTAAAATTGATAGACTATTAAAATGATCAGTAGTACTAAATAAATAAAATGACGAGCTGCGCCACACGGTTTCTACGAAGTACACACTTGTGTTAGAATGATAAGTGCAATAAGAGTAACGTATAGTTACAGCTTAACACTGCTTCTAACAGTTATTATTCTACAGCGCCGAGCTGTTGATCGTTATAGCCAAAGCGACACTTGCGAAATTACCCAATATAATACACTGTTGCTTAAATCGCCTATATGGCCGTAGTATGGTTCTAAATAAATTACATATTCAACAACATCATTAAACTTATATTGCCTACTATGAAACTGTTATTTCTTAATCAGAATGACATCAAAAATATGGAACTTTGACATAATAATGTCAAAATTAATCAAATTTAATAAAATTGAACTAAATTTTGAAAATTAATATTGATACAATATTCATACATAAATAAAACACCCATGAAAACCAATGTAATGGTTTTTTTGTAAAACATTCATTATCAAAAAACTTAGTAAGTCATAACAACAATAGAGACACTATATTTTTTTTACTACACTAATCATAAACAGAGGACGCTAGTTGTTAAGAAATTAAAAATTAATGTCTGGGATGTGATTGATTACTACAACAGTCTGGCAGAACCGATTTCGGATTCTTCTAGAATGTTATGTATTTCCTTACAATTCCTTATCCAATTATTTATAACAATATTACTACTTTTATTTGTAAGTAGATATAAATTATGATGGGGCTAACATATGTACAATGATACAGGTCTCTAAAGAGCACAAAGGATGCGGCGACATAAACTAAAGATGAAGTGAAGAAAAAAAGGTTTTCATTATAATGGATTTTTATTATTTAAAATTCTCCCATATTTATGAATATCAGATTTATTGAGGAATTCAGTTCCACAACGTATGAGGATGAAGTTACTGTTCCATATTTGCAACTAATTAATATCCAATAATTTATTCCTGCACTGTTAATATACTCGTACATAAATTTTACCCAATTTTTACTAAGAGTAGATATTGCTCCATATAATTCTTTATGAATAATATAAGTATATGTAGTATACTAGAACCCTAATATTTTGTATTGTGAAATTAGATGTTCATAATTTACATATTATAATTCATTCATAAAACACAACCACGCTATGCACAGTTTACAATAGTAGAAATATTCAGATCGCTTGTCTACATTACGACAGACCATTTGTATATAACATATGGAAATTTATAAATCGAAATATATATTATTTTAATTCCTAAATTCAACTTAACAAAATGCACACTATTTTATGCATTATAGGTTTTAATGATTAGCCAAAATCTCACTTGATGTGGTCTATGATGGTAAAAATGGCTAAACCTAAAGGAAGACTGGTTCTCAAGTGCAGCTGACGAAATACACCCCCTAAGTACTTGGCGACAGATTATCGACTTAAGATCGATAGCTAACCAGCTGGGCCTAGAAAAAGACCTATCACGATGCATCATGATGATGATTTCCTTTACCAAAATGTTCTGCTCATTCGCAAGGACTCGGAACCTATATCGATCGACGGCAGGTGTTCGACCAGGCTAACCACTGAGCAAAAACCTCTTCGAAATAAAAATCTAATCGAAATATTTATATTTTAATTTTCTATATTTAACTTTAAAAAAAAGTACACGATTTAATTATAACGTTAAATTTAATCTAAACAACAACAAAAACACTCATTTAGTAAACTGCACCGATGGTCTTAACCTAAATTTAATAAAAGGTAATTTTAAATCAACTTCTTCAACTCTGTACTCGCCTTTTTATTGATAGTCAGCGCGTGCTCTAGTCTTATGAATGAATCGTATAATTTTTGTTTACTTTTACCCACCGAATAGAACTCCGGGCCTTTGCTCTCAAAGGATTCAGAGTACAATAACAATACGGTGAGAATAAAGATTTACCGTTTAGTTCGTGGAAAAATATTATTTACAACGGACGAATGTTACTTTAACGGATACCACAGATAGACAGTGCGTCAAGCTTTTTGATAACAAAATATTATTTTAAGCTTAGAATATCTGAATCGATAGACTATACCAAATGTAGATAATATTCAATATTTCAAAATAATAATATTATTAGTTGACCGCAGGGTTCGTTCGCGTTATTGTAGATTTGATTTATAAGTCGGGAGCAGTGCATTTTTTTAAGTTAAAAGGTCATTTTTTGGACCCGTGACAATGTGTATGCAAAATTTTATTATTATCGGTTAAGTAGCTAAGTAGTAAAAGCGTAACAAACAGATAAACAAACAAACAAACTCACAGTCGTATTTATAATATATTAGTTATTTAAAGTAGTAAACATTTACATCTTAGAGTGTTCCCATATTTTAAGAAAAGCATAGTATAATCACATCTTCGAATCTAAGGTACAATGCACACGATCTGTTCAAGAGGAAATGATAAATTTAGAAGCTTATTTAGTGGCAAAATAGAAAAAAAACGTTGATAAACCTCGTGGCGTAAAAATGTCTATGGTATCATTATTTTTATACAAATTAAAAACTATACACAAAGCGGCCGGCAGCAGTTAAAATGTGATATACCTTGCGTGTAAAAGCAGCGAACGCGTACACCGCGCTCGTAAACCAACCGTTCAGTCAGATTTATTAGGTATTGAGTTTATTGTGTAGTTTCAGTCTGTCTAAAACACTTTTACAACATTGAAGTCATAAACTTTCACTATTTCTTAGAAATCAAATAGTTATTTTTTCTTAATATATATTCCTTTTTGTTTGAATGAATTCTCTATAAAATATTATAACCACGTTAAAATCAGTATACTGATACATATATTTGTCAAACTTTTAAATAACTCTGTGTCGTAGTTATGTTAAGAAAGTATTAGCAGTCGAATTTTTGGAAGTAAAAATATTAAATACTTTATTTCATTTAGATCCTAAGACCGCATTAACTCAGGTTTGGAAAACATAAAAAGAGCTTGCAAATAAATTATATTTTTTAAGCATTACATTTTTTCCTATTATGGACATTCATTGATTATTTTAACGAACATATAAAGATAGTAATTACTATATATCCAATAAATCTGGTTCATTTCACGTATATCAATAAATATATACGTTCAAGAGATGTTTTTTTTTTAATTCTACTAAATAAAATATAAGTGTCAACATAAGATTTATACAATGTTACTTACCATAACACCGATTCTAAAAAAACATGCCTCTGCTTCTCCATTTTACGTAGTCACTATAAGCTTTGACACTCATCAAAATTAAACTGTTTGTTCATTTTATATAGTTTTTATACGTCTTATCTATCTCACGTCACACCACATTTAATTTCCACCATGTCGAACTTCACGCATTTTCATGGTCGTCCAATAAATGTTTTCCTGTAACAACAATAAAGACATATATTTAGATTTTGTTTACAATATCTGCGTAATAAAATTATTGATCGTAAATTTATAAAAGCGTGTTCATGACTGTGTTGATATTTTTATTTCATGATAGTCTACGTGCATACAAACGGATCTTGGAATATCAAAATATGTCTGAGATTGATGTCGATAAACTCCAATCATTTGATTAATCACTATGAAAATGTCCATATTTTTTTTTCCGACTGACTATCCGCTATTGACCTTCCGGGCCTTCACAGCAGTCTCCTGGCATTTTAGACGAGCGCTTAAGGCACTCAGCCGAATGGCAACTAATTCAAGGGTGCCAAAGTAGCCGGCATCTCAGATTGAGCAGTTGCCTTGAGCTTGAATATGACAACACGAATGGAACTAAGCTATCTATGCAAGCTAAACGAACCATACATCGTGACGATGAAACAAATATGTGTATAGGTGTCACAACAAAGCGTACCTGTATTTTAAATTTGTTAATTTTGATCAATGCTACCTAGAAAAAAGAATTAAAAACAAGGACCTTTACAGAACCTACGATTCGTAACTAGAAACTAATGAATGTGTGTACTTGTATCGCGTTAACTGCGTGCTCAAGGTCTCCACTGTGGGGAATTCAAACCTAGGCTTGTAGACGCTGGTGATAGGGACTGCGACAGGTGTGGGGGAACGAAGTTAATCGACCGTACACGGCACAACAGGACATAATCTTTTGAATTATTTTATAATAGAAATAATACAGTCATTTATAATAGAGAACAATAGAGCTCCACAAAAAAGGGTGATGTTTGTAGCTTTTACTTTAGTTTAGTACAATTCTGATAAAACTACCTAGCTGGACCATGTATAAATTATCTAGTCTATGTACATTATCTAGGTGCGTATCAAAAAAAATCCTAACTGCCTTTTATTATTTTATTTTGATAATTTCTGAGTTCAAAAATAGGTTAACTACATTACGCATTTTTGTAGAGGTGAAGTAAGATTTATAAATGCTCAGTTATAAACAATCTTGACGGATTTTACGGTATACAATAGGTAGTACATGACCACTGTGTTCGTTTGACTTGCACTCATCATATACCAGACAGCGGCACGCTTAGAAGTCTCGGTTTCGAAGATCAACCGACCAGAGTAGTAAGGCAATGTATTAGAAATCTGTATGGTGGTAGGGATTTTTCTAGTTCTTAAGATTGAAAATCTGTCGCCGAGCGCCTGTTGGTGTAATCTGGCAGCTGTACTTGAGAGCTAACTCCTAACACCTCCTGGTTTAGCATACTTACTATTAGACTAAATCATCATTTAACATCAGATGAGATTGTGGTCATACGATAAAACCTATGGCGAAAACAAAATAGAGTTGCGATCACCATACTCACGGTGAAAAATCTTTCATAATGACTCTCTTCTAGTTTGCCACGTTTGACGATCAGTGTATAGGTTTACACAATTTTTATGATAAACATATTTTTTCAACAAATGATATTCTAATAAAAACGCTGGCTGACGTATATTTTTATTTTAAGACTTAAAGGAAGGAAGTAATAAATGGATGGATTAACAACCTGCCTTGAACTTTAAACAATTTGGAAAAAAAAATGAGCAGGAGAAAGTGTTGCTAATATTTATAGTACAGTTAACACTACGAGTTATCTTCCAAAGTTCATAATGCGAACATAATAAAGGGGACCAATTTTTTCCTTTATGTGTTATTTTGCCTATATAGCTATGGTTATTTCTACTCTTTTTTGATTTTTTTTCTACATAGTAAAAACTATATTGATTATTGTAAAACTTCTGTAAAATGTAGACGCAGAAGCGTGAAGACGATTAGAAAACTATAGATAACGGCATTCTACTTATCGATGTTATCAAAAAGTATTTACAAAAACTATTTTTATACCTTACACTAAATCAAAACTATTTTTATACCTTACACTAATATTTACCAAATAAAAATAAAGAAAATTGGCTACCAAACAGAGGAGGAAAAGTTACTGAACTGTTATATCATCGCCTATTTATTAACACTATAACAAAACTTAATGCAACTGTTCCTGGATACTCCTAATTAATGTTCGATTGTGTTGATATTAACAATTTTGATTCGATAACACACTCAAAACGGAAATACTAAGATAAGATGTAAACAATGCGTGCCGCCGCACCACTCCGCCGTGCCGTGAGAAGCACTGACTCATTCCGAAAGGGAAATAGCTATATCTTGTAAAAGAATTAACAACGTATACGGCAACTATAGATTTTTATACATAAATAGTTGGATTATAGAAATATTTGAAAGGCGGTTGGGATTTTTTCAATTTGAAAAGTCTGTAGCCAAGCACCTATACGTTTGCTCCCGCAGTTTGCACTTGAGAGTCCAGTCTCTTTCTAGAGTCTAGAGTCTAGAATCTAGACTTAGGCCGTCTTATTACAAAAAAGTTAAATATGTGTTGAACACATTGTTTATAAAAATTGGTCACAAGAGAGTATCTTACCTTTATTTAAAGATAGATGTTATTTATTTAAATATTCTCTGACACTTGTCCTAAGTTGACAGTTCTTATTTTATTATTGTATTTCTATTTGCCGGCAAAAAACATTTCATAGCAGTTTATAAATATCGTGGGTACAATTAATTTGCAAGATTCAGATAAATTAAACAATTTCAGAGATTCACAAGTAAATCATACTATTAGTATATAATATTATTGATATGTGACTACGTATTTTATCTGAGATTTTATTGTTGTCCCACTTTATGCACTTTGACGTAATATATTAAACTTATGTACACTGATTTTAACAATGACATCATTTTGTTTTAACATAAATGTCACAATAATAATAATAACCAATTTTAATTAAAATAAATAAATTTTCTAAATGATGATCTGAACAGAAATATTATTCATATATTCGAATTGCCTAATATCTGTATGCAATGAAACATTTTGGAATGATGAGAATACATGGAATAAATGCTTTTCAGAGTTGTTTGCATAAAAAACGAAACTAGATATTTAGCTAGAAGCCGCTTAGACACGCTTTTGTAATAAAGTATTTTAAACGTGTGTTTAACGATTATTCAAATTTTAGACACTGTTTAGTAAACTCGTGTAAAAAGCGTGTTCATTTTTGTTTTTGTTATAAGGCCATGAATGTTTACCATTTTAGGTCACACTGTCATTTAACATCAGATGAGATTGTGATCAATGTGTGTGTATTATTTCGCCGTAGCGAAGTGGGGCAAATGGTGTCGTGTGCATACACAGGACAATACAGACGAAGTCGTGGGTATCAATTAATTTCCTTAATAAAGACGTAATCTGCAGTTTGTGCAGGTCATCGCCTCCTATATGCATATAACAATTTTCTACGTACAAAAGCAAACGACATCATCTATTTACGCTCGACCGTGGCCGCAGCATAATCCTCTCGAAAGCATGGTCATTATAAAGGTAAATATTGTGATATAAGTGTTACTAAATTATTACGACACGCGTACAGTGTGTCAGTGTGCTAAAGCGGATAACCTGTTATCAGTGGAGAGTAAACATAACGCTACGACTTAAATAGAAGCTATTTACTTAATAAATGAAGACATGCGTAAGTGCATTTGAGTGACAGCTGCGAGAGGGACACTTCTCAATTTTTCGTTATTCATTTAACTTATTAACTACAATTAAGTAGATTGCAAAATAAAGGCTCGCTACTAGAATAACAACAATAATTTCTTTGCGGATTCGAATAGTAGGTGGTAGAGCTACGCTGAAGCTATCACTGGTTTCAGCATGAATGGGTCGGCTCGCCCGGGGTAGTACCACCCTCTCACAGAAAACCGACGTGAAGTAACAGTGGTTGCACTGTTGCGTTTCGTTCGGTCAGTGAGAGCACCGGAGGCCCACATATATTAAAAGGCCGGCAACGCACTTGCGACTCCCCTGGTGTTGCTAGTGTCTATGGACGGTGGTGATCACTTACCATCAGGTGACCCACCTGTTCGTTTGCCCCCTATAATATAAAAATAAATAAAATAGATATAGCAATATCTCAATATGTATATGTACAAGTTATGCGCGCTACTTTGGACGCATTTTGGTTCTCAAATATTAATCTAAATCGCAGTTCCGCTATATGGAGAATGAAAAAATTTTATTCCGAGCTACTCATCTACAAAAGGCGAAGGAGTCTGTTTTCGCCTAAGAATTTCTCATATTAATGGTAATTTAATTATTTCGCTATACTATTTTTGTATAACATATTTTAAAAATGTAATTTTATTCTTATGGTCCTTTGGTTAGTCTGATCAAAAACACCGCTTCGATCAACGTATGTTCGAATTCTTGCCAGTGATTTTGGTGAAGGAAAACCAGTAGGGCTTCTTCCAAACCCGCCTGGCAAGTTACAACCTTCAAGTTTAAAATCTATCACCAAACATCTATAGGTGTGTTACGTCAGCTGCACTTAAGCCTCCACCATTTACTATCTTGCTGTTTACTATCTTAGACCATATCATATTTTAACATCAGGTTATATTGTCGTGAAACACTAAGAAGGTATAATGTATAAAAAATATATATCCGCATAAATACTAGTAGTCCGGTGAAAGTATAGTTTACCTAACAAGCCAACAGTGTAGTCAGTTCGAAAAAAAAAAGAGTTTCTATTTTTTCATTAGTGTAAAATGATTACGATTTAATTGTAAAACTAATTAAAAAAAAACTAGAGTAGGTACCGGTATTTTTCCTACAACATAACATAACAAATATTTGTATGTAAATTACACACATTTGAACAATGTAATGTATATTTAAGTTTGAGATACAGTACGTTTCTTTAATTTTTACCTCGAAGAGCTTCAACAGGCGACCTGAATTGTGTGGAACTTTATCATTTCGCCTACTTTACTATGGTAAATAATGAAGAGAACAAATTAGGTCATAGCATCATACGCAACTGCGTGATATACTTCCAGCACGAGCCCTACGAGTTTACTAACATTTATGAAATGAATAGAGGCAAGATATTTTATACAATTATTTTGCTACAACGACAAGTCCATTTAAGAATTCACCTATTATTATGCCTATTGTTATGTGTTGGGCGTCGTACTTTTTTTAGACACATATCGATTTATAAAATATAGATATGGCATTTTTTCACATTTTGTCAATTATTATTTTTATTAGCCAGATGGTGTAATTTAAAATTTTCTTTTATTAATCAGGAAATTCAATATATCAGGGAAATTCTACAAATGAAATTGCTAAAGCTACATATTTAATTTATGGTCGATTTAATAAGAGCATATTCGTTTCTTGCTTGTCTGAAAATAAAATGTTAGCTTCAACTGTAACTTTTTAATAATACCATCTCGTAAATTCAAACTCTCCCAGTATCAAGCCAGTCATGGGAGAGACACTTTATAGGTAGTATTAAATTTTTTTAAATATAATTTAGTTCTTCCAGATTAGACTACTAAAAACCAAACACAACACTTACAGACATAATAAAGCTACTAGCAAATTCTAAATTATGATGCTAACTAATCATAATTATTCTTGTCTAATAATTTTCAATAATCTAAACATTAATATAACATATACAATAAAATAAACCAGTATTACCAACATTCAAGAATTTCAATTAAATAAGCATTCAATTTTTTTGAATGATTTAGGACAGTCATTATTAATTTCCAATTTCCATAATAAGTGTTATTTATTATACGTTTCCGTAAAACAGAAGCTCTAATACACAAATACACATACACACATACACGCACGCTCACAGTAACACACAAGTATCGCCATTGAGAGATATATTTCTTACACGCATTCTCCAATAACCGTAAAATCTGAACGTGAATTACTTTTGCGTATTTTCTCTACTACTAATTCTGAATTACTTCTATGTTATAAATATAGTGATATATTTCAATGTGGCTTATAATAAAAAAATTAACATTATCGTAATCCATAATTAATTTATATCATTTAAATTTCAATACTCACCGAATATAATTTGACAAAAAAGTGCGCCCAAAAATATATACGTTTCAAAAGTATATAACACTTTTATTATAAAGGTTGCGTCGAGTATTTTAAATCAAAAGCGACAACTTCTTAATTTTCCGACAAAAAAAAACACCTTAACAAAGGGCTGTGTGGTGGGCATGCGCATAGCCCGTACGCCCATGCGTGTAGCTTTTAACCGACTGGACTTCGAAGTTCGAACACAACCGTGACTTCTAACGTGGTTCGTAATTTTGTATGGTGTACTACGAACACCTGGAAATAAATCCTACCATGAGACAATTTATCAACTAAACGGGAACTTAAATGAAATTAATAGGCAATATACATATACGTTGAACTCGATCCCTTGAACTACAAGTTATCGCTTATGATAATCAACAACATAAAGTGTTACGAAATTGTAAACATTTTCAATCAGTTTTATAATAATTTATTTTGTCCAGTAAACTTTGATTGGTAATAAAAACGAGTCCGACGGCTCATATCGAGAATCAATCTGCGGTCAGCGGAATTGCAAAACGCCGTTTGTCATTCAATTGCTAGAAGGAACATTAACGTCTACATCAATCAAGTATTGTTGTTTTATCATATCTACCTTGGCCACGACATATTTGTAGTTAATAAGTACTCACATATAAACTCTTCACGGCATACGCAAACCTACTACTTAATTTGAATGCAAATTTCTTGCCAGTATTAAAAAAAAGTTGTTATAAATTATTTTCTTTGATATTAAAGGGAAGCCTTTAATTGAATAGTTAAAAAAAAACTAAAAAGACTACAATGCTTATTAAATGGTGTTGTGTATTGATTATTAATCTATACAAAATATATTTATAATATATTTAATGCGTACAGAATGATTTTAATTTGATGTTACAATTAATTTTCATTTATTATACGACTTTATTTTTTACGCATTTATTTCAATAGTTATGAAGTATACCAAATTGTAAAGTATTCTGATAAAATTAGTGATATTTTGTTCCACATAGGGTGCTACTTATAATGCACTTATTTATTACAGTATTCATTCATTCATTCATAAGAGTGGTTCATCGCATTACAAACTGATGAATTTCTTAAACACATATAGTAAATTACATTTTTAGATTTTTCTGAGCATTCTAATCGTACATTTATCATTTGGTTTTGAACTCTTTTGGATGTTTAAGTTTTTAACTTTAGTTTTTATTGTTTGAGTCGTTTTTTTTATTGTTAATTTTCACTATTCCATTACTATAATGTACTTTAAACATTCATTTTTTTAATTTTATATTATACAACTTTTTTATTAATATTGCTTCCTATACAATTAATATATACGAATTTATGTTCATTTCATTTCCGATTCCAGTCACTTATCGAAAAAAAAGGTGTTATATTTTATATAAAAATCAATTCTAAATATAATAAACATAAACCCCTACTTATCCTTAAAACACATAAGTACGTATTCACTTTAGAGAACATTAATACCACATAAATACTACTAAATCCATATAAAAACGACATAAAATATCCGAATCACTGCTATTTGTTTACCTTATAATGGTGTATTGTCACTCTTGGTGGTCTACTACACTTAAATTCAACATACGAGTCATTCTCAACACCCTATAGATAAATTTTATTGTTCCAATTCACTCAGTTCCATTAGATTGGTATAAAACATATAGTATCAATATTTTATACTATAACACTTTACCGGCTAGTGATAGAAAGCGAATATTTAAAGCTAAATAAAATAGGGAAATTTAATTTTATATGCATGACAATATTAATTTACTTTGTAACTAATTCATATAAGATAATTGTGTCATATACGTTATCAATTACATATTATAAAAATTAGTCATCCGCCGCGTCTGGCTGTCTGTCTGGATGTTCGGGATAAACTCAAAAACTACTGAACGGATTGTAATGCGGTCTTCACCAATAGATAGAGTAATTCACGGGGTAGGCTTGAGTACATAATTTTTTTTGTAAATTGGTTGAAATATAATGTTTATTGTTGAAAGAACCGAAAAATGTCAAGCCGCCTTAAGCGTTTCATGCACATAAGTATATTTTTTTTATTATCATTGCATAACAACGTCTACCGGGCCAGCTAGAGTATACATATAAATAAAATTAAATTGCCTGTTGTTCGACTGGGTTAATCCTCGAAACGGCTGACTTGGATTTGACGAACATTTATTACCAGATAGAGGATATTTTTCAAGGTAGTATTTTTGACATTTTCCATTTTGGTTAAGCAGTAATAACATAATTTAAAAAAGTATTCCAGGAATAAGTTACAATGGCAAAAGTGTTGTTAAGAAAACTTCGTAATATTGACGATGTAAAGACTAATCAACTAACGAGCAACTGTCAGTCTTTGTAAATTTGTCAAATAGCTTTTTCGTAGTCGACAGAGATATGTAATCTCTAATATTTAATCTCTATCGACTACGAAAAATTTACAAAAGCTGACAGTTGCTTGTTAATTGATTAGTCGAAAGACTAAACATTGTCAATATTATAAACGTATATGTGTGTTTTTTTAACTTAACCGAAAGACGGATTCTAAATTAATTTGGCACAAAGTCGATTATCTCGTGGAATACTATATAGCATTTTTTTATGGCCCGCAAAACGTGCAGGCCTCAGCCTTAGTTACTATTTTATATGCGGGAATCTACGTAAAAGTTTAACGGTATAAAAATAGGTACGTGAAAAGTATGATCTCAGAAATAAAACAGTAAACAAATGTATTTAAAGAAATATGATAGACGTATAAATTTCTATAATATATTTATTATACATAAAATTCGACAAGTTTAAAATGTGTATATTCGTAAACTATGCGTTAGAATAACAGAAATAGAACTTAGGAGTTTTGTACTAACAAGAAAATTACATTGCTCTTCAGTCACACTATATAAAATAATAACGTATCTATTTGAAAATAACTATATATATTTGATAATATGTATGATTACGTCTTATATGTACACTAACAGGCCCGGTGGTCGTTGTACCCTAATTGTACTTTAATAATAAAAAATATGTACTTATATGCATGAAATGCTTGAAGTAACTAATGTATTTAATTTGATAAGGATTAATACTGTATCCGTCTAAATAACCTTCCAATTACCTCATTATATGTGACCATTTTTAAGTAAATAAAGATAGGTATATGCCATCATAGACATTTTTGTAGATCTATAAAAGAGGAATATCTCACTATCCATTATTTTGTTACATCTCAAAGGGATTAGACAGCGTTTTCGACGAAAGCTCCCAGGCGGTTTGACTTTTTCCGATTCTTTCAACAATTATCATTATATTTCATCCAATTTATAAAAAAAAAACTTGACAAATTATATACGTAAACCTTCCCCGTGAATTACTGTATCTATTGGTGAAGACCGCATTACCATCCGTTCAGTAGTTTTTTAATTTATCGTGAACATCCAGACAGACAGACGCGGCGGAAGACTTTGTTTTATAATATGTAGGGATAACCATTAATCCAATTATATTTAAGTAATTTAAAACGTCACTCGAATTAGTTGTTATATTATATTTATATAATAAAGATTTTACTTATTCATCATATGTTGTGGGAATGTGGCCGGACCAAGGAATTGCGTCAAAAAATGCTCTTAGAGTCCTGGAGGGGAGTTGGAGAAGTAAATTTTATATTAGGAGACCCACTGTCTAATGCGGCTCGGATACTTTATAAGTTTGTTTCCTTAATTTCTAAATATGAGAATCAACTTTAACGATACATGAATCCAACGGAGTTACCTTACGAGGCTGGCATAGTCATGAAAGATGTACTGAAGCCTCGTTAAAATAAAGAGAAAAAAAAAACAATTACTCTGTCATTATTTATGTTATAACTTAATAAGAACAAACCAATTAAATCCTTTCTAATATTACAAATTTGAATGTGCGTTTGTTTGTTTGTTTTGATATGCTGTCACATTAAGTCGTAACTTAACTACTTGACCGATTATTATATAATTTTGCATACACGTTGTCAAGGGTACAAAAAATCTCTTAGGGTACCTTATCAATCTAACCTTCCATTGCACTGATCCGGCATGCTGGGAGGCAGTCGGAAAACCGGGTTGCCTCAGTAGGTGTGGCCAGCGGCCTGCCGCAAGGGGTGTTGCGAAGCATACTCACGGCATCCCGTAACTGTCCCATTAGTGCAGTGAACGGTTCATCGTGGATTTTTTTACTCGGTAATAGTCTTCAACATTACCCACGCTTCTCCGAGCCTCTGGGTGACCCAATAGGATTTCTTTTCACGAGAAACGAAAAAAAAGGTAGCCTTTATCCAGATAATTGTATTGTTCCCAAGAATTAATTCAAATCTAAAATCACGCGAGCGAACTCATGAAGGTTACAGAGTTTGACCACAATTTCACCTAATTTTAAATGAGAATGTGGTCTAAGATTGTATCCAGAGAGGAATTGATTATCAAGTGCAGCTACCGGAACACACCTGTAGGTGCTTGGAAGGTTGGCGAAAGATTTTAAATTGAGGGTGGTTTCTAGCCAATTGGGCTTAGAATTTTTTTTAACATTCTGCTATGGAGCTCCGGCCCATTCGCGAGGTTTCGACTGAGCCGTTCAATAACACCAATACATTAATGAAAAGTGTATCGTTAGGCAAGTAGTTATTTTATACAAGGAATTTTACTGAAATATAGTAAAAGAACCAAACCAAATCAGTACTAAATATCCTTCATTTTATTTAATAAAATACGATACACTTATAGAAAAACCCAACAATCTTATTTGATAAGTTTATTAAAGAGAAAGTCGTCCTTAGAGTAACGATAGTCACGCCCTTATACGTACACATTTATCATTTCGTTATTCTAATTAATCTCAAGTGCACTCAACCGCCACAGTGACAGGTTAAAAAGTTTCAAGCATTTAATAAAATTATCCTTCGGTAAGGAAAAAACTAAAAACCGTAAGATATTATTTAAACTAGTAAAGTTAATTATTCCATGATGATTATTGTTTTTATTTTTTTATTATGCTATGTAATTTACTAAAATATTAAATATTTGTCGTAGACTGCAGACTTCTCTGGGTGTTATAAATAAAGTTTATTCGAAATATATATATTTTACTATTGTATCCTTTTATTGAGAATAATATTTTTTATTTTATTTTTTTGGACTGATTTACACTGTTAGCCTGGCAAGGCCACTACAGTTCCACCGGACTACTAAGGGGAGCGCTTAAGGCACTCACCCGATTTGTTTAGGTGATCAGCGCAAGGGCACTCGATGCGCCTCGTTAGCTCAGCTGGTTAGAGCACCGATATAAATATGAATATTTGATAATTTGATTCAATTTTGAAGCGATTATGGATAATCTGATATCGTATTCGGGTACTGCATCCATTAACTTAGGTTCGAGCCCTTGTAACTTACTCGAAGCTTTCGGTGACGTAAACATTGTGACGTAACGGTAGCATAGTTAACTTTCTAAGTTTGTCTGGCTAGCTACCATCTTCAAGTTGCAAATCTATCGCCCAGCACCTTTAGCATATTTACTATCTTAGATTACATCGTCGTTTATTCAAATGGGAATGACGTCAAACGCTAAACCTGTAAAGAATCAAGAAAACTAGCAACATAGATTACAAACGTTTGGAAAGTTTTATCGACTTACGTACATTTTTAACTAATAAAATAGTAATAAGTCGTTTGAATATACACTTAACAATTCGCAATTGTACCACAGTGTTGCACTAAATGGAGTAAACTAAAAAAATCCTGAGTATACAGGAATATAATAGACGTTTGCTGTCAACATTTGGTGACTGCTTGTTTTCAAAAAGGCATAAGATATAATTTTAATGAATTCTATATTTTATTTAAAAAATCGGTCTTCAATCAGGGGATAATAAGAAAAATGATCTTGTTTTCTTTTACTCATAAGTATTGGGAAAAATATTTCACTTAGTGTAGAAAATAAAAAAAATAATAATATGAAAAATTAAAACAAAAAAAGCGAAAAATTCTGAAATTTTGCTTCTCCGAGAATAAAAATAAATAAGTAAAAAATTCTGATTTCGACGTGCTTATCCGACTATGCCCTTCCTTTTCAATTCAAGAAATCGGTAATCTTTATTCATATCTCAGTAATTTATTTGCATATTATAATATATTTTTAATATTCTTTCACCAACAACAGTAGACGTGACAACAACAATGATGGTTCATAACTGTTTATTCAAACACCAAACGAATTAGATACACGAGTGCAGTAACTTAGGGTCCAATTATCACCTCTTAGCGGACTTCCACTAAGGACACCCACCTTTGCCCTCATACAGGGACTTGATATAGTGACCTACTAGAAACTACTTTCCACTTGCAGTTAATTGCTTACAAATTGCTTATGCGTCATCGGGTTATAATACTCTTTCTTGCAATTCGTAATGCATTTCGACATTTACAAATGTCTTGTAATGAAAGAAAAAATATAAACATATTAAATTATTTAGTGAATCTTAAATATTTAGATTATTGCTCGTACTCTAATCGAGTGTAAGATTTTAACCGGAAGTGTATAAAGAAGTAGTAGAAGAAATATATAAATCAATGGCAATTACATAATTCAATAATATTATTAGATAATAAGTTTTTTTACTTTATTACTTCCCTATTGTTGATGTTAGATTACAGAAAGTTAGAAATAACAGCAATCGCCCAGAGTTGACGATGATACTGGTCTCCAAGGTTATTACAGCAAATATCACTGTACAGATAATCTAATGTAAGCAGTTTTTGGATTTTCGATACATTCGACACCCCTAAAATCGAAACCTAATTAAGTAATTAACTAAGTAGCTTACTAAGTTTCGTCGTAAATACTCTAAATAATATCCTCTTAAGCGACATAACGTCGATAACATAAAATATAATAATTGATAAAACAGTATTATTCTATATATTATAAAACAAAGTAGTCCGCCGCGTCTGTCTGTCTGTTTGGATGTTCGCGATAAACTCAAAAACTACTGAATGGATTGTAATGCGGTCTTCACCAATATATAGGGTAATTCACGGGGAAGGTTTAAGTATATAATTTGTTAAGGTTTTTTGTAAGTTGGTTGAAATATAATGATAATTGTTGAAAAAGTCTGAAAAAGTCAAGCCGCCTTAAGCGTTTCATGCACATAAGTTTTTTTTTTTATTATAAGCTCAGGACAACGTCCGCCGGTTCTGCTAGTTTTCTATAATTTGATTACATATATATGGCCAAAAAGTATTAAAACTGAATGGAAAACTTATAGAAGTAGAGCTCATAACACCCTAAATACAGAAGATGCGCCTCTTAAATACTTGAGTTCAAAATGGAAGGAGGGCCAAAGGTTAGGCAAAATCTTGCCAAATCTTATTTGATAGGATAGATTTACTTAGAAGATATTATTAGTGTTGAATCAAAATACACGACAATATAAAAAGTATATGACAAATCTCACCTGACAACCCTAAGACCAAAACAGCAAGCATTACACAAGGTAACCGCATATCACCTGCAAGTAGGTAAAGCTAGTGACACATGCATGCTTTTCGCGGTTTTAAGGAAAAGTTACACCGCAAATACCTCATAAACTTGCCCGGCGATTTAGTGGCACGAATTAGATATAATGTTTCTTATACGATAAAGTAAATTCCAAACAACAGAATATTAAATTCTAGACCTACTTTCGCCTTCGTACTGTCTAGCTCCTTCACACATATGAAATCATTTACCGTTTCATATTGAATACACTAAGCATAGCAAACGGTTATGGTTACATTTACTTTTATCGTATAGTATTGTCATTTTCGGCTTATATATTGTTCGCAAACGATAATAAGTAAGAACTAAATTATTATTTTTTTATACTTTATAGGTTAGGGTTTGACCACAATCTTATTTGATGTTAAACGATGATGTGGTCTAAGATGGTAGTCACGTTAAATATATGACATCATATGAGCGTGATTAACCTGAATTTGAGTCTGAAATTGTTCCTATATTGAAAAAGTACTAATTACGAGTATAAATAATTTCAAACACTTTTACTTTGTCGTTATTTGCTTCGTATATAATACTACATATCACAATAAAATCTCATGTGGATATATGTTTAGCGCTCGTGTTGAACACAAAAAGCTACGACTTGAGGCGCTCTCGCAAACAATCTGTAGCTATTAATCAGAAGAATTTATTTACAACGGGTATTTCATCGACAGAATATCGTATTAAAATAATATTTCAAATTATAATCCTTCTAAGTTCGCTTCAGGCTGTTTATAAACATAACAGGAAACACATTCTCATTCAGTATTGAAATCTTGTTTTTGTTTCGATATTTTGATTTACTGCTTGCCAAAAGTTTTTAATTATGCATTAAATTGCTAGTCTACCATCTTCTATATATATACATATAAATAGGGGAAGATAAACCAGTTCACTACTATTTTCTCTTCTGTTTGTCGATCGATTTGCTTTATATTTTGTTTGTTTAGTAACTATTAACGAGCTTGAGTGTTATCAATTGATAATAATATTGTATAATTTTACAGTATCGACGATTCGAAGCATTTATAAGTCATACTACACGCTCAACATGTCTACAGTCTGCAATATTTGTACAATACTTAAAACAGTTTTTATCGTTAGCAGAATAAATAAAATATAAATACAGATAATAATATATCCTATATTATCACGTAAGGAAAAACTTGTACTTCTTATTATAGCCAAATTGCGACAACTAGACGACGACTAATCAACATTAGCATACGTCTCAAATAATCAACAATTAGAGATTATTTTGCAGACAACCAACATTAAAATGTAATCCTTACTATAATTTTATATATCTGTTCACGCATACTATGCTTGAATATATTCCCTTACAATAAAACCTCTGTAGCTGTCTACCGCTATAGAGTTGAAGCGATCGCGATTGCTTCACATTCGAAAACAACTGAAAACGAAACTGTGTGCAAACTATCGTCTGTTCTAGTGAGTACTATTTTTTATAAATTTGAATTCTTTAAGGGCATTTTACGCTTAACATAACTTAACGTTTAACTACTGAACCGATTAGCATAAAATTTACCATACAGGTTATAGAGGTACGAAAAATTATAAAGGATACCTTTCATCCCGAAGAAAATTTATTGGTTAGGCCAAATTTACATTAACGCGAGAGAAGCAACGAGCAAAAGCTAGTTGTTATATAACATTATAAAAAGTATACACATTATTCGGTTCATGCATTTTCATATTAACCTGTTCCAAGATTTTATTTACTTTATAGTTCATAAAATATAATTAGAGATCTGCGCAAATATTGAAAACTCTTAAACGAAAAGTATTTTTAGTTGAAATTGCTGTTGGAAAAAGCTTATAAACAAAAAGTTCAACGTCCGTACACGAATAAGACTTGTATACAAATTCACAGGCAAACAATAAACATTTTTAACGACGTGCGAATAATTCAAGGACAGCCAACAAAACGAATAACTGTTCAAGTGCCCGATAAATGGATAGAAACAGTCTACTTGTAAGAGTCGTGAGGTCAACAGGCGGCAACGATCGGCAACTATTGAACATAACTATATAACTGGCTGAACACCCGTGATTTCAGCAGGTCAATGACATCCCACACACACTGCAGTCTAATCATAATTGATTCTAGACATAGCCATGATATAAGTAGGTGAAAGCAATGAGACGCATTTGATAGCTTGGAAACTATGACTGACAAGTTCTTATTTGGGATTGGTTACTTCAATTGTATAAATTTGTGAGACCTGTCTTCGTTCACCTCATTGAAAATATTAAACCTTTTTTATGAATCAAATTTGTACAAGAATTAAACTATATATCGTTTTTAGATTTGTGACCATCACAGTTAGCGCATCGTAACTTATTCAACTCTTCGGCCTTAAACGCAGTAAATTCATTCTAGAAAAGTGTTATTTCGAGCCTAACCGAATAGCTTCTAATAACTCTCATGTAGCATGGTATTACTATTAAACACATATTACCCAATTATAATTTAAAACACAGTTGTACTATGCGTGTTTGGAGAAACTCCATATTTTAAAAGTTTTGCATAGTTTGAAAAACACCATTTGTAAATATTAAGCGCAAAACGCCAAACATGAAAATACAGCCCGAAACATTTTATGCGTATATATACAGAAACGGAGCTGTACTGTTCTATAGGTAATCGCTTCAAAAGCACGTAAGGGTTCGCCAATTACATTAAGCCTCACGCTCAAGAGCATAATTCAGAAATTTGCTGAGTGAAATGTACACACGTCATGTGTGTATATATATGTTATGGGCGGTGTTCAAATTATAACACATAACACTGACTTCAACACTTTATTTTATAAGATACAAAGACAACATGTATAATCCAGCAAATGACCTAATGTTTTAACGAGATACAAATCATACCTTGTTCTAAAAATGAGAAGCGCCATCTATCGGCGTCAAAATTAATTACTTTAATAAACATTCCGCCCACCAAGGACTTGTTCCTTTAACAAACTAAATAACTATATAATTGTAAAGCAATCAAGTTTTATATGAGTTACATATACGCAAATTTTTAAATAATCACTGAAATAACCAAAAATTTAATTCTGTAATCAAGAAAGACAAAACTTAAATATTAAGAATAATTAAAAGTAAACATGAGTTTAATGTAATTACCGCCCACCGTAACAATATCTCTTACGGAAAATAATTTCCTATTTGGTAAGTACACAAATTTTATCTACAGAACGTTTGAGCAAACCACTTTTACATTTAACTGTTACAACTCTGGTTACATTGTCGGGCCCAGGATGTTTGTACACTATAATACCTAACATCCATTTGGCAGGTGGCATATTATCATCCTTAATTACTACTACATCGTTAATTTCTGGTTCACATATTGTCTTATTCCATTTATATCTTTTACTTAATACAATTAAATATTCTTTTGACCATCGTTTCCAAAAATTATTTACAATCTTTTGAATTAAGTTCCATCTATCTAAGCCTGTTACCTTTTCATCTGAAAATTCTCTATCTACAACATTAATCAACGGTTCCCCAACCAAAAAATGACCGGGTGTCAGTGGAAGAGGATCATCGGGATTATCACTTAAAACTGAAATGGGCCGTGAATTTAAACAAGCTTCCACTTGCGTCAATGCTGTTGTAAACTCTTCATATGTTAAGGTGACATCTCCGATAACCTTTTTCAAATGCGTCTTAACTGACCGCACACCAGCTTCCCACAAACCGCCAAAATTTGGAGCATGCGGTGGTATAAAATGCCACGTCGTAGATTCTAAGGTAAGTAATTTTGCAATATCATTAGGTAGCTCAGATTTAGCCGCGTTAAACATATCGTGCAGCATTTTATCCGCACCAACAAAATTTGTGCCATTGTCACTATACAAATCTCGGCAATGGCCACGCCTCGATGTAAATCTTCTAAAAGCTGAAATAAATCCTCTTGCTGTCATATCCGTGACTGCCTCTATATGAACTGCACGTGTGACCATACAGACGAATAAGCAGATGTATCCTTTATACGATTTTGCCCCTCTACCTGGAGAAAATCTTATATTAATGGGTCCCGCGTAGTCAACTCCAGTTGATAAAAATGGCTTACTCGGTTTAAGCCTGACTGCTGGAATCTGACCCATTAACTGTCTATTTGTCGATTTTGAATGTCTTAAACATATAACACATTCTCTGTAATACTTCTTCACTTGATCCCGTACTCTGACTATCCAATATTTTCCTCTTAAATAATTTAACATTAATTGTGGGCCACCATGGAAGGTTTTTTGATGAGCATCTGCTATTAAAAGCTTGGTAAGATGATTCTTAGCAGGCATAATAATCGGATGTTTACTATCGTAACTCACATTAGCCAAATTAATACGTCCTCCAACTCTTAGCAAGCCACTTTTATCTAAAAACGGGCAAAGTGTATGTAGTATGCTCTTCTTTTGTACATAACCGTTAGTTTTTAAATGATATATTTCATTACCATAATCTATTGCTTGTACTTTCTTAATACAAATATGCAAAGTTTCTTTCATCTCTTTATGTGACACAAAATTTAACTTGACTGTTTCGCTCTCTGGAAACTTATAAATAATCACCCACCTTCTACAGTATGATAAAACTTTTAACATGTTAGTTAATGATGAAAATCTTTCCCATGGCAGTTCTTGTGATATTTGGGGTACAGCACTTAAAGATTTAACTATTCTCTCTTCTTCGTACGTTTCTTCTATATTAGGTAGATCTCTATTTATAGATGTTTCCCTTAACCAAGTAGGACCATTCCACCATAAATCATTTACTATTAAATTTCCTGGCTTTAATCCACGCGATGCACAGTCTGCTGGGTTAACGTCGGTAGTTACATGCCCCCACTGTTCGTAATTCATTATTGTTAGGATTTCTGAAACACGATTACTCACAAATGTAGTCCAACGACTCGCAGTTCCTTTTAACCAAGCTAACACCACAGTTGAATCGGTATATGCATATAAATTATCCTTGGGTACGCCCATCACTTGTGATATCTCAGACAAAAGCTTTGCAGCAAGAGCTGCCCCTGAAAGTTCTAATCTTGGAATGGAAATTTCCTTTTCAATTGGTGCTACTTTGGTTTTAGCGGATATCAAACTCACTGTAACATTTTTGTGTTTATCAATCGCTCGAAGATATACCACAGCTGCATAAGCTGATCTAGATGCATCTGAAAACGCATGCAGTTCTATTTGACACCCGGATGAAGTATGTAGCCATCTTGGCACGAGTATATTTTTGAGTTGAAGCAATTCTCCTCTAAATCTTATCCACTGAGTTAATAGTTCGTCTTTGATTTCATCATCCCATCCAAGTCCAGATTTCCATAACCTTTGGATGAACAATTTAGCAACTATTACTACTGGCGCAATCCAGCCTAGAGGATCGTACAGTCTTGCGATGTCAGATAATACTTGTCTCTTAGTAATAATTTTTTTAGTTTCTGGTAAATTGATTGTGTATTCGAAATTGTCTGTCTCTCTATTCCAACGTATGCCTATAACTTTTGTCATGTGATCTGATTTAATAATTATTGAACTATCTAATCTATGGTTTCTTTTACTAATGTAGTTTAATAAAGTGTTATTATTGCTGCTCCATTTCTGAAGTTCAAAGCCTCCTAATTTCATTAAACAATTCATTTCTTCGAAAATTTGTATCGCTTCATTTTCTGTTTCACAACCAGTCATCAGATCGTCTACGTAATAATCTTTTTTTGTTATTTCTGCGGCTATAGGATATTTATCTTGTTCTTCTTCGGCTAGCTTCTGTAAAGTTTTAACTGCTAGATAAGGTGCACAAGCCGTCCCAAATGTTAACGTTAATAGTTTGTAATGTTGAATCGATCCATCTCTATGATTTCTCCATAAAATCCTTTGAAAATCAGTATCTTCGTCAACTATTCGAATCTGACGATACATTTTAACTAAGTCAGCTATTATGCAGATTTTGTGAGTTCGCCATCTCATTAATAAATATCTTAAATCTTGCTGTAACTTAGGTCCAACTAAAAGATTGTCGTTAAGTGAAACGTGATTACTACCCTTGCACGAAGCATCGAACACAACTCGTAGCTTCGTTGTTTGTTTTTCCTCTTTAACGACAGCATGATGCGGCAAGTAAACGGCCTTAGGATTATCAATCTCTTCTCGATCTACTAGTTTCATGTGATTAAGTGTTATATATTCTTCTATAACCTTTCTATATTGTGCATGGAACTTTGGATCTTTATTTAACTTCTTCTCTAAGTAATTAAATCTCATTGTAGCTGCTTCTAGAGAGTTTCCGTATTGACATTCTGGATCTTCCGTAGTAAAGGGTAACTTCACTATGAATCTTCCTTCTTCATTCCTCATTGTAGTTGATTCGTAGAGTTCTTCGCATCTTATTTCATCTTGAGTAAGCTTCTTTTGAATGCTATTTGGTTCATTCTCTAATTCCCAAAATCTCTTTAATATTTCATCTTCTTGTCTAATGTGTACATGCATACTGGAAAAACGTTCCTTTATTGATGAATCTTTGGCTACCTTTCCTGATATTACCCAACCAAAAATCGTGTTTTGAGCAATCAAATTACCTTGAGGGTGTTTTATGACTTCACTAAGCAAAATTTCACTATAGACCTCAGCTCCAAGCAAAAGGTCTATTTTACCTGATGTGGTGAAATGTGGATCAGCTAGTGACTTAGATTGTAGTTCTGCCCATTGTGGTGAATAAAGATTACAAGTCGGAAGCATTGAAGTAAGTGAGCCTAAAACATATGCATTTACTTGGAGTGAATGATAAGGAGTATGACGTGATTGTATTTGTAACGATACCATGTGTTTGATCCTAGTATGACCATCTCCCAAACCTGACACCCAACCATTGATAGGTACTCGTTTTAGTCCAAGTAATTGTACAGTAGCTTCGGTCACAAATGAAGCTTGCGATCCTTGATCTAGTAACGCCCTAATTATATAATTAAAACCGTTATGTGATCTTGCATTGATAACTGCGGTAGCTAGTAAAACGTTGTAGCTTTGAATGTCGTCTCTGGAAAAGTTCGCTACAACATGCGTTGGCTGTGATCCTTGTTCTTGATGTCCTCGTGTTATGTGCTGTTGTGTATCATTACTTTTATTCATAATATCTTGATTTACTACATTGCTATCGCTCTCCCTTTTATAAACAGTGTGTATTAATGAGTGATGTCGTTTCCCACATTTGCGACAGGTCGTAGATTGTCGGCATTTCTTAACCGAGTGATTAGAGGCGAGACAATTAAAACATAATCTGTTTTTTATTACAAACTCATGTCGCTCTTGTACGGGTTTTTGACCAAATTGCTTGCAATTAAATAAGTAATGAGAACCATCACAAAATGAGCAAGTTACATCGGTTATCTTTCGTTCAATTGGTACTTCTTGTATGCCGGAGTGAAAAGATTTAGCTTTATGAACTGCTGGTTTGACAACCAGTTGATTATTCTTTGTGTATTTCGTGCCTTCGATCATCTCTATAGTTCTAAATCTTGTTTCTAAAAAATCCGTGAGCTGTGACCAAGTGGGCAAATCGTCAGACTTCATAGACAAATTATACTCCCATTGCTGGTGAGATTCTTGTGGTAGTTTTGCAACTACAAAATGAACGATGATAGCATCCCAAGAGTCAGTATTCACTCCTATGTTATTCAGTGACTTTAAACTAGATGTGGTTACATCTAACAACTGCTTAATTGCATTGGCGGATTCATTGTAAATCGGTTTTTGTGCGAAAAAGGTTTGTAATATAGAATTACAATTGTACCGTTTGTTGTTGTACCGCTTGGTTAATTGCTCCCATGCTTCATTAAAATTGTCGTGTGTTGTAGGGTAGTTCTTGATCAAGGCTTCTGGTTCACCTGATAAACTACTCTTTAAATAATGCAACTTTTGTACCGGAGACAAGGTCTTGTTATTTTTAATCAAAGAAACGAACATGTCATAAAACGTTTGCCATTCGTTATATTTTCCGGAAAACGAAGGTAACTGAATAGCTGGTAACTTTGCCTCACAACTTGTACTCGAACATGACGGTATTGTATAATCTCGACTTTCTATCGTCGTAGCCCTGAATGTACTTAGGTTTTCTTTAATTAAACTTTTATATATTATATATTTCTCTTCAAAGACGTCGTATACATCAGTTGTGAAGTATGATTCTGTTTCTTTATCTTTTTGTTTAATCTGTGCGATGATCCTTTTGTGACCCTCTTTAAAATCTTTCCAATATTCTTCTAATTTTTCTAATTTCGTTTCTACATATACCTGTTTCATTCTTTCTTTAGGTGTCTTTTTGTAATTCGTTTCAGCTTTGATTAATTTTTCTAACAAGTCCTTTTGCACCGCAAATAATTGAGCAAGATTTTCCATTTTTAAAAATATTCTAAATTGTTAACAAAATTTTCTAAGTCTTTTGTTGAACTGCAAACTTTTACTTCTGAATAACCCGTGGCATATAATAGGGCTACTTAATATGGAGACCTCATACTCTATTCTTTTTTTCTAAAAGTTTTAGCGTTTCACGACTAATAACTGATGTTAAGTGACGTTGTGGTCGAAGATGATTAATAAATACGCTACTGGAGCACACTAAGAGGTGCTTGGCGACAGATTTTCAACTTCAAGTTTATAGCTGACCAGGCATGCTTTAAAAATCCGTACCACCATGCAAAACGCAAATTATATTAAGAAATTTATGGTAAGCATATTTATGATTTCAATTTATTTAATGATATTCTAGGTGGCTCTATAACTAAGTATATTATGTTACAAAATCATATGTATTAATACACGTATTACACAGCAACGGTGGACCCATTATAAGAATAAAACTATATATGTTACACAAAGAGCCCATTTAATATGGAAATTAAACTATGCGTTGACAATAAAAATCACATTCAGATACTTTACGCAATTTAAACTAACGGCCTATTATTATTTCGTTGAATAACTAATTTATTTGTAAATTATAAGGTTCATTGAGCAATCGAATTAAAATACTTGTGTGTATTTTATAAAGGTTATAAGTGACATATTATTACTTAGTATTTATAATCTTAATAACTTGCGAAAAATAATGATTTTAACGAATGAGTTTACGAAACTACCACTGGGATAAATAGTGATACGACATTCTTAAATAATATTACCTGACTAAAGAATTAAGACTGAAGAATTTTACCCGCGACTTCTTTGGTTTTTGATTTATCTCTCAGGAATAATAAATTTTTGCTGATTGAAGAATACCTTATGTCTTGTTTTGTACATCTGTGAATGTGCATACAAAATATCATGAAAAAAGTTTGAGTATTATTAAGGTGTGAAAGCGTAACAAACTCACTTTTGTATCGGTGACGATTTGATAACAATTTATCATAAAATTCGCAACAGAAGCGACAAAATCTTGAAATGAAATCGAAAATATTTCAGTTAGTGAATTTAGACTAAAATTAAACCTTGACCCGTTTGTAGCTTTGTATTCTTTAGTTATTAAATCGTGTACACATTGTGATAAGCCCGTTACAGTGTCTCTCTTTTTGTTTGGTCAAATAAAAAAAAGACAAAGACGTCAATAATGCTTTGATCCGTTTAGGCTATGAGAGTGCGCTTATTAACCTCAAAACTATCACCAGTTGGGGAAAAAACCCAGTCATCGAGAAGAAGCGGAGAGAACTCAATCGGGCTTATCTTTTTAACTTACCTACATCTATACTATAACATTGTAAATGTAAAAGTGTGTTTGTTACATTTTCACGCCATAAGTAAGTAAGTATACATTATTGGGAGCGATGCCACGAACGGAAGCTAGTATTTTTATTAAAGTACATTGTAGTTATAATCGTTTTTAGAGGATGCACAGAGAGGGGTGATATTACCAAACTTCACTATCGTTCACCTATAGATCCACCCTCAAACCCCGCTTAATGGTGCTTGAACTCACTATTCGGCAAATTAATAATGTGTTTTTGGGTGTTGGTTGTTGTAAAACCTAATACTATTATTACCTAAAATATGTTACTTCTCTTACTGGGATAGCCACTTTATGTAGCAACAGTGTATCACTGTTTCTAGTATTAAATCATGCCGGTCTTTTAATACAGCCTTGTCGATCTAACACTTAATAAGTGATACTCATAAATCGTAACTTGTTTGAGTGTGTGAGGGGCATCAACTGACAATGTTACAGTAAAAACCTACATCAGCCTCCGGATTACGCGTCGGTGATTTTATCAAGCCAACGTTCGCGGTGGCCCATCCGAAGCGAGTTTGTTTATCTTGAAATATTTTATTGTTTCGATTTAATCTCACCGACAAACGTACTCGGGGATCGAATAGTTTCATTCGGTGCCCCGATGGTAGTATAGTTTAACAACAATAGACAAATTTGATAGTTGTCCGTGATATGAAATTACGAACTCGTCTGTCACATTACCGATTGCTTACATTAATTTTTGACCAAATGCTTAACGAAATAAAAATTGTTTTTTTCATATTTGAAAATCTCTCGTACACACTCAGATTACGTAAAGCAATAGACATTCTATATATACAGGCTGACTCAACTCCCGAATTTAAGCTTTGAATAATATTAAAAAATGTATTGATGTACTTATAATAATTTTGATTACAAGAAGTTAAAATATACCAATGCGGATTATGCTTTCGTTCGCGGCTTCGCCCGCGTAATTAAATAATAATAAGTATTCTTAGGGTATAATCATAAAATTTAAGAGAATAAGAAATCAAGTAATTATTTAATTTGTTTTTTTTTTTTTTGAACTGACCTACACTGCCAGCAATAATGCTTTCACAGTTTCACCGGACTACTAAGGGGAGCGCTTAAGGCACTCACCCTATTTTATATAGTATTTAATTTAAAGTGCATAACAAATAAAGTACCCTCTTCTAAATCGTAAAAAAAGTATTAATAGAAAATTTAATTCCCCATTTTACAGACTTGAAATGAAATTTAATAAATGCCAAAATAAGTTTTTATTTACGTTCATTACGAAGTGATTGTACTAAAATTTTAAGTCAATAAGTGAAGACTTTTTTAGTCCCTCTTACAATCTTTGCTACCCCGCTTATCACCTCAGGGTTTACATTTGAAAAAAATGCTTCTTAAGCTAACTCTAAGCCCCAAATAGAAATTATTGTCCAAATTACATGTTTCAAGCTTCAGCAATCTCGGCTGTGTGTTAATGAATCATCAACCAAGTAAAACAACTTCTTTTATATATATCATCATCATTTTACTCTTATCCCACCTAAGTAGGGTCGGCACAACATGTTTTCCTTTTCCATTCTCCCCTGTCAGATGTCATTTTGGTATTCACACTTTTTATACTTATAATTTTTTACACAATCCATCCACACCTTTTTCGGTCTTCCTCTACTCGTATATCCGTCCACTTTCAAACTCAAAACTTTCCTTGTTATATGACTTTTATCTCTTTACTTTCAACTTATTTTATATATATATAGATAAATAATATATGACAGTGAACCCTTTAAAGGTTAAAATAAAACAAAATCTTTTGTCGCTCTAAGTGGACACTTTCTAGTCGTTAAAACTTTATAAACCACAAAATTAAACTTATCTTTTCTCATTTCCTTTTTATATTTATTTAATCAAAGAAGTTTAGGCGGTATTACTAACAATATAATTACATTATCGACGAACATCCAAATGGAATGTTATTCGTGTAATCAGTTACGCGGTTTTATGCTTGTATCGCCGAGTGAGAGGTCGTACTGTATCTACCTACCTACCTACATAAATGCTTAGAAATTTCATTCCATACTTATGTTGCATCGATTATACTTGGCAACTTCATCTTTAACCCTCATATACCTGCGCGTTGGTTTGTCAGACCGACGATATACGTTTTACTTGTTTATTTTTTAATGCAACAGCTGACGATTTGAGCTCGTCGGTAGCTGGATGATTTATGACCTTAGTAATGCCTTATTTATGGTAACTAGTGTAGCGTGAACCTTAGTGTATACATTACATGCGCTTGTACATGATGCATATCAGTCCGTCCGACCGACACGAGGCAAGTACATATACCATACTTTTATATAAGAATTATTTTTAGTATACCTACAATGATGTCTTTTATTATTACTATTGAGTCTAATATTATATAATATCTTTATAAATTATTTTTATGTTACATGACATGACGCACGAGGATGGAAACTACAGCAACTTTGAAAATCGATTGGAAGTTCAACAATAAAAGAGTTATATAGAGCAGAAAGATAGTTTGGGAGCGAGGAGGGGTTTAAATAAATTTCTAGCAACTAGTACTAAGTAGACAAAAATAACGTAAGCATCTGTAAAACACAATGTTGCAAGAGTTACTGATAGGAGTATGATGGATATTTTATAGTTTAAATATTGAAACGAGAATAAATTGTCGACGAGTATCAACATATAATATGTTTGTTTTTCAGTATATATGTTATGTTTCTGATATATTCAGAGTTTATTTTAGTTTTACACAACTAGAAGTATGTATCTATTAAAATTTTAGTAGCTATTAAGGATATTGTAATTTTCCTAAGACTATAGTGAAAGTAGTTAGTCGTTAATATTTCATCATATTTTAGTAAATAACATAATAAAATAGCCCAAGCACTTTCGGTCTCATAGACCGTGCGCCGGTATATGTGTTATACTATTTGACGCTAGTTTAGGAAGGTTAATAGTGCAAGGTAATAATAGCTTTAGACATAGCTTTTAATAAGGCTAATATATGTTCCATTTACACTGTAGGTGAGCACTAAGGAAGGGTTTTTGGAAGTTCAACCGCTATTGTGGTGAAAAACGGAACCAAATTATGTGTGAAAGCCCGTCAGTTTTTTGTCATTCATGTATAATAATGAGCTAAAAATAATTAAAACATAGAAAACTCGTGCTAAGCCGCAGAAAATAGTTAGTCTATTATAACAAGCTAGTGCCCCTTACTTTGTGATTGTGAAAGTAATTTTATTCTTTAATGGGAATAAAGAGTGTCATCGGGATTTTTGTCATCTGCCTTTTATTTTTTTATTCTAATTTTGTTATCAGCTACTTACTTTTAAAATCACTTTGCCGAGTTTAAATTAACTCTCTTAAATTTTGTAATGGATGTTTAGGTCCTAACATATGCTATTAAATTTCTTGTATCTATATGTAAAAGCTTCATCAATATCGGTACAAATTCATTAACGTCTCTAATATAGATAAAGTTGCCTCTTCTGAAATCAAGTATAGCAGAAAAAGATATTTACTGCTACTATCTTTTATTTAATCACTATTGTGAAAAAACATAATTATTAAACAAATTCGCCAAATATAGTAATATTATTAAGTTATAGATAACATTCATTCTAAAACTACTTCGCTAAAGATCTAATAGATGGCGGTTTTCCATAATTTTAACAAAAAACTAGTATTTTAAATGTAGTAGTACTAATTACAATTTAGTATTTTAATACAAAAAAAAGGTAATTGAATTACATATATCATTTAACTGTTTATTATATGTTAATGTTAATAAAGTAAATGTTATGTACTACGATAAAATCAAACTACAAAAAAAACGGTGACAACAGTTTAATAAATTTTTATTACAATATAAACCAAAATAGTGTACGATGCATGATAATGAACTTTCTAGATATATTTCAATCGTTTCATGTCTAATATTATCGTTCATCTGTCGCCATTAATGCGTAACGAGAATGTTTACAATAAAGAAATATTGACCATCTAAAATTTAATAAAGATATATATTTTTTTTTTTTTAGTAGGTAATTTCGAAAAACTACTGATTCGATTTTAAAAATTATTTCGCTAACGGAAAGTCACATTATCCCCGAGTAACATTTTTAATTTTATTTATATCAATACATACTGTAAGTAACGCATACGAAGTCGACGGCTGTTGTTAGTATTTCATATAATGCCATGATTTCACATCGAAACCGGTGGCTAAGGTTACCTAGATAATAAATTATGTTTGCTTTTATAATTATTACCCTGCACCCAAGCAGTAAAAGAGGACAATGTTTTTGACCGTTATTCCGGCAGTACGTTTCTCTGTGTACAGAATTAGCTCTGCTTATTACTTATATGCATTGATTAATACCATTTCTGTTATTATAATAATGTAGATATACATTAGCGGATACTGTGTTTGGAACGCAGTTCCTTAACGCGGCTTGCAGTAGAAGTTGATTGGTTGAAATCGTCACGTAAGAGAAAAACCTTATGGCCCCGACATGTGACTTTCTCTTTCTCTATCTCTTTCTCTGTCTATTTCTTTCTATTGTATACGAGTGTGTATGTGTTAAAATACGAAACAATTTTTTTTGATTTCATACCTTACTTTACGTAATAGAGGTTTTATAGGGCATTTTTTATTTATTTATTATGTAACAAGCCGAAATATCAGCGTAAAGGCGCTTTTTTCTTTCTTAACAAAGTCACAATCAAAATATATTTATGTCATAATGCATATAACCATATTTAATTTAAACCTTTTAATAAAATTGAAATGTATGTTGTTTGTCCACACTATTTTTCAAAAATGCAGAACTGATTTTTATAAAACTTGTACCAGTACTTTAAAAGCTTTCCAAAATATTATCTAGGCCATGTATTATTTCGGTTTTTAAAGGAGATAACTTAAAATTTGTAAAAAAATAACTTCTAGGAACTAAGTACTAACACGAAAATTACAAATAAAAAAGAGTGTACAAGTCATTTAGATTAAACCGCGTATTTCCTATGAAAATACATAATAACCACTGTATCAAAGTGTTCTCCAACTCAAGATACAATATTGTTTATATGATTGAAAGATATGTGTTCGCATATTACGGACGCAAATACTTCGTATTATAGATATTCCAAACTGCGGTAGTAACTAGACTCCCAGACATGTTCTACAGCTATATTGACGTGCTATTTTACAAGAGCGGTGTCAAATTCTCTTCCTGCTTACGTTGCATGTGTGCGTGCCTTTTTTTACAATATTAATATACATTTATAATTTAGTGGCTTCGGATGGGAAACGAGATCTAAAGTTTATACGAGCTTTCAATAATTAAAAAAAATAAGTACTCCAGAAAGTTTTTTGTATAACTATTTTCTCATATAACGTCTAATTAACAGTAATATACTGGGCAATCATAAATATCTAAAGCAAAAACAAAATATTACTGAAGTGAGAATTTCTATAGGTGTATTACGCAGTAAATGAAACTGAACCGTCACGCTCCAAGCAGTGACACTTAATCGGGTTTACTCGGCTCCACACGACATCAAACGTGCTCGGGTCGGAGACGCACTGAATAACAAAGCCCACGCCAAGCTTTTGGACCGCTCTGAACACAAATTTAGGTGTTCATACGTGTCATATATTGTATATGTATGTGTGTGTGTTCAAGAAAAGTTAAGAATAAATAAAAATACTAATTTTAGATTCTTATAATATATAAACACATGTTCAGACACTTTATAATTATAATATACACTAAATGGCATAACATATATTTTGAAATACGTGTACACATATGAATAAGAGTGTATTATAGTTGTTTTTTACTAAGCCTGTCCTAGAATTACGTGTCCTGAATAAAATTACATAGACAGACTATCGTATAAAAGTCTTCAGTGTCATTTTAAGCCCATCCAGCGTATACATATTTTAATACCTAGCAGTAAAGTTACCTTTTATATTCCAGCATATATAATACTTCGCTTTGTGAGCTTGAAAGACACTGACTTTAAAATTTCTTTAGTAGATGTTTGTCACTGTTTGCTTGAGTCTTTCGTTGTTTCAATCAACCTCGGTTTGTACTATCCTATAACTTATATTATAAGTGCTAATATGAGTTTGTTTGTTACGCTTTCACGTCTTAATTACACAGCCGATATACATGAAGTATTGCATGCACGTTGTCGAGGATACAGAAAAGGAGATAGAGCACGTTTCATCCAGAAAAAAATACGATTATCAAAGGATAATTCACATTAACGCAAGCAAAGCCGTAAACAAAAGTCAGTTTTATATATTTTCCCTTTTATCATTCACACGTGCCTATAATTATATTTCTAATCTTGCTACCTCTTACTATCCTTAATCCCAGAACGAACCACGAACCATTTTTTATTTATATAAAGGATATCTAATAATAAAATAAAAACTATAAGTCTAACACGAAGACAGTCGAAAAGTTTTACTTATTATCCTCAATCAGAATTATCTTGAGTGTATTGAAAACTCTTAAAACTTTTTAATTTATTGATTACTGTAACCCGTGTTATATTAACTCATTACTGCACTTAACTTATATAGAAAAGTGTAATGATATGCTAGCTATATAACATTTTGATAACTTCTCTGTATCACAAAAATCGTCTCGTCGAAGTTGGTGCAGCTGTTTCGGAGATTAATTCCGAAAAAAAAACACTTAAACCTAAACTTTATGTATGCAAACAACATAAGAAAAACAGAACACAACAAAAAAATATCTAAATAGATGGAGCCATTCTGAAGTCATACGCTTACATGCAATCGGTAATTGATTTTTATATATCTAAAATTTATAGCATACTATAATATTTGGAAGTGTTTATTAATAAATATTAAGGACAAAGATATTGGAACTATGTAACAGTCTTGAGACGTAACAATTTGCACAAACTTCATCATCATCTTTATTACATACCTAAGTAGGGTCGGCACAATATGTTTATCATGTTGTGATGAATGATTTGGCTTCATTTTTAAGATCGGCCGCCGTCTGACATCAACCCACCTTGGGATAATTTTATAGTACCATTATATGCGGGAAAATATGTAACTGTTGATATCTCTTCATTTACTAAGATGGTGTGGGCCGAAGAGAGGATCATGTTAGTTGATTCCTCCATAATATTATATATATATACATGACATTATGTAACATTACTATGTATTGTTATAAAGTTCTTTCATGTGATATAAATGGGTGACGCTGCTAAAATTATAATTTTTGCCTGAAGCAAACAACATCAAAATGTCGACATCAATTTCAAGAGAAACTTAAACATCTATATCTCCCTTGGTTTAATCGTTGCATAATTTGTACAAACTTATGAAAAGATTTTCTTTTCATTAATATTATAATAGAGTCTACAAGTTCCCTAAGTTATTATAAATTAATTATATAGGATATAACAAGATAACGTTCAGTAAAACCACCTACTTTTCGTAGTTTTTTTACTCCAAATTAGATTTATATGTATATACTAGCAGGCCCGGCGGACGTTGTCCTGCCCTGATAATAAAAAATATGTACTTATGTGCATGAAATGCTTAAGGTAACTAATGTATTTTATTTGATAAGGACTAATACTGTATCCGTGTAAATAGCCTTCCAATTACCTCATTATATATGACCATTTTTAGAAGATAGATGGGTATAGTAAGCTATCCTAAAAAGATAGGTATATGCCATCGTAGAATTTTTGTAGATCTATAAAAGAGGAATATCTCAGTATGTATTATTTTGTTACATCTCAAGGGTTTAGGCAGCGTTTTCGACGAAAGCTCCCAGGTGGCTTGACTTTTTCCGATTCTTTCAACAATTGTTAATATATTTCAACCAATTTACAAATAAAAAAAACAAATTATACACTTAAACCTTCCCCGTGAGTTACTCTATCTATTGGTGAAGACCGCATTACAATCCATTCAGTAGTTTTTGAGTTTATCGCGAACATCCAGACAGACAGACAGACGCAGGCGGACGACTTTTGTTTTATAATATGTAGTGATAACTTGAAACTGATGAACATTAACTACAAATATATGATGTAAAACTACATAGTTTAAAATATATGCATACAAGTTATTTAAGAAATCTAGGTAATCGTTTAACCGATTATGTAATTAATCTTATCTAGGCAGTTTATTTAATGTACGTTAATTTACTCAGACCAACTATATCGAGAGGAATTTATTGGAATACTTCAACTTGAAGTAAAGTCTAGGCACCATTTCCTTTTAAGTTTATCTCGGGCATACAATATGTATGTTAAGTACTTATACGTAGGTAACATTAAAAATCGACAAAGTGTGAGTCGGACTGATGCACCGTGGGCTTTTACCATAACATATATGTTTTACACGTTTACAAAAAAAGAGTTTTATGTTATCCTATAAGTGCTTAGCACAAAGCTGATTCGCACACGGCCAGTTGAAGTACATTATATTTCAAATAAATTTAAAACAAGTGTGTATGACCTTTATATGATAACTCGCGATAAAAAATTGATTTTATGAAACCACGATGCAAGTGAAAAACCATTGGATCAATTTGAATTAAGCCATGGATACCGCGATATTGGCCTTGGCTGCTCTGCCGAGCGCCTTTGAATTTACCCCAACTCCGCGTCCGGCTGTAATGCGACATAATATAGATGGACGAAAAAATTTGAGGCGACATAAAAAAAATTCACTTGAAAAAAGTTGGAAAACCCCGTTTATTGTATTGTACTTATTGTTTATTTTATACTTTATAAGTATGAGCGTTTAAGCACAGTGTCCATCTAATGTTAAAAGACGATGTCGTCCAAGATGTTAAACACGGTAAGCTTATAGGAACTGACTTTCAAACATAGCTGCCGGAATACATCCATAGGTTTTTGGTATCAGACTATCAATTTAAAAGTGGTAGCTAACCAGGTTGGCTTAGAAAAAGCCGTACCACCATGCTATGGTTTCATCGCAATGTTTTTTTTCCAAAAAACTCTGGCTTATTCTTATTAACTCCAACTTACATCGATCGACGTGGTGTCCGAATACATTAACCACGAAGAAGCCATCATAACTTTTATCAGGTATAATTAAGAGATCCGCTATATTAACATATCTACACTATTATTTTAAAGCAAAGGAGATTGTTTATTTGTAAGGGCTAATGTCTAAAATTACCTATGAATTTCATTTTTTTACAGCATCCAGAAAGGAAATGTAGTAAAATTCGCTTCACTCGTCACCAAGTTCGATCCTAAGGCTGAATAACCTGTTATCGTGCACGTGTTGCGCATCGCAGTGCAAACAGACTCCAAAGCCCGCGGCCATTTCGATCTCGTGTCATCGGCACACACCTTAGCTATTTTACATTCAAGCAGATGAAGGAAACTGATAGAGCATTATCCTCTACGTGGCTGGGGTATTATTAGAAACAGATATAAAAAATAGTACATTTTTTATTTTATCTAGGTTCACTAACAAATCAAATTTATATAATGTATTCACAATTAACCTATAGCTATTTCAGTGATACAAATTTTAATTGATTCATTAAGAAAAAATTAAGTAATGTATTAAATGATTAAATATTAAAGTAAGGTATATTTTAAAGTTTGATTTTCAATTTAAATTGTATACATATATTTTGGGAAGAGGCCTATGACCCTGCAGTAGGTCTCTTACTGGGTGATGATGATGATGACATATATTGTTACAATAGATTTATTAATCAGTCACAGTAAGAAACCACGTGGAATATTTTACTTAAGAAAATTTTCACAAGAAATCTTCTTAATATTACTAAGAACATTAATTGCGTAAAATATTTAATCCATTATTGAAATAATTACGTCAATGAAATTGTTCACTTTTGTAACAATAAAAATGCACAAAATTATAATATTGAAAGAGATATAAAGAATATAGCAACTTGTTATGATTGAAAATGTATAAAAATAATTTTACACGCTTCTTTTATATATGAAACTTAAAAGGTGTTGTACAAATATTCCTTAAAATAATGAATATTCCAAATATATTACGATCATCATTTAATAATTTCGACATTTCGTAAACTTTCATTTATCTGTAACTTCTGTTGTCGTTACCTAATTATTCAATATATAAACGAAATAATAAACTAATGTATGAATACAGTAAATGAGAACTAACCTTTTTTATATCATAAAAATCCAACATGAATATGAACATAACAAATCTGACGCGTAATTGATCCAAGCGTATATATTTTCTTATCGAGATCACTTCAATTTTTTAAATTTTTACACCTGTTCTTCTTTAACCGTAAGAAATGACGCGAGTGTCTACTGCCGACTAACGCGACCAACATTAGACTGTTTGAAAAAGGGCTCGGACACAAGAACCTAACAAAGTGGAAAGTAAAAACAGACCGTTGTAGTAAAAGTTCACGCACGTATATGAAAAATTAACAATTAAGTTATAATAGGTATATCAAATAAATGGAAAGCAATATAGCGTAATTGTACTACAGTTTCTACAATCTAATTGTTTTATTAGGACTAGCTTTTGCTGGCGGCTTTGCCCGCATTAATGTAGATTTTTCGAAATAAAATTACCATGTAACACGCTGATAATATAACTGAAAGAATTTTTAAAATGGGTTACGTGTTTATCGACCAAATTCATTACAAAATAATCAAATATTTCTATAATGGTATAGACAAAACAATTCTATACAAAATATATTATATAAGTTTTGGAAAGTTGATTTTATAGTATTCTAGAGAATATAAGAACAATTAAAGTTGTAACCGACAATTTACGAATATAAGAAAAAAATAATACAAACTTTTCTTAAACACACGAATTTAATGTTATTTTTCTTATGTATGAATCATATTGTATAAATTATTTAGGCTTAGTAATAGAAAGTACATTGACGACCATTGGATGTCTACTAGTACATGTAAGAAGCCGCGCCGGGATATTTTCGGTGCTTGCGTTAACTTCCTAATATAACTTAATATATTGAAATGTAGTCTAAAAGACAAGCAAAACATCGAAAACAATGTACACATTTTAACAACGCTTTCGTACTAGATCATCCTATGAACAAAAGAATACAGAACACTTGATTACTCGCAGGTTGAAATCGCCAATATATCGTTTGGTAGCATCGTAACTAAGCCTGCGGCATTTCTTCGGAATAAGCCTAATCAAGCATCCACAGTACATCGTGATTATTATTTATGTATTTTTAACAATGTAACAGCTATAATTGTTAGATTATCTTATAAATTATTTGTGTTATTGTTCCGACAAAACATAGCTTTGAAACAATATTCATATATTGGTAATACATATTTTTATTATAGAAACTAGCTGTTGCCTGCAGCTCCGCATGCGTTTTTTTTAATTGTATTAAAAAAAAAAAAAAATTGCAAGACGAGGTAAAATTACAGAAATGCCCTATTAAACATATTTGTTTTTACGACACGCACGCCACCTACAGTAACATGTAACGTATATATGAAATAAGTAAATACCAACAGAGTGCCAGATAGCATCAATAACATATTTGGACCTGTAACCCATCATATGACCTCTCAGTGCTCGCTTACAATATATAAGATATTAATGAAATTTCCATATCTCTCAAAAATGTTATTATATAGATATAATATGACCATATTGTCTGTATAGTTAAGTTCTTGCGACCATACAAGAAGTAACCGCTTGTCGGTTTCGTAAAGATATGTATTATGGAACTTTAAGGTAATAAATACATTTCTGGTCTATATTAGAAAGACAATTTCTATCTTCGAAATTACTGTTAATTATAATGTTGAATTGTGAATAATGAGTTGATCCTTATTTTTTAATTACAATATAAAAAAAGTGTTAAAGTCTTAAAATTTTACATTGATATAAATCGATATATAAAACTCTATATCTATCTGTAATAGATTTTAACATTTAACGATTAAAATAGTGCTCATTAACTCGACGCAATATTCTTATACGTTGTTATGATTGCTAAGTTCCGTCGACGCGAGTAAGGTAAATAAATTAAAGTGGCCACAAAATTTACCAAAATTATAATATAATTCAAATGACAAACATACACACAAAGATATGAATTTCGATTATATTAATTCTTGGAGTCCAGTAAAACGCACGTCTCACCAACATGTTTACAGTGAACAACATATTTTTGCTAAATTTGACGCGGATGAAATCTCCGGTGACAGCTAGTATAAAATTAAATAACCTTATTTAATTAGTTTTTATAACGTCATTTATCTGCCAGTGAAAAATCGGTCCAATCGTTTCGAATACTCCATACGGATGAAGTCGCGAGTAACAGCTATAAGAAAATAAAATAGCTTAAGATAGCTCTTATTACCATAGTTATATGCTAGTGAAAGTCCCGTTAAAATGGGTCTAATCGTTTTGGAGATAGCACTACAGATTAAGTCACGGATAATAGCTAGTCTAAAATAAAAAAGCTTATATTACTTTTCATAGGATCAGCTATCTGCCTGTGAAAGTTCCAGTGAAAAACGGTCCAAACGTTTTGGAGATAGTACTGTGAATGAAGCCACGGGTAACAGCTAGTCTTAAATAAAAAAGCTTAAATCACTTCTAATAATGTCAGCTATCTGTTAGTAAAGGTTCTGGGAAAATTACGATACTACAGACGAAGCCACGGGTGACTGCTAGTCTAAACTAAAGTAGCCTATGTCACCCGCTGCAATTTTAGCTATCCGTCAGTGAAACTCCTGTCAAAATCGATCCAGCCGTTTTAGAGATTACCCGGAACAAACAGACAGACAGACCGACAAAAAAATTAAAAATAAATTTTGTTATCAGTAGCGTGTATACTTTCACATGCAATCGGTAAACAGTTGTTATTTTGATATTACATACAGATATTTCATTTTTATTATATGTTTGTATAGATTACTGTATTGAGTTGTCTTTGAAATATTATGTTAGTACATTATACATATTTCAGTAATGCAATTGAATGCTAGATATTTTACAATTCAAGAAAGATACAAGCACCGAAAGATGAAAGTAAATTGATATCCGCCTTTGCAGTATAAATATGAAACCACCATCAAGGCTATAGTCTCAGTAAAAATCCAGAATGACTAACGTAGATTGTAAGAAAGAAGAAGGAAAGAAAGTGAGGGAAGAGAAGGGAAGGGGAAGGGAAAGGAAAGAAGAAGGAAAGGGTAAAATAATTGTGTATGTTTTTAAAAATAATGTCTTGTCTCGCTCACTTGAATATGTATTGCTGCTGCAATAGATTTTAAAACTATTTCTATTCAAAACCAAGGGTCCACAAAAAAAAAAACAGTGTTAACGTCCAGCAAATCGATTTCTAAATGTCGTGCAACAAAGTAAATGCCTATGATAGAGTTTGTTACTCTGTTTATCGAATATATAAATACATAAAAATTAATAAATAAATAGATTTTGATAATTCACACTAATAAATTTCGAATAAGATTTTCAGTCGGTTTGGTAAATGTAAATTAATTTTTGATTCACATACCCTTTGTTTGATTGACTTATTAATGCTAAAAATTAAGTCACCCATATTATATGCAAATAGTTAAATAAAGTTTTCTAACATATCTAGTACATAGTCAATACATTAAAAGAAACTATCTAACCCTTAGTTAATTTTTATTGTATTTATTTTTTATGTGAAGAAAACATAATGTTTCATAAGATAATATACGAAATAATTAGATCAAATTCATAGTATATATTCGACATTATCGTAAATATGAACATCGGAACATTATCCTAACCCCTTTTCCTCGAGCAATCTTACATGATTTATTGCAAGTAATTTAAAGAGGAATGTGTATTTCATGAGAATATTATATCCTATGATGTTCTTGAGAATTCCCTGTGGCATTTACACATTCGACTCGGAACAATCTAGATTCGGATTTATAATACGGTAAAGAATTGACTATAGATAGTATCTCGCTATGGGCGACTAGATACAGTTTACCTCATAACCATATGAAATATCAAATTCCAGTTCGTTATTTTGACGGTGGAATGGAACTTGCTTTCCCAGATAAATGTAAGCATTAACGTATCATTCTGTATTATAGAAAATTAATTTCAAAGCCTTTTGAAGTATTTTTTTTTAAAAAAAAAAACGTTATCAATTACATTTAAGTAAAAGAAGTACAGCTTCTTACGTGCGTACATAATATACATATAAACAGCTGAATCGATTTTAACGAGGCTTAGTAACAGATATAGATTTGTCATACTATTATCGATATCACATAACATTACGCTTCTCTATAATGGCTAAGCAGTGATGATAATACAAATTAATAGAGGTAACTTAACGCCAGTGAAGAGGTTGTAAGGATTATTAAGAAGAAAATACAATTAAAATATAGCCCCAAATGAATCCATGAAACGACAATCATTTTCGCAGACATTAGCAAGCTGCAATGTATAACTACAATATAAGAACACAGTGTTTTGTTTAATACTTTATAGGATACTTTGCACTTCCGCCTGGAATTGATAGGATGCAGTCACGTCTCACTGCAACAGAGAAGCTTGTAAAACTACAAAAAGTAATTAAAACGTGACATTGGCGGATAGTTGAACCTGTCGTCGTTTAACACTGTAGGTCTGTAATTATAAATAATTTTAATTCATTACAATGTGGTGTTGGTCAAAGGGTAACGTTCACAATCAAATCGATGCTGACTCTTCGGATGCAAAAGGGTGCCCGCTTGATTATAATTTTTATATTTTACAATTACGTACCAGCAGTGTCAACCTACGATAGGTTCAACCATCCGCTAACGTCGGGTTCAACCGTCAGCCAACGACGCGTTTTCGTTTTAATTTTTTTTTCTTTGTTTCACAAACTTTTCTGTTGCAGTAAGTCGTGACCGCGATCAATCATTTCCATCAGAGGTGCATTGTAGTATTGACTCTAATATTGAATCATGCTTAATTTCAGTATAATAACACTTAATAAAACAGTTACATAAGTATAATTGCGTTTTTACAAATTTACAACATTATTAAATAATTCAAAATAGAACATTATTTACAGAAATTGCATATTTAAAACTCGTTTTGTGTAAACACGAGTTAGGTGAAAACGTTTATTCATCTATCTACGCCAATCTCCTAACCCCATAAATTAACCAATTACATAAGTTGTACTTGTTTAGCAGGGAATGACCGGCAAAGTATTGAACGCAAGCTCACGCAATACAAGTATTCCACTATCGACAGTTGAAGTATCGATAAATAACAATAATATAGGTAATCTTAGTATTTTAATTTGCACCATTATTTAACTTTATCATGTCATAGAGAAACAAGCTTTAGTTTTCTGTTTCAAGGTGATATGCAGCAGATTATTATATTATGTATTTAACGTAGAAATCTTTCTAGTATGACTTATGAAGTGTGAAATAATTTTTGTTTGTTTGTACATGCTATTCTCTCGAAGCACCTCTAAGATTTCAAAAATGATTTTTACATTCCATAACCTATTTATTCAGTTAGATTATAAGCTACCTAACATTACGCTATAATGATTAGGAGCGCTGCAGTTACCACACAAAATTTGGATCCGAATTAAGCGAGAATAAAGTAACAGTGCATATGAGTTCTATAGTACGGCGCAGATCATTGTGAACTGAATGCGGCCTAACCATCTGACAAGAGTCGAGCATTATTGAAAAGGTCCAAACTGTGAATACCTATATTTTTATCTCATAGTCGTCTTTGTATGAAACCACACATGCTCTGTACGCAATTTGTTTAACCTTTCTTACTCATAACTGTATTGACTGTAAAGCAAAATTTAAAAAATGTAATACATGGGAAACACTAGAGCACAGTTAGTATTATATAAATACGGAAGTACGTTTGTTGGAATGTTAGAAGTTAAAAGTATGTCGTTAAATATGTACTTATATAATGATATCAAAATTAAACCTTTGAAGTGAGCGAGCATCCTGTGAAGTTTTTAGTACAAGTTACAACGTCTCTATTGAAAAATAGTTTATCTGTAATTTTAGAATAAATTAACTTGTCAATAGCTACCGATCAGATATAATATAATGGAGTTATTAGTTTACCTACACAGTAATGTACATTTAAAATGAATTAATAAAAATAGAATCTCATTTAGAAAGCCTATATAAATCTAAATGCAGATAAAATAAGTTATGTTTAAATTTATCGACATCTACGCCCGACATTGGCTAGGACCACACGGACTCGATGCGGTTATTATTGCAGCCCACCCCCGTACCACGTCGGCTCTGCAATCATACATCGCTTTACTATTAAGATATTACCTGATGGTCACAAACGTCATATTAATTGTCGTGTAGCGGTGTAAAGTAAGTTTGAATTTATGGTGACTACCACGCATCTTGTATCTATGCAACCTGCATAATGTTTACAGTCTAGACCATTATAATAATATAGACTAATGTTTTAGTCGACGTCTTTGAGCATTCGTTGGTTGTTCTGTTTTTCTGTGTTCATATATGCGATCTATGGCGAAGCGAATTTAGTGAGAGATACACTTTAGTTTAAGGAACATATTACGGCCTTATAAAAATCAGTCAAAATTTAAACATAGATTAAGAAAAAAAGGTCTGAGCAGCGGTCGAGTGCACACGTGCCCCGCTCGCAGCTCTGACGGTCCGTTAGTTCGGCAACTCGCGCGCAGTTGTCGGATATTTTCGTGTGTGTCCGGAAGTTTAGTGTGTTCGAGCGGCTACTGTCGATCGTACGCTCTTTTCAGAGCGACGGTGCACCTCCATTAGTGCACCATTTAAACCGCACTTTTCGGTGCGAAGCCGTGCACACTGTTTGCAGTGCGTCGAGTCGCCGTGCTACGCGTCGTGCCTCGCACTGCGCTTCGAGAGTCGTGCAGCGCGTCGTGTGCCGTGCAGAGCGTCGTTCTTCGCGCCGCGCCGTGTGCAGTTTTGAAGAGAAGATTCGCGTTCGCGTCGCGTCGCGTTTTCCCTTTGGCCCGGACACGGATTGTCCGTTAGATTTGAATTAGGCGCACCCCCCTGCCCCTCAGGCAGGGAGGTTAGTCATGTCTACCCCCGCGACCCCGCGTGCCCATCCGGCCCTTCCGGCCGTTGATGATACCGTCCACCTCGAAGAACTGTTACGCTTCCACATGTTCGTCGAAAAGGAAGACCCGCAACTCGTCACGGAATACAACAGACTCCGGAAAGTCTACGCGCGCAACCCTCCCGGTAAGATACCGCGTTGTTTCTCCGCGAACCCTTTCGCGAATCTCCCGGACGACCCGTTCACGAGGCTCTGGGAATTCGATTCCGATGACGACTCGGATATGGACTACGACACTGTCCCCGCGACCGCGCCCGCGACGGAAACCACGGCCGCGACCGTGCCTGCGCCCGCGACCGTGCCTGCGCCCGCGACCACGCCCGCCGATGACGACGGTTTCACAACCGTCACGCGCCGCGGTAAACGCCCACGCGCCGCGATTCAGACCGATAGCGACTCTGCTGCGGGACGTCCAATCCCAAAGCAGTCCAATATAGGTGGCGCTCGGGTGCCCCGAGCCTCTCCCACGCCCTCTGCCGCGAATTCGGCTCAAGCCTCGGCTGCGGAACCCGCGGTCGCGGCTAAGAAGCCACGCCTACCGCCTCCCGTCACCTTCCGTGACAAAGCTCGTTGGGTAGAGATTTCTGAAGACCTTAAGTCGAAGGAAATCGTCTACAAGTCCGCCGTCAACACTGTTGCCGGCATTTCTATTCGTGTTTCGACCCCCGATGAGCATCGCAAGCTCACCAAATACTTCAGGGAGCGTCAGCTCCCTTTCTTCACTCACGCGCTCGAGGAAGAGCGCCGCCTCCGTGTCATCATTCGGGGAGTTCCCTCTGAGCTCACCGAATACGACATCTGCGATTGCCTGAACGGTCAGGACTTCCCAGTCCGGAGCGTGCAGCGCATGCACCACCCCCGTACGAAGGCCCCCTTCAACCTGGTGTTGGTCACTCTGGACCGCACCTTGGAAGGCAAGGCTATTTTCAGCCTCAACTCAGTTTGCGGCCTGTCCCCTGTCTACGTCGAGCTTCCTCGCAAGTCCCAGGTACCCTCGCAGTGTCACAACTGCCAGGTGTACGGTCATTCCGCCCGACACTGCCACCTGCGTCCCAGGTGTGTCAAGTGTCTCGGGGATCATTCCACTAAGGAGTGCCCCCGCACTCCCGAATCCGTCGAGCCTCCGAGCTGCGTCCTCTGCGGGCAAACGGGTCATACCGCGAATTATCGCGGGTGTCCCCGCGCGCCTCGCTCGACCTATCACCGTCGCGGCGGTCGTGCGACCCGTTCCAGGGCGCACGGCCCGCCGACTCGGACGAATCGGCCTCCGCCTCCGCCCATACAAAGCCAGAAGGCTTTCCCCGATCTGCCGGGCACCTCCAGTGCGCCGGCAGCATCCGCTCCTGCGCCGAGCGCGCTCTCTTGGCGCGTAAGGCCTTCCCCGCCAGCTCCCTCGGCTCCTAAAGCCAAGCCCCAGCCCCCAAAGGCTCTGTCCACTCCTGCGCCACCTATCGCGGTTTCAGCATCGACCTCCGGTATAGACTGGATAGCTCGCTTACTTTTGGTACACGATGTACAAGAAATAATCGCATTTAACGCGTTAGTTAATAGTACGTCTGAGCTCGGGCTCTTAAACGCTATCTCCGCTTTCCCGGCCGTCGCGACCACGGTACAGCAACTAACCCGCGCCGCGCATAAATAAATTCGCGTAAATCAAAATATCAGATGGAACCCGCGTGTTCGTACATAATAAACCGATACATTAGGATTTGTTACGTAATTATTTAGTTAAATCGGCACCGTGCCGTTGTACTTTATTTTTTAGCTCGATTCCCTCTCAAAAGATGCGTGTTTGCGCCCACGCCCGCGACTCTCTCTGCTCACGCCTCCGTGAGCGGGGGGTGAAGATTCGATCCCGCACACGCGTCGCGATTTTTCTTGTAACAGCTCGAGCCTAGGTAGTCCCTCGGTGTGGAGCCCTCGAGTATGTTACTCGCGCGAATACAGTGATTTACACATGTTCTACACTTACACGATCACCCCACACTCTTGCACATCTAGGCACTCAGTGGTGGGCTGTTTTTTTGCCCTTTTCGGACTGAAATAGGTCACATAACACAGTAGTCAGATACCAAATACACATATACATTCGTGAAACATGCATGGTCACACATGCATTTTTCACGAATTCATATATGAGTATTGTATGGATAGATAGCTTAGCTAGCTTAGTTAGATCGGGAATCCGGCGACAGCTCAAGCCGAGGAGCACCGAGTGCCCTTGAGATGTTTCGCCTAAAAACAATCGGGTGAGTGCCCTAAGCGCTCCCCTTAGTAGTCCGGTGGAACTGTGAAGGCCTAATAAGCCGGCAGTGTAGGTCAGTTCGAAAAAAAAAAAAAAAAAAAAAAACATAGATTAAGTGTTTCCCTCTTTTTCTAATTTATATTGTTAGAAGAAAACTGAGATAAAAATTATCGTAGTTTAAAAGGTATTTATATGTTAAATTTAAATATTTTAGTTTTGAGTTTCTAACGTTCACTGTACAGATAGCATCAATGTCGTCTACAGCTCTAGCTAGGTCTACCGAGAGATCTATATAGATCTAATACCCCGGATGGAGCCCTCGAGCACGCTGCTAGCACGATACAGTTTTTTTTTTGTGGCAAAATCCTACATCGGGTACCTTCTCCTTCCCGTGGGTCTACCTGCAGATACCGCTATTTCATGTCGTCGTGCACCTACTAGATATACACTTGTGTACTCGAAAGTTTTGACGTAAGAAATCGATGACTGCAAATAATCAACTAAATGTATTCCGATATTGGACATCCCCGGGCGTTACCATAAGCAATATTCTGACAGCCATATCGCCGTTCGAAATATCTTCTTTCATTTGAAGAAGAATTTCTTGTTTATTTGAGACAGGTACATTTTATTTTTCAATTATTTAATAGTATTCATGGAAAGTAAATAAACCTGTTACTTAACTCACATACATATACATTACATTGTAATTAACAATTGTAAGATCATTGCTGCAAAAAATAACGCGTGCGGAGCTTTTTTGCGAAAATGTTTATACAGATAAGGACACATGGACACAAAGAACACATCTATCCAGGACTGTTCCCGAGGGATTGAATAAATTACTAACGCAAGCGAAACCGCTTACAAGAGCTAGTTATGAAACAACGGAGCTAGAGTTTAATTTAAAGTAAATATATTACAAGGAATTTATTACAAGACTTCTTAAGTGAATGACGCGTAGGCACAGAGTAGACAAAAAAACTGTCGTCTAGGCTAGTTACAATAAAGAGGACAGATGGCGTTGCTTGTTCTTGATAGGCTTGTGTTCATTTATTTACTACAAGTTAACATAATATACAAAAGATAGAAATTATAAATTATATAACACAGTTGGACACATGAATACAAAATTTATTGTTAAGAGCACGAATAACCACGATATAGAATATAAATCAATCCGGGACGGTATTGGGATAAAAAGTATAGTTATGGATCACAAAATAATCATTATTGGTCACGATTGCGGGCGATACTTAAAATGTTTAATGCACTCTTCTAATAGAGTAAATACATAAATGATTCACGCGTGCGGCTGCTTTATGTTTTTGATAAAACAGTGCATAGGAAGCGTCTAATGACAGTGCTCCAATATAACTTGAAACAGTAATATAATACACTAGCTGTTATTCGTAACTTCGTTTGCGTTGACTATTATTATCTTAACAATATATTTTATGTTAAAACATTAAAACAAAGGTAAAAATATACTTTGCTTACAACGTTTCTTTAATCTTGTGCAGTACTTATAAAAATCGTAGATTTTCACAGTTTTAATAACATTATACTGAAGTAGTTGATACTCGCGACCTTGTCTACGTTGTTTATGTATAAAAGAAAAACAGAAATATATCGATAACAAATTACAAATTTTGCATTTTCTCTCGTCTTTTGCGCATGCACATCACACCGATTACCCCACTTCTTTACGACAAGAAAACGCACATCGATGGAGGCACAGTGCTTATAAAAATCGTAATTTCTTCAAACTTTAATAACTGTATATTCAATTACATATATATCGTATCATTTTCTTTTATCTAAATCGGTAGAGTAGTATTTGCGTGATGCACGCACAAGAGCAGATCTCTATCATAATTTGTATCTAAAACGTATACATCTTTGAAAATTTAACTAACACTTGAAAATGATTCGTGACAAAATAATACAAGTTGTTTTACGCTATAGAATTTACTAGAACGACATCATCGGTCGACCGGTCAGTCACTAACGATAAATCTAATGATAATAATCGAATGCAGCCGACGCAGACGGGCCTGCCGCAGCCTCCGACGATTTATAATAATTAACAGCCATGGGAATGACGTGAGGCGTGCGATCCGGTGATTTACCATACAACACGCTGAAGGTTTTTACTCGAAACCTGATAAATCAAAACGCTATTACAGGAACATCTGGATGATGAAGTTAATCAAACCACTCTATACTTTACAAGGTATATTATGACAATAAAGCGCTAATAAATTCGCATATTGATTTTATTCTAATATTTAAAAACATTATAGCAATAAAATGTATGTTCCTTATCAGTGAAATATCAACACCTAAAATAATTATACCCGTTTAAAACAACATCGTATCACAGATAAACGTTCAGAAGAGTAATACTACAGATAAATACAATAATAGCTTTCTTTGACTACGACAAATAACTCATATAAATAAATAACTATACCTGCTTCGCATAATGGCAAGGCTTTTTCTAAGACCACCAGCCTAGCTACCACCTACAAGTTGAAAATCTATCGTCAAACACCTGTTGGTGTTTTCCGGCAGCTGCACTAGACAGCCAGTGAACCTTTTAGCATGTTTACAATCTTAAACCACACCGTAATTTAACATCAGATGAGACTGTGGTCAACACTAAAATAATATTTACAAAACTATATGTTAATAAAGCAATACTACTTAGTGTACCCGTTTTCAATATATAGATTAGTGTTATTGTGATAATTTGCAATACTATAATAACCTTTATGCTATATGTAACATTAAATGACTTTGCCACTATACATACAAATTAAAATGCTACTTAAGAATTATGCTATTATCCGCTGGGCTTAGGATATTGAAACTGATTATCCACGACAATTATGCAAATATTGTTGTTAACATCTACACCCATATTAGGGCATTGCCCGAGTAGATATTAGTCTCATAATGGAACATTTACTAAATAATATAATTATTCCAATAACAAAGTCAGATTCAGAAATTGATTACTTCATGTGGACTATGTAGTCGTCTTCCAGCGTCACCTCTTTTATATGTCATTGAGGTACTTGAAATAAAATTAAAGAATTAGTTTTAGATTTAAGTAGCAGCGACTGTATATTCTCATCTATTTGAAATCTTGTCTGTTTTTGTTTATGCCAAACCGACCATAAGTTTCAATGGAGTATTTTATCTGAAATAAGGAAAAACAGCATAACTCTAACAAGGATTCCAGGTAAGCGTTCCTAAGTTATAATGACTATAAATTTGATAGTCGGCACCAACATCAAGTATCGATTAGAAACGATTATTGAAATTGATTTATTGATCCGTGCACATCAATCAACGCATTGTTTTTGACGTTATTAAAAACTCTGAAAATTGTTACCCCCTTGAAAGTTGTTGACCCCTTATTATTTATAGCATAACATAGTTTATTTAAATGATTCAGTCCATAACACTACATGGACTATAGTTACAAGACGGTATATAACAAGTTATTTTTATTCGAAAAAATAAAATATATTGCCTACCACTTCGCGTCCTAGATTCCTGTTAGAATCACTAAATAAATAGGCTGATATATTGAGGATTTTTTTATTATTTTGATTTCTGCTATAAGTTTTTAATTACTTTTTAAAATTAAAATCGTGTGGTTGAATGATTATACTATATTGATACTTCTGGTATATAGATTTGATATTTGTTGGTAGCACCTGGGATCAGCGTGACCCACAAATTTCTCCGGAATTTATCTAAAAATACTAATTTCAATCGAAGTAATGAAACCATCGGCTAATGTAAAGAAACACGCTGTGAAGAAAACCTGAAAGCCTTGGGAAATATTCTTAGTACTATAAAGTAAAGAAAAGAATACGCAACTATAGACTTCAATATGTACAGAATAAACCGCAAGTCTGCGTGATATTTAAACCCTGCCTTTCCTTGGGAAGAAGTTATTATCCAGTTATTATACTTTGATGTTTCATAAAGACGTGAGGTACGAATTAATGTCGGGCCGAAGCAAATTTTAAGATAAAGCGAAATTTGATTATAGCGTCCTTCTATTTTCCCCTAATTTTTACTAGTTATGTATGTATATATAAAACTTGTACTCCACTCTAACAAATCTCAACAGATGTCACTCTCATACTAGCCACACTCTCGCCAACAAAATATTTTAATGTCAAAAACAATTGCTCCATTTTTCTTTACCACTAAGGGTCCTCGAGACTTAGCTCGTGGTACAGCCACCTCATTAGTTGTATGGTACGGTAGCATCTGAGTTTAAGATACTATAATGCTAATGTTAAAAGGCGGTAATGACTGTTAGGTAGATAGAACTACCGAAGCATACTCACAGTTGTTTGGCAAACTTGCTGATTTCATAAGCTGGCGCAGAAAACGCTATACCAAACCTTTTATTAATTACGGCTCTTTTAATGGTAAAAAGGAACCGTCGCCTATGGACAACTTCAACACCAAGGGTATTATTTTTGTGTTGCTGACCATCAAGGAGATGTTTCAACCCTTTTTAAACAGCCCCATGGCATAAACCTCGGGGAAAATCGTACCGCGTAAGTCATTCCACAACGTTTACGGCTGTCGTTATTTTGCTAGGTTTTAGGGTCTGTGGATGAGCAATCATTTTTTTAAACCTATGCGGAACTCGATCCACTGAATAGCGCTGTCGCTGAGCTATTTATTATTCTCCTCAACAGGACTACAGCATTAAATGTGTCAATATTTATATTTATTATCAATGTATAATAACTCAAAAATCTCATTTGTTTATAATTAGTCATAAATAAAATTTGTAAGTATTAACTATAACCCAGTGACCCCCTCATTAGACTGCACTGTTATGTTGACAAATGGGGCACGCCTCGGTCAGTTAAACCCTGAGGTAGGAATTCATTAGCACCTTTATTAATTGGAGGGCGGTTATATCGTCCTCTCTAATTGCTAGCGGTCTCTCAAAAAGGTAATCTTATGTCCTTTCGTATTTTTATTAATAGGTAAAATAATTGTATTGGGATGTAGCGAGGACGCCTATGATTACATTCAAGCATCCTTGTGAAGAACCGGCATGTTTATTAGAAGTAATTCAACTTTTGTTTTATTATCACATGTTAGTTCGAATGTTAAAATATTTACGATATTTTAGCTATTAGTGGCGACATCTGGCGTACAAAAGAGTTTCATTTTCAATGATTGACAACTGTTTCTTATTTTATGATTATCAAAACATCGTTTATTTGTACGAAAACTTTAAATTATTCGAATTTTAATTTTGGTAGTTTAGAATCAACTAACTTATGGTTAAGGTTAAGTGTTGCCATCTAGCGTCAAATAGATTTACTGGAAGAACGTTTAGAAAAATGTAGAGAGCCAAAACACAACAGCGGAGCATAGCAAATAGGTTGAAATGTTTTAAGATTGCTTTCATTAAATTTTGTAACAAATTATTTCAAGTTGACAGGATAACTGAACATTTAATTGTAGTAAAACTTATAATTATTTACCACTTTGAGCGAGTTTAATTATTATATTTTGGTTTCGGTTTTAAACTTCATAAAATGTTTAAAGGCAAATATTTTTTTAATTCAAGAACTTCAATTGAGATTACCATAGGATATGAAACTTTGCGGAAATGATTATAGTTACTATATTTCACAAATAATAATTGAACTAGAAATGTGATCTTATAATTTTAAAACGGATTTATTTTAAATAAGAAAAGAAATATGGTCTCTACCATAATATTAATGTTTTTTTTTTTTGTGAATCCTTTAATTTCCACTAAATTTGCCGGTGTCTTTTTATATTCGATACATATTATTGTTTTTAATTCGCTTTAACTTTCTCTCCTTATACTTCCAATAATCTTAGACGGTTTATTTTATATTTAAATATTTATATGCTGGATGTTTTTGTACAGATTATGTATTTAGGGGACCAAATTAGATGCCTTAAAGAGTAAAATATTTTCTTATTATGTTGATGAAATTCTGAATGATGTTTTCTCTATCATAAATGTTAACAATTAACGGTTTAAGTATTGTAATAGAACATACTAGTATATATTTTGTAGTGGCTGCACCTACATTGAACCTAACTATTTGTTGGATATATTAACTAATTTATCAATAAATGCACTAAAACCTGGCCAAAGAATACACCTGTGATGTATAAAAGTGTAAATGAGTTCCGTATACACACATACAGAGACGGACGACTTCCAGCCGCCGTAGACAGAGGCAGCAACGCAAAGGCCCTTGAAGTTAGAGGCGCGCCCGTGTTCGGTTCGCCTCCCACCGGTTCGTCAGAGGGTGTCACCACATCTGACCCACCAGACTGCAAGACAGAGGCCCTTGTCGAGGGGACGATACCAGCCGGATCGAGGGAATAAAATGCATTAGCAGTACCCCCTTCCCGGCCAAAGGGTGTGTGAAGAACACCATGAGTTTTTAGTCTTTAAGAAGAAGTAAGATATTATGTAAGTCTTTTCTCGTGTTAAAAAAAGAGAGACGGACACGTTGCCTTTTACCTTAACTAATATTATAAATGCAAAAGTGTGGTTGTCTGTTTGTTTACTACGCTTTCACGACTTAACTATTACATGTTCTCAGGTGTACTAGGTAGGTAGGTGTAGGTGTAATAGGGCATTTGATACCTTTCAACCATATAAAAAGTAATGTTCCCGAGATAAAGATCAATAATATGATTATAATTCACATGTGAATTGGAATTGGGATATTAAGATAGATGTGTGGTGCGATTAGAATGGATAAGGTCAATAATAGGTATCTATATCAGAGGAAATTTGAATATAGCATCAGTGACAGAGAAGCTGAGGAGTAATAGTTAGCGTGGTACGGGCATTTTATGAGAAGAAATGAAAGCCATGTAACAAGAAAAGTTTTGAGTTTGAAAGTGGACGGTAACAGGAGTAGAGGAACACCGAAAAAGGTATGAATAGATTATGTGAAATAGCATGTGTACAAAATATGTGAATACTGAGACGACATCTGACAGAGGAGAGTGGAAAAGGAAAACATGTTGTGCCGACCCCACTTAAGTGGGGTAAGGGTAAGAAGTTGATTTGAATTGAAGAATATAAAAAAATAATTAGAAAGCAATTGCCATATTTAGGTCGTATCCAAATAGTTTTACAGCACTTCTTCCGAAGACTAAGGCAATTGCAACATTACAACAGATAACGACTATCTTCTAAATAAGTTAAAATCATCTTACATTATCAGCGTTACGCAAGATAGTAAGTAATCTATAAGCTGTCAATTTAGTTATGATAACAGATATGATCGAATTTCTCATCTTATCTTAAACAAGAGTCACGCTCGTAGAAAGATACTAAAAGAATTTAGTACTGAATTCGGCAAGACTCCATGTGACCGCGTGGCATCAGGCTAAATAGTTTCTAAGAAACTTATTTAAGATTCGTGGGGTCGGATCTATGGAGAGAAGATTAAAAATGGATAGACCCAGTACAAGCCAGCAGTCCGTGGAGAAAGTGGAAATGTTTGAAGTTCGCGAACACGTTCCCTACCAAGCTGAGATTACGCGAGCCCCGGCGGCTTATGACGAGGAAAGTGGAGATATGTATAGCTCGTCATGGGATTCGGCGTGGGCCGCCATCTGCCAGCTGGTCAATCTGCTCCATCACATGCAAATTGCAATTGTGGTGTTCTCCTTATGGCATTTTGCTTTAACCTCAGGCCCCTAATGGAACAATCAGCAATTTACAGTTGCATATAATTTTTGCGGGAACTGGCGTATGTATAATCACTATTTGAAAAATTTTTATTACATCTTATCTATCATTCATTACTCTTGTGACCAATTTTGAGAAAATTATGCTAAATAGATACATAAATTTGTGTTAAAAAACATTATAAGAAATTAAAAAAACTAATCGAAGAATGAAATTTTACTCATATTTTAGTTTAAAAAACACTATGAAGTAACTTCTTCCATATAAATAAATTATAGATGTCTGTGGTTGTGCACGCATCTTGCAAAAATCTATCCACTAGGAATAGATTTGTACATTTTTTTATTTTATTTCACACACAATTATTTATTTTAAAAAAATATTACACCTTTATTTAACATAAATTAATTAAAATTTGACGAAATTACGATTTTTATAAGCACCATGCATTCTGCATTGTGTAGAGTAGGGCAAGTGGTGTTGTGCGCATGCGCAGGAGAGGAGAAATATAAATACTCGTCGACTTTCAACCTTTAAGTGGGAGCTAGCCAAGCAGGCTTTGAAACAACCCTACGACCATGCTACTATGGTTTTCTTACGATATTTTCCTTCATCGAAAGCTCCGCCTCATTCACAAGGATTTAAACCTATATCGATCGATGTGGTTTCCGGACATGCTAACCACTGAACAATCGTCGCGAAAAACTTATATCATAAGGTTTAGACAATTTTATTTGGTTCCAGTATCAACTATTTCTAGTGGAGGCGATATTAACTCTGCACAGGCACAATTCCTGGACATTCCAACTAACGAAAGATAGTAAACGTATAGTGCACGGATGCCTGCAGCTCATTGGTTCAGTGTTCGTAATAGCGGGTACATTCCTCGGTTTAGCCGAGGTCAATATGCAGGTTTCGACGGCTCATGGAATTTGTGGTAAGTATCTATTTCAAATGAATTAATTCAATAACATATAAATGTACTTCATTCATACTTTATTTATACAAATAGATATACTATAAATATTTGAAAATATTATGAAAGACAGCTATCCAATACAATTTCTATAAAAAAATATATAATTGTTATTATTACTTATTGATAATACATCGCGTTCCAAATGCAAAAAGTTTTTACTTGTCGTCCACGTTGTAGACATTTTCCAAGCTTAAAATAAAAAAAAAAAACAATGCCGGAAATAAAAATATGCATCCTTCTTACATTTGACACGCGATATAAAACCTGTATGCTACGGTACCAACATACTGTAAGCAAACAGTGCATATACAGTTTATATGTTAGTAATGTCTCTATTTTACACCGAAATCTATTTCATTACATTTACATTTATAAGCACTTATATCGGATATAAAGCGATCATCTGTTAAATGAAAATGAAATTTCAAAATGTAATCTGGGTTTATAAGTAATCTTAATTCGCAATACACGTGATACATTCGTAATTTCCCAATAGCTACAAAATATATCTAAACTCAACTGTTTTTACAAGCGATAATGAAGATAAACCTGACAGTTACATCTCAAGCCGCTTAAAATAATCTTACTTTATGTTATTTCGCATCCAGAAACACGCAAGCGTTCTCAAACTCATTGATATACGTAACATATTTGGTTTATTCAATAATCGAAATTATTACCCAACAACTTGCACTCATCATTTTTCTCAATAACAAAGAATATACGCTGTTTGTGACAAACGTAATTTAGAAAATTAGTACTACTTGAAAACTTATATTTTGTAATTATGTCAATAACATTTTAGTGGGTAGGTGATAATTATTTACTGCTTCCTTTCGTTTTTTTCTTTATACAAAAATACTCAATATCTTGATTTTAGATTTATCACAATACTAGCTTCTGCCCACGGCTCCAGTCGTGTTAATTTAGATTTGATTTATTCCTCGGAAACAGTACTTTTTTTCTGGATATAATGCAACGTATTACTTTTTTTTGTATTCCTAACGTTTATGCAAAATTCCATGATGGTCAGTTAAGTAGTTAAGGCGAGAAAGCGTAACACACAATCTCACATCCGCACTTATATTAGTTAGGATTATATTTCAAGATCTAGATTCTATCTAGACTAGGCTAGAGATCTAGATAATCTATAAAAAGTGCTGAATAATAGAATTATATTTTTTCCCAAATACTGTAAACTATGCAGCATATCATATCTTCAATTATTAGCGAACTCTTATTACTTTTCAAATACCACGTTCAAAGACCAACTATTTAATGTTTAGCGAAGTATTTCCGTAATCAATACCACCAACATTGTATAAAATATCTATAATGATACCTACTATATTTTTGTAAACATAGTTCATAATTAACTTGTTAAAAATTGTGAATTTTACAATTTTGCCCACTTGACGGCTAGAATTACTAAAATTAGAAATAATGATTATTCTAAATTAATCATAGTTACAACAAATCTAATTCTAGAATATACTTTACGGCTTAACAATTAAGGCATATTCGCAAGTTCCCACAAAATTTTAACTAGGTAATATTTATTTTTTACCAAAGACATAATTTATACTTACTGTATTATTAAATATAACAACAACAAATTCTAATATATATCTGTTTTTACGTTCTCGCAACTCACAAGTAAACAGAGTTTTAATACTTACTATAACATCATAACATATTTTTTTTTTCTCTTTCTCAATATGTATATTTATGAATCACTCTAAACCAGAGGTTCCCAAGCATTTTTGTCTCGTAGACCACTTCCCATTTTTTTCGCTATCTGTAGGCCCCTGCTTACTCGAGGTTATTATTTGCAAATTTATCTTTAAATATATGTTCTTTTCATTGATTTTGATATATATGTCTTTATATTAAAATGAAGTATTATTTAAGTATATAGTATGTGTATATAGAATAGCTCCATTCATGGAAAGCCAAACATAAACTGACGACCCGCTTAAATAAGATCCATTATAGTTGACCCTCGATTACTTCTCATAAATAACCATTTTTTTTATACCCGCTTACAAATTGTGAAACCCATTTTTTTGTCGGGCCAACGTAAACCCTCGTCGAGTCTCCTGTGGACCCCTGGGGGTCCACCTAGATCACCTTGTAAACTAAGGCTCTAAACAATACCGATACAAATATATTCAATAATAAATTCGTTGACATAAAATATTCCACTACCATAAAGTTGTTTTACAAAGAATAAGCAAACTATTCCTTTTTCAGATGTTCTCCTGGTTATTTTTAATTATTTATTCATATTTGCTGACGTAATAAATTATTTAGTTACCAGTACTACTATATTAGTTGTGTTTAACTAGATGCTGGAATCTTTATGTTTTTGTATTTTGTCGTTGGACTACAACCTGAACTGATGTTAAATGACGATGAGGTGTAAGATGGCAAACGTACGACAATTTCAACTTGAGAATGGTTGCTATCCAAACGAGTTTATAAAAGACCCAACAATGGTGCATGCAGCTGACTAAACACACCTATAAGTGCTTGGCGATAAATCTTGGGGTAGTTAGTGACAAGCAGGCTTAGAAAACATTTAACCACCGTGAACCTATATACTGTTATAGATAATAAATGCTTTCTACGCGTACTAACTCGTTTTTATTTTTATTTTAGGTGTGATAGCATTAGCGTTTACTCTAATAAGCTTCATCAGCGGCGTCGTGGCCTTATTTTCTGCGAAAGTACGTTTGATGATCAAGAGCGGACCAGTTAAAATCCTTCACCTTGCTGTTGGTCTATTTGCAATAGCCATGGGTCTCATTACAATGGCTATAGGTTTCAATATGGACTATTTCAGCGCAGCTCAAGGAGGTCTTTCGACCGCTCTTATGGTCTTCGTTGTAATGATACTGTTATACGTTGTTGTTCAACCTATCGTTGATTTAATATCAACCACGAGAAATGCTATGTGACTAATTGATGTATCAGGATCGACAAGCGGCGATAGTGTCGCATAGTTTTAAGATATTTTATATTATTTAAATATGTATATGTTGAATGTTATAATTTATTAAGGCATTGGTCAAAACTGAAATGAGACATTGTGCGAATTATTCAAAATTTGTTGTTAACTTAGTTTATAATTTACATATATGTGGATCATAACATTTACACCATTATTTTCATCGTGCATTATGTAATGGTGTTGCTATTTATGAAAAGTATAAAATAAAATAGGCATTTTAACGACAACATTGAGTTAAAAATTGAAACTGCGAAAAAAGTAACTACCAAATAAAAAATGTAATATTATGAAATGAATATAATATCAAAGCGCTTTTATGGTAAGTCACATAGGGTACCATGAAAAACGAACGCATAGATATTTATTTGATAAATACTTTATTTCTGACCTAATTAACACTGTAAAAGGCAAGAAAATGAGTTTAAAAAAAAATACATTTACTGAGCTATTTGTAACTTTAAGCCGTAAGGATATCATCACATAACCATACCTATTATCAAAATATATATTTTAGCAAAGTAATAAGTATAGCCTTCTGAAATGTGTTCACACAAAAGTCAATGAAGTTTTCAAAATTCATAATAAATAGTAACGCCATTTCCGATAACATTTCGAATTACTTCATTTTATATTATAAGTGTGCGTAGTAACATGCGTGCTTGTAATGCTAATTTTTACATGTAATTATTGTGTTACGTATAAAAATTTCAATAGTGCTTGAGAATTTAGGTTCACATTTGGTCGAATGAATCCTACCGAACCCGTTGTGTTAAAAATAAAATTTATTTTGTTATATATAATTATAGATACTTAAAAGTATCGGGTAGGTTATTTGTTTGTAATTTTTTATGTAAAGTTCATTACTTATATTGTTATTACATGTATAATAATATAAAGTAGAAGTGACCTAAATGTTAGTGTGATTCTTCATGAATAAATGTTTATTTTTAAATGGTCTTTTTTATTGGTAAGAACATTATATCTGTATCTCAAGCCCAACAGTGGTCTGTCTTTTGTTTTGTTCTATTCTATTTTCTATGGATTTTTGAATTGTCAGGCGAAAGACATATAATTAGGACTTACGAGGAAAGTGTTAAATGTCAAATGACAATTATATATTAAAATTTTCCTATTATTAAAGTTTCATAATTAAAAACTACTGAATCTTATTTTAATTACATTTTTATTACAATTATCATAGTATTTTAAGGTTTAGGTTTTATAATCGATTAAAATAAAATAATTTCGGTATCAATTTTTGTTATTTCGCAACAACTGTTCTAGTAGGTTATTACTGCCATTGTCGAGTAGGTAATGATATTACAAGGTTCTTGCGATCATTTCAATAAACTAACAAGATGGTGGTCGTCTTGTTATAACTTTTCCAGGAAGTTTTCGTGGCAAGTCATAATGCATGCTCCGTGGCATTATTTCCCATCCACTTCACTCGTGCACAATAACCAAACTATATTACGTAAAACGCCACCAATATTACAAAATACAGATCAAAATAACACAAGATCATGAATAAAATATAAAACCCACTACATGACATTCCAAGATCCCATTAAAAACTCCCTGGTATCAATTATATTTATTTTCGATGCAGCCCACAAAATATCTATACTACATACCTACATCAAACATATACAGGTCTTTATTTTTTGTAAATAGTATATACTAAAAGTATTTATTTATAAGTTATAACAATATGTAAACTATTATTACCGTATGAAATTTCACAAAAATCGGTTCAGTAGTTTCTGCGTGATACAGGGTACAAATAAATCGACAAACATATTATAAACCATGCAATGGGTTTAGTCATCCAGTTCTAAAACCCTACTCTAGTAGTATTTCGCTCTTCTATTGTTAAGTATACATTTCAAAGTATTACAATATATGCAAAATCGTAATAATTTGTCAAAACTTTAGCGAAGTATTTTTGTAATCATATTTTGAATACCGCACAAAAACAATTCTACTGTATTGTGAGTACTCCTAATAATAGTTCAAAATATATGCTACACAGCTTTACTTTCTTTGTTTCATATTAGAAGCAATGAGCTCAATGATGCTAGAATTTATTAGCAATAGTCATTATTCTAAATTAATTATGCAACAACATTTTGAACTAAAGCATCCTGGAGAGAGGACTCATAAAGCCGTTATTTTGTTATTTTATGATTATAACTAGCGACTAATTCCGGCTTGGCACGGATACAATATGTTGCGTTATAGTTCAACAGTCATAGAAACTGTATACCAATTTTCACACAAACATCTTTTTTTGCTCGTAATTTTAAACCTGTGATATATTCTAAGTTGTCCATAGAAATTATATACTATTAACGGCAATTCTGATGTACCTCAAGGGCCCAAAGTAGTTATAATAATTAATTCGATAAGGATTGACACTATAGTTATCAAAATAGCGTTGCAAATCATCAATTATTTGTTAATAACATATCAAAGATGAAAATGATTACTGCGAGTTATCATTATCAGATAGACATATACGATTGCGAACTTTTCTGTGAGCATCGTTATAATTACAACTTTATCCGTCTCTACCATTAACCTACTAATTTTTTAGTTGTTCGCAATATATTCTTTTACATAGGTACCTAAATTAAGGTATAGATAATATATAGGTAACTTAAGGTATGTGTTGAGTAAATTAATGTCCCAGACAACCGTAATAGACATTCTTTAAATTTATCGACTGTTTCCGTTGTATCTCGTATATCACGACGAGTCATTAATCTCTCGTAGCCAATGCATATCTTTTTGATACGACTAAACATTACTTGCTATGTTCCACTCGTAAACGGATACAGTGTTTATAATGTTCTTTTATATTTTTCACGGTATTCTAAACTGCATACTTATAAAAAATTCTAGTGTGCTTTTGTTCGTAATTCTTCTCATGATTGACTACACCGATTTTGATGTTTTTTCGTAATTGTAGGATCACCTGGATGATTCTTAGTTACGATTGGATCCAGTATGCGCCATTCTTGAGATTTAATTATTTTTTCAGATTTCTCATTCATTATTAAACATATAATCCCTACCTTTGCCACCCAGTACCTCTATATATTTTTATATGGCTTATTAAGGTCTGACCACGTAGTCTACCGACTGCGTCTGCTAGTATCTACATTTATAAATCAACATCGAAGCAATGTCGATCGCATTATGAAGCAATAATGGCTCAATGGTTAGCGTGTTCGGACAATGCGTCGATCGGCGTACATTCGAATCCTTGCGAATGAGCCGGAAAAGATCGTGAGAGGCTATAGCACAATGGTAGGAATTTATCTAAGCCCGCCTGACAAACTAACACTCTCAAGTAGAAAATCTGTCGCCATGCAACTATTATGGGTGTGTTCCGGCAGCTGTCCGGTAGCAGTCTTCGGAGTCGTTGGAAAATAATTCGGTTGGGAAGTTAACATAATTGTTATGTTATCAATGTTTAGTGTTCAGTTATTGTTATTAAGTAGCACAGGTAAAATCGAGTTATGAATGTCAGAGCGGGAAGATAAAAAAATTATCTAAATTACTTTAAACTTACTATATTTTATGCTGCTAAAGAGTCTAAAACTAAAACGTGTATGTTACCGATACTAGGCTAACACTTTCGTATGACCATCTGGTCCAATAATTTATATAAAACCAATGTGGGAACAGAGGAATCGGGTTGCTGAACGCTTCCACTGAAATTGCCGAATCGATGCCTCGTGCACCTGCCGCACTATGGTACTAGGAACCTGGATTTCATATCCACTCTTGGTCAGAAATTATGATGCGTTGCGATGACGTAACAAGCGCGATTGCATTTTTAGTACAACAATAGCTTTTCGAGAACTGCCCGAAAACAGATTAGAAATGATCACAGATTATTCAGAATCTTAACTGCGGCGCAGTGATCCTACTATTTAACAGAGAAATTGCGGTATCGTACCCCTCACATGACTGACTTTTATCCGATGAACATATTGCCAGTTCTGTGTGTTGCTATTATATGTCTATCTATATATGTAAGTATATCAGCCGTTCAATTACTATTTACTATAATACAAGCTGTTTAGTTTGGACTTGAATGGTTGTGTGTAAAATTGTACCCTCACATTTTTTATGCCAAAGGGTAGCAAACAGACAGACGGCTCATCTGTTTTGCAATGGTTACCTATGGACAACTGTAACAACAGCGGCATCATTGTTGGGTTGCCGACCTTGAAGAGACAGTATCATTTATCTAAAAGACAGACTAACATGAAGATCTACTTATGTTCTATTTTATAGCGATATTTTATTTGTAGCAACATATCCACTCTATTACGTTTTATATATTATGGTATCCAAATATAAACAGAAAATTACTATTCCTTCTTTTTTCTAATTAACTAAATTCACGTTCAAACTGCACTCTTTGTAAATATGTATTTATTCTGTCTTGTAACAAAAAAATTAAATACGCGACGAACACTTGTTTAAAAAAGTATGATCACAAAAGTGTCCTACTCTTGTTTAAAGATATTGTCAAGTACTTGTGTAAGTTAAGGGTTCTTATTTTATAGTTGTGATTTATTATATTTCTAAGAGTATTAAAAAAGTATTATTCATAAATTCAAATTGTTTGCAAAATATCTGTATATAATGGAACGCTTTTGAATGATGAGATTGAACTGAATGAATGCTATTCAGAGTTGCCTGCATAAAAACTTAAACCGAACGTTTAGCTAAACACCGCTTGGACACTCTTTTATAATAAAATATTTCAAATATTTGTTCAAGAAGGATTAAGATTTTAGATACTGTTTAGTAAAACATGTGTTGAACGCGTATTCATTTTTGTTCTTATAATAGGACCGATTATATTTAATCAATTCGCTACTACAAACGGGTACATAATAATCAAGGAAAATAAAAAAAATGCTCAGTACGTAAACACTTTAATATACCAAAAAAGGAATCTTAATTCAGCATATAAACAAAAAATTAGGATTTTGCAGGGCTGTTTCTTGGCCGCTTCGGCTTCAGCTTCACTCTTCTCAAATTCAGCAATCAACTTCTCGACTTCAGCGCTTGTGAGAATTCTAATTATTGTTTTGTTATCTTTACGAGTTAAAGTCGCCATTTCCACTACAAATAAAATAGCAATTAGTATAAAACAAAGGTAAGCTTCAGTCTTTTTTCATATTAAGTAACATAGTGCAGAAGCTTTTATTTATATTAATTTATTACACGGTCAAAATAAAAATTACAAATTCATTATCCGCGGATTTGTATACATTGAGAACATACTATATTTTCTTATTCCTTACTAGATGACTCAGTGAACGTCGTATCACTTACATATATTTGTCTGAAATGTGGTAAAAACTTAATATAAAACATTTCATTACAATATGAATGCAACACAGTTATGCACTTAATCCATAATAACTTTCTCATGTACTATTTTTATTTCTGAAACAGAACTATTTTGTATTCCAACAAAACATACCAAAAAGATCGGACCTCATACTACAGCTATGAAAAAGACAAATTTCTGAACGCACCTATAAATATTTGATAAAACGAATGACAATTAATTATCTATTTCTAAAATGACAAAAGACATCAAATGTTCCATCAGCTAGGAACATTTTGTATTTGAAAATTGTCTTTTTAGTATTTTACTTTACTTATTATATATGTTTTCCACTGTTTAAACCTTCCCTGAACTTCCATAAATATTTCAAGATCAAAATTAACCAAATCGGTCCAGCCGTTCTCGAGTTTTAACAAGACAAAGAACAGCAATTCATTTATATATAGATTATATTTCTTAAGAACAGATATCATTCTGCATATGACCGATATCTTAATATAATCTGCGATAAGACGATTTATTTAAAAGATTATTGAGATGTGTGTTTATTTAAAATTACTTTCGATGTTTTTTTTTTAACAAACAAAATCCATTACTTAAACAACACATTTTTCCAGAGCTATTCAAATGAAAATGATGTTAAGTAATCAATAGCTCTCAATCGTAGTTTAATATAAATGTTACCTTTCTCCGGAGTAAGCTTGGTCATGTCTAGAGTTTTACTAAGAACTTTGATAGCCAGGGCTTGTGCTTCAGCCAGTGTTGTCTCATTCTCTTTGTACTCCTGTTTTAGACTTGATACAGCAGCCTGAAAATATCAGAAGTTTATATATAATTATACTGTACAGAAGGAACTAAATAAATATGAGGACATAATTTCACACACAACTAGTTAATTTTAGCTTATGTCATGTTAACTAAACAAATGATAAACAGATATTTAACACGCAGGATAGTATAGAACTGACGACTATGCTCATCACACAAAAGACAGTAATGTGCCAGAATCAAACCCAGAACCTCTAGATCAAATAGTCACTATATACTACTACTACTATCGAGATCAAAACATCACTACTACTGAATCCCAAGGACTGTCAGTTTAAGGCATCTTATTTGGAAATCTATCTTAACATATTCTCTGTGTATCATGTAACTAGCGACTCGTCCTGACTTCGCATTTACTAATGTAGCATAAAAATTGACATCCATTATTTGGTGCTTTGATATTTACATTTCATCAAAGTAATAATAAAAAGCTTCACACAATTTACTATATATGATATACTGTAAAAATCAATTTTGAGCTAGAACACATTGAAAGCCCAATGCAATTAGCATATTTACTCCAATAAGGAATAACACAATATTGGTAAAAATAGCATCATAGTAATTATGCTAAGATGCTATTTTGACCAATATTGTGTTACTCCTTATCAGACTATTAAGTCGTCAGCACATAACCTAAAATTTAATTTCATTCTAATGAAGTAAAAAGAGTTACTGTGAGTTATCCTAAGGAAATAGACATATAGCCTTTTTTGTAGGCATTTTTAATATACACAATTTTGTAGTATGTTGTTTTTGTTTTATCATAACAAGTTTTAACTAGACTTGCTGATATAAACACTGAAAAACTATGCTTCATGCCTTGATTACAATATATTGTATTATATATGTGCACATAACATGCATGTACAATACATATAAATTTGCAAAAAAAATATCTATACTACTGTGAAACCTATCAAAATCTATTGCAAAGTTTATATAGAACTAATGGTATACACAGACAGATGTGAAAACAGAACACGTCTTACTATCGGAATACATCTACGGAATGGAATACATCTATTGATGATAAGAAGGTCATAAACGAAGTAGATTGCTAGTGTTAAGCATGCACTGTGATTAAATAACAGATGTAATATTTTTACAACACCAAACTTAAGTTCTCCTAAAATATTACAAATAATTATTAAAATAATTAAGAAATCCATAGAAACAGTCATAGAAAAGATCTGATCTTAATAAACTACAATAATATTAAAATGTTTATATTAAAACTTACAGCACTGTTGTTTCCTATACAGGTTGCCTTCCATCCACCATAATTGCCACTGGGATCAGACTGATAAAGCTGGTAGCCGTAATGCTTGTCCCATCCCATGTATAGAATTGAAACACCAAATGGTCGTTTACCTACAAAATATAAAAGTATGCACTTATGAAGTGCTCAGTATTTATAGTTTCCTAAATTCTAATACCATACAAGTAAAAACCTTAATAGCTGGTATTAGAAGAATACTTGTTTGACTGGATCTTAACAGCCATATTATGTTCATTTATTGTTTGATCAGAAAACCTGATATGTTCACATATGAAAAATATTTCATTAAATTCATATATTATTACTTGAAGTGTTTACGTTCGAAGAATTCCTTGTATTACACTTTAACCAATCACGTTTAAGGATTAGTTTGTGTGTACCTTCCTATCATGTTTGTAGTAGTAATGACCATGCATAATTTAGGCATTTTGCTATACAAGAAATGGTTCGAACTTTATTCGTGTCTTTTAAAAATGAAATACAGACTAGCTCCACCAAGTGGAGAGTTAAAAGTAAAAATAAATTATATAAACCTTCTCCATAGAACTCCACAATTATGTGTGTCAAAATTTTCATGACAATTAGTCAAACAGTGTTTGAATTTATTGACCTCAGATATATCAATATCCATTTTCTTTTAATACATACTATCTGACATGTGAATGTGTCTGGGTTGTTTAGTATATCAGCAATAAATTTAATGTACAACGGAAAAACATCAAAAATTTATCTTGATAAAAATATACTTTGCTTACAAAATGTCTTTGTTAACAATGTAATCTATTTACTTCCCTTCTCCTGTGCATGCAGCCTGCACCATATCACTTGCCCTACTGTCACACATAGTCGAACTAATAGTGCATATAAAATTCATAATTTCTTTGTAACATTAATAACACTATACAGAGTGAAGATATAGTGATATTTTTAAGGACCAAATATTCTGGAAGTAAAACTAAAAAAAAATCATTGAAGTCTACTTAATAGTTTTCATGTGATGTGCACATAACTTCAGATCTCTATCATTTTATTTATATGAAAGATGACGAAACCTGATGTTGGTATATCCTAAATTGACCTATCAGAAGGAAAATTGGTACACACTAGTATTTTTTTCATGGAGAATACTTATATACTACACATTTTACTATAACTATGCATTTGATAGTGCTAAGTAACATGTTACCTATTGTTATTAAGCCTAATAATTAATAGTTTACTTTTCTAAACTACAAATTTCAGTTTCTTCTATATTTCAATTGAACATGATGCTATTAAATGTATAATAGAATAATCCTTTATACATTCAATATCCCAAAATTCAGAAATATAATAAATGTGTGTGTTGCATACAGAAATGTTTAAAAAATAGTGCTTGAACCACTGGTAATTTTTACAGTCAATCTATGAAAACTAAAAAAAAAACAGTATCAGATTGTTATAGTTATTCTATAATCAAAAATATGTTGTGGAAGTATAATAGTGTAGTTATAAAATAATACTTAACAAATGTTTACCTCCATATTGAGTATATGCCTGCTTTACATCACAGAGCCAGGATACTAGCTGTTCACAAGGTATAGACTCTCCATATTGGAGTAAATACCTTTGAGCAATAAGTCTTAGTTCATTTGTCAATACATTGGCGTCAGAAGTGATTCCAGCGACTGAACACACCATATCATCATTCAACTTGTAAATTTTTTCAGAAAAGAATACTTCATCAAGTAGTTTGTTTGTATTTCTACGTTCAGCAGCAAGTAATATGCCATCGGTGGCCAAAATACCAAGTGATGTTCCGGCGTGACTGATCGCTTCCATTGCGTATTCCACTTGATACAACCGCCCTGTAAATACAAACAAATAGTAAAAAATATTGAACTAAGTCTATTTTGTAAAGAAAACAATATATATTTAACGCACCTTCAGGCGAAAAAATGGTTGTTCGTGTATCATAACGCCGAGCCTTTAAAAGAAAAACGATTGTTATGAACAAGGATGACCAAGCAAGATGATCATAACCAATAATTGATTCAATTTACATTAAATATGCTATTTTGCTTTTATTACACTTACCATTTTAATAACAAAATTGATGTTATTCTGTGTATCAACGTATTAAATCTTTAGTTTTATTTTATTTTGTTACCGAAAAACTGTGCTCTTTGCCGGATTCGATAGTGAAATTAGTGAATTTGACGATGACAATTTGATAATTGACAGCCATGACATATTTCATTAAAAAAAATTATTACGGCCATGGGACATAAATTGTTAAAGCAACACACCAAACCTCTGAAATTCTACAAAATAAAATTGTAATACACATTGCTAGGTAGGTAGTTAAATATAACATAATTTTTAAAGGTATGTTGTAAAAATAGTAAGGTTATAAATTTGATTTTAAAATGTATTTTGCAAAAAACATATTTTATAGATTGAAAGCGATTTGGTTTTAATGGTAACGTATTAATTTATTTCAATTTGTAGTAAAACTAGGACAAAATTTTTGTCTTTTTACGTAGTTAAACAAATGGCTAAAGAAATCATAAGAATATTAAATTTCAAAAGAGAATAAAAGGTATAAATAAAAAAATGTATATTTCAGAACATTTAAATTTTCTAGAAATGTTAAGGGTGCATCCAAACACAGTATGAAAAAGTGGTTATCGAGCTCAAAAATGGCAAAAATTACTTTTTTTTTTCGAACTGACTACACTGTTGGCTTGATAACCACACAAGACATTGACGTTTAACAATTGATTTCCACATTTATTGCACATACGACTAAGGAATGGAATTTACTTCCGGCGTTTGTTATCCCATCCTCCTATAACTTGGGAGTATTCAAGTAGAGAGTAAATAGGCACCTAGAGGGTAAGCGCGATTCATCGTCGGCCTCATCTACACTTACCATTAGGTGAGATAGAAGCCAAACGCGTGCCTGTAAAATATAAAAAAACCCGATGTATTTCATCTTACATATTGAAAGTCGAACGTTTACTGTTTTAATTTAAAATAAAATGCAGTCGGTCTGCAAAATTGTATTTGTTATTATTTCAAACAATGTTTTTAATCTCTGGATTGATCAACACAAGCTGATTCAACAAAACTAAAAAACAAATAAAGGCGATCAGCGTATGTTTTACCAATTACATCACTATGTATAAACAGACAAATTACATCCGTTAACGTTAAGGCTAAGGCCAGGGCTAAAACGAGGGAGACACATATAAAACTATGACGTCATTTTTATTATTTTATTGATCACTCTATCAAGAAAAGTCGAGTATTCAATACTGAATATAGTTGCAAATTATACGTAGATGTAAATAGCCTAACGATGTAAGCGAGAGTGCCCAACTGCCATACATTCAGGTCTTCTCTGCTACCCTCCGAAAAGGTTGGCAGAATGCTGTTAATTGTCAGCTTGTTTTTTAATGCATTTAGTCCAAAGCAAACACACAATAATAATCATGAATATTAACCAAGAATGAGTCAATAGTATCCAGTCAACAGTACGAGACAATGGTCTGGACGCAGTTGTAGTACGGACGTAAATTAATTATAATCACGCAACATATATTTTAAATAATCTAGTGATTTATTTTTTCAGTAAAAGTATAATAATTTTGTTTAGATCTTACTAAAGACATGTTTCAAAAGAAATATGTGACATATATTGAAATTCATACTGAAGCATTAAAAAATGGTAGAAATTAAAAATCAATATTTGTAGCTCGCAGTCAATTATTATTCATATTTTGCTGCCTATCCTAAAATGGTTGTTTTGCTAATTAAAGTGATTAAGATTAGTTATCTGCTTATTTGGGAACACAGTTATTCGATTTCATAAAATCCTTGTGGAAGTGTGTCATAGCATAAAATGTGATTAAAAGATAAAGTACGCTTCCTAAAATTATACAGGATTACCTAATAATATTTGATTATGGTGGCTAGCTCTATACTATCTGAATAACATTTTTATTCGGGACACAAGCTGATTATAAAATAAAATAATCTATAAATTTCGTCTATGGCATGTTAAAATAAGAAATGTAGAGAATAATAAAATGTAATTCGTTTTCACAGAGTACATTACTAGTTACTACTAACACGACATTACTGGTTACTCTACTCAGTACTATAGACTTGCATAAAGTGAAATTTGTCAAAGTCAAAATGCGTCCAATACGTATGAAATGTCAAATGTTTCAAAACAGCTTTTCGGAATAACAATTTTGTTTTTAATTTTGCCCCAGTTCATTTTTTGAACATTCATTTGTAAACATAATACTGTATATTTACAATAAAAATACAAATGGCAGTGGAAAAAATTAAACCACCATCTTATACTTTACCCAAAAAATCAAGATTAGAAATGAATGTCCGACAATTACTAAACAAATGTGAGCTAATTGCTAAAGAAGAACCCGTCGATGGTAACTGGAAGGTGAAGAAATATGTGGAGTCCTTGAATGAAATGATATCGGAACTGAAAACTGGACCTGAGTAAGTTTATGATTTCACTTTATATCATACAATAAAAATAGTTGCATAAAATGTGTTTTTTCTTATTTTATTTCAGAAAACCTTCGAAGGATTTAATCTCTGAATATGCTAAAAGAGCTGGTTTTTTAAAGGGACTTATACAAACTGCTGCTTTAAACAGTCCAATTGAGAAAGTAAGGAAATCTCAAATTAATTATTTATTTACAAGTCCAGTATGTATCTTAGTAATTCAAAATAAAAACAAAGTTATTGTTTATGTGATAAATAATAAGTGCAACATATAAGCTTATTGTTACAACAATCTATATACATAAAGGCATCTTTGAGGCAAGGCTAGAAGAAATAAAGTAACTTTAGAACAAGCAATTTACCATATAAGTTAGAAAACATTTCCTTTTTTTTTTTTTTCAAACTATTTACACTGTTGACCTGGCAAGGCCTTTACAGTTTCACTGGATTACTAAGAGGAGGGCTCAAGGCACACACCCGATTAAAAACTCAGTTAGAAAACCTAATTGTTATTTTACTATACTATATATTTACTATTGGTTTTACTGTAACTCTATTAATGTCATAACTAGAGCTAGGCTATATTTTATTGTAATTTAACAGGAACAAAGTCAATGGGTGTTGTTAGTGTCATATAAATTCATTAACCATTTGTAAATTTATATTCTCATAGCAAATTGCTTATTCCTTTTATTTTATAAATAATTGCTTACAATTTATAGTTAAATTTAGTAATTAAATTATATTTTAATGTCAGTTGGAAGCTGTACAGCAACTGTCTCATGGTGCAGCAACAATGTCTACTGATGCATCAGCACAAGAGATCCATCAAAAAACTGTTGTCAGATATGGAGCGGAGTTGCGCTCTGAATTGTTTGGTCTTGGTTAGTAATACTGCTTATTGACAAAAAAGGATGTCTCCATTTATTTTTAAACTAAAAAAAGGTTCTAATGTGTGTTCTTATCATTAGTCGCATATTAGACAGATATTCATAATTTAATTTTGAAGTAACAATTTCGTAATAAAAGTACTATGGTACATTTAATCCAGTACAAAGTACTATTTCTGAGGAATAGATCAAATTTACATTAACATGAATATAGACATGGAGGAAAGCTACTTATATATAATTTGATTAGATAAAAGATTTCAGAATATTATCTAGGCTACACGTTATTAAGCTTTTTCATGAAGATTAAGTAGTAATGATGAAAATATATCTAAAAAATAAAAGACTTTAATTTTAGTAAAACGAAGAGTGCCTATGAAACAATAAAGGCATTTTGAAGAGTATGTTTTCACGGGCTACAGTGTGTGGGAAATGTAACTAATAGGAAAGTTTTAAAAATATTATGCACATAACCTTAACCTTATTTGTTGTTGTTATTTCTTTGTTTCGAACGTTTTTACGTCTTAACTACTTGACCAATCGTCATGAATAATTTCGCATTGTCAGGAGTATAGGAAAGAATATAGAGTACACTTAGAGTAGTACATTACACAAGAAATGTGCTGTTCTGGAGATGTCGATCAAATCTATATAAACACAAGCGAAGCCATGAGCAATAGTATTATATAATAAATGAGTATTTTCAATAGCAATTATTGTATGTATAATATTTTTAGTACTTATTCAAATTTTGTTTTCAACTCTCCAGAAGACAGTGATGACACATTACGTAAACGCAACATAATCAAAGCACCAAACTTCACAAGCAACAACAGCAGCCAAGAAGACATTGATTCCATTATGAAATACCACCAGAATATGCAGGAAAAAGTGGCTGAGAATATGGTATTAATGACGAAAAGTCTGAAAGAACAGTCACAGATTGCCAGCAAGATTATACGTGGTGACACAGAGGTAATTGTGTTTTATACTTTTATATTGTTATTTCTGAGTTGTTCTAAATTGGTGATGACATGATGTAATAAGGCGGGCTGGTGAGGTCTAAGGAAACATGATGTTTGCATCTCATCAAACAATTTTGTGAATTTTTCTCTTAATTTTTTCCAATTTTATTTTTTGTTAAGATAATTTAATGTTAGCATTCGCTTCATATTTGTGATTATTATTTATACACAGTATTTGTACACATATGGGGAGATATATAATTTGTGATACAATAGTGGTTGTGTGTCACAGACAATGTGATAGAGTGAGAAAGGGGTTGGAAAAGGTAAAATTTGGCATGACGCTATTTTATGAATGCAGGACCCTAAATAAAAACATTTGATCTCTCTCCCCCTTTCAACTTACCTCAAGGGATTAGCTAGATTTCAAAGGATGTATATGGCCAATTTGATTGGATTAAATTTGATCAATTTCTCTATTTTGTTTCTAGGCATTATTGAAGTCATCAGATTTAACTGATCGGAATGTGGTTTCATTAAAAGTGGAATCTGAAAGACTTCAAGAACATAGTCGAAGTGCATGGAAATGTTGGCTCTGGATCATGCTCGCCATTGTTATGGTGATATTTATCAGTGAGTTATTAATTTGTGTTTTTTTAACTATTATACTTGTTGATTAGAACAAGTAATAATTATGTGTCATTAGTTACCTGCCCCGGTTTCACAAGTCGACTGAACGTCTATCTGTCGATATTTTGAGGACCTCTACTGTTTTCTGTCTGACTCTATATAAGGTATTTTTAACGCAATTTTTTCACTATTTCGTATGATTTATCAAGCATTTTTTTTTCATACAAATCTTGTCCCAACAGCGACATACACAACAAAAACGAATTATTCAAATAGGTACAGCTATTCTAAAGGTATACACTTACATATATTCGGCAATTGATTTTTATTTATATAGACTAATTTTACAAAATGGCAGTGGTTCCCATATAAATGCTAATAAGCTCTGACAATATTTACATCCTAGAAGTAATTTTTGTTACAAGTTTTATAATATTGTTACACTTACAAATCTTGACAAACAAAATAAATGGTTTTTTTTTTGCTGCGCTGTCTTGCGGATGCGCATCACACTGCTGTCTCACTTCTCCATGGACAGAAAATATACATCGCTGAATGCGTAGTACTTATAAAAACCGTAGTTTCTTAAACCTTCAATAAGTTTGTATTAAATGAAGATGTCGTACTAGTTTTTAGATTTTTTTTTTATTATTGGTCCATATGGATCAAATATCTAAGAAATAATTTTTATTAAAAATTGGGAGTCACGGGACGCCTCGCGCCTGGCACATTTGAAACACTTAATGTTACATTAGAGCTTATAATTAATAAAAACCAATAAAGAGAATAAGGAGGAAAATAATAAAAAAGAAATGAATTTCGCTGATGTAATATGTTATATTGTAATGTATGTAGTATATGTTATTGTTTGAATTACAATAATAGTTACAGAATATTATATATAGTACTAGTACTAGTCTTTAATATGCATGCGCAGTACGCACACTATTTGTATCTCTCTTACTCTCATACGAAAAGAAATTTATAAATCCTGGTGAATCTGATCAGGATAATTGGATATTTTGATCGAATTATTGCATTGCATTTGCAATGTGCAAAGTTTAATTCAAATCTGATCGTTCAAAGTGGCGCAAAATCTCGCCCAAAGATTCCGTTACATTCATACATACAGGTGAAACTAATAAAAAGCGCATAAAAACTACTGTTCCCAAAAGGAAAATACAAATCTAGATTAACGGGAGCGAAGCCGCGGGCAAAAGCCAGATAATACTTGCAATATAAGACTTCTGTATAAATAAAATCTTGTTGGATTAAAACTTTTACAACATTCAGTCAGGAGTTGTAACTAAAGGTATATTATTAGATTCAATAAAATCTATCAATTTATTTGTTAGGGTTTTATCTTGTTCAGGTATTGATATAAGTATGATTATAATTGTGTTTTTTTTTGCTTCCACAGATATGGTTCTGTTCATGAAGGTAATGAAAAAAAGAAAATATGAAATGTAATTATTAATTTATCCAATTGTAGTGTTTTAAATTTGAAACTATATGTTTACTGATTATATTAATTATTGTAATATTATATGGCTGTATGTAAGGATAGTTTTTTTTTTAATATTTATTGTATGTGTATTGGATGATGAACGTAATAAATAAATACTTATGTCTTATGTATACTCCTTTCTTTCCTTTATTTTAGCGCATACAACGTACATATTATGCTCGGCTTTTGGTATTTTCAATTCTTCTGTCTTATTCTGAAATATTGTATTTAATTAATCAAAGCTATCAAACGAATCTTTAATTTAGTTATATTGAAAAATTTGTAATTTCGTTTCACAAAAAAAAAAAACTATAAAACGGTTTATGCTATTAGAGAACTATGTGTAACAGTATATAGTAGTAGCATAAGAATTATAAGAATGTTTTATTTGGGGTAAATAGGAGAAATAAAACACTAGATATTCAATCCAATATAATAATTGCTATTATTTTATATTTTTCCTATATAATCATAATGAATAAGAAAGATTTTATGTTTTATCGTCTATGTCTATTCGTTGTATCTATATTTTTGGTATAATTATCTATGAAATACATTATATAATTATTTTTTTGTATTTTTTTAATTACATAGTACAATAATTAAGATATATTGTTACAACATGTGCCACATAAATTGCTTTACGCTGACGTGTACTAACAATTAAAAGTTAAATATGTTTAATACAGATAACCTTTCAGTAGGTAAATAGTATCGCTAGCATCTACTAGTCGGTTAATACCATACTTCTTGTTGGTACCTATTCTATTAATCAACATATTCTTCAATTTTAAACACCATCTTGATTGTCACTGTAGGTACACACAATAAATATTGTAATAAATGCCTGCAATAAAAAAACTCCGTGTGATGGTTGTTTTTAAATATTTTTTTTTACCACCCATCTTCCATAAATATCAGTGTTATAAAAAATACGATTATTTTATAGCAAAGTCTACCTTATTATTTTATGTGCTGAAACTTTTTCAAAAGTGTAAAGATAATTCATAAAAAAAAGTAGGTCGTGTCGTTTCTGAGAAAATCGTCTGCAAACGTACTACAGAAAGACAGAATCTCATTTTATGTCATTTAATGAAGTTAAATAAGAACACTCGATTTTTGTATATTAATAAATTGCATTTAAAACAAATTTGCAGCATTTTGTAGGTAAGTATGTCAATTATTCTTCCCCGAAGTCTCCTTTTCGTTCTATGCCGGTTCTGAGCCGTGGCATAAGTTTTCTAATTCCTTACTGAAAAAACTTTCCCGTCATTTACTTTATCCAGTTCAGGACCTCTTGTGTCACGTCGTCAGTTGAAAATTTTCTTCCACCCATGTGACTTTTCAGGGAGGTGAAAAGATGAAAGTCTGAAGGCACGAAGTCAGGAGAATATGCGGGGTAGTTCAAAATGTTCCAACCAAATGACTCCAAAACCGCTTTGGTGGCATTGGCCGGGTGCGGGCGGACGTTATCGTGCATCTTGGCAACACTTGACGGGATTTTTTATCGACATATTTCACACAAGTAGATACTACGAAGCAAATTTTCATACTAAGGAAGTCCGCCTGTGCTCATTCTGTTTAGAAGAACCCCCATTACTGTATGGTACCACAGTATAGTGGTGGCAATCTTGGTAAAAAAAATCTCGTAGTATGAGAAGACAACCAGTACTCTTACTTTCTGAACGTACCTCGTACGTACTTAATATTGTCAGAGAGAAAAATATGTTAATTTCTATCTATTCGATACCTTATATTCGCACAAATTTAAAATGCATGACCTAGTTTAAATAAGGTGATGAAAGTATTTAAATAAGATGACCTATCAATTCGATCATCTGTGCGTGATTACACTGGACCATTAGTTCCCATAACAATTACATCTAAGAAAATTTTCATGACTAATCCAATAGCTTTCTATAATAAAAACTTTTATCCATAGGTACTACAAATACAATGCAAATTCTTAAAACAGTTATTTGATTGGTTGCACTATGCGAAATGCGAATTATATTTTCTACATTTATTTTAACGTCAATATGTATAGATATTAATGTGTTTGACTAATGAAGTGGCTATTTATTTTTGTAGTTCTCTCAAAACCTTTTGATTGTTGACGCTTAAAGTTATTTCTCGTGTATAAGCGACATAGTGTTACTACATAAGACTTGCATTTTTTACAAATGTCTGTAATCCACTTGATAATACGTGATAGCTAATCTATTTGGATTAAATATTTTATATATTCTGCGAATTTAATTCACCTTTATTCTAAAGCGTATTATTAAAAACTAAAGCTGATTTATTTTCTCGTAAATATGGTCCTATTTTTTATCATATACATCAGTCAACTCAAACTTCCAAATTTTATTTGGCCCAATTTCGGTTACGTAGAGATGTGATCCGTTCCTTGTTACTGCCAACGAATGCGGGTTTGTAAATCCCTATAAAATATTATTAATATTAAAAAATATATACATTACCACTTAGATCATTAACTGTTTAAACTATCCATAGTGCTACTTACAGTGCTGGGTTCCCAAGTATCCAGAATATTTCCATCGACAGCATTTACAGTAAAACCTCTCACGGCAATGTTTTGTGATGTAGGACCGTTAACGGCGTAAATTGTGTCACCGTGAGAACTTACAGCAAACACCTTACCTAAAGTTGGGTCTTCAATAATGGTTGCGGGATCCAACATATCAACATAGCTTTTTAAACCAGCTTTTAGACATACAATTCTCATGTTCTCTCTATCAGCAACGCATACAATGTCTAATTGCTCCAGTAAAGTCACACTGTGCGGTACATATAATGTCAATGGATCAGAATGCGACTGGAATTGCCAACAGTAGGATCCCAGCAGCGTTGAATTTCAAAATTTGGTTATTACAATAGCCATCAGCTACGAATATTTCGCCAGTGCTAGCAATGGCGACAGACGTAGGCATACAGAGTAGTACACGACGTCTGTACGGATAACCAGCAGTAAAAGGCTCTCCTATAGTTAAGCTTGGATACTTGTGGTTATTTAGAGTGTACTGTAATAATAACGTTAGAATACTATATTATTTTATGAATTTATTATAGTACTGACAAATGTCCTAAAGTGTAGTAAAAATTGACAATATTATACCTTAAATACTTGATGTTTGGCCACGTCAGTAACCCAAACGTTATCATGATGGTCAACAGTGAGGCCATGAGGCATATAGAATGCATAAGCTCCCCAACTGTGCAACACAGATCCTGTACGAGGATCGAGAACAAGAATTGTGTCCTCGATAATAGGACCCTTGTCCAAATTTTGATAAATATTTGATTCGTTGAAAGTACTGTGAAGAGAATATATGCAGTTATAACATAAATCATATAATTAAAATTGTAAAACGGTCTTTAGCTAGCTTTGCAACGTAAGTCGGTTTGCGACGGTAATCGTTGAACATTGTTCGTCGCTCAGCGGTTGTCATCCGTCTTAAATGGTATAACTATACGTACAATTTAGTGCCAAAAAGTCTAGTGCAATTTTTCTACGTTATAAAACAATAACCGTAGTACTTACTTATCATCCCATATTCTTTCAGCTCTGTGAAAAATTACAGGTTGGCCCAAAGAATTAATTGATACACCAGTTATTTGTCCAACATTAAGTGATTGTTGCGGCCAATCTTTAACCTCTTGAGGTCTTAACACTACTTCATCTTTAGGCTGAAAACAGAAATTTAAAGCACGTATCTACGCGTATATACTGTTATAAAAATATATCAGATACATACCAGATGCATGTCCAAATTTTTCAGTATATCATCGTTAGCGCCATAATTGAAGTAATCGAAGTTTTCTCTCACGGCTTCAGGTTCACAGTTTATACCGATAATAACGCAAACGAATAACAATGTTGACAACATTTTTAATATATTTATTGTGATCAGACTATCGTCGGAATTCATTTGCTGTACAGTAGGAACGTTATTGATTTCTCTAATTCTAATTATACGCATGCGCAACACAGCAATGCCTTCCGTATTGTATTCTCAAGGTCAAAATTTAGGAACAAACACTATAAATAAAAACATATAAGTAGGATTCGACAAAGATAGATTTATTTCTAACAATTACTTAACAACGTAACTAGTACAAAGAAACACATCGCGGAATAAAAACTTAGGTACAGATATTCGTTGTAAAGTTCTTAAATAAATTATATCTTAAGCTAAATATGAAAATAGATGGCGAAATTTAATTTCATTTTATAGAATCAGTCTCAAATCAGTATGGTCGTTAGAGTTCATCGAATATCAACTATCCGCAAATCATTTCAAGTAGATATCGGATGGATGATAAAGTTTTTAGATATATTAGCAGAAATAAAATAAAGCAGCACTACTGTCCTCGCCATTCAGACATTGGTTGGTCCCAAATGTAACCGGTTTCAGTCATTGAACACACAGCATTGTAATACCTCCCAGGGCTCCGGCAATACGACCACGAAGGGCATTTACATCGGAACAACGTCTGAAATTCCTCTTTGCACACTTCATTCCACCAGCACGTCCTCTAAAATCATTATTATTTTTACTCTTTACTTCATATATTGTTATTGCTAAAACACATTACAAACCTCTGTAATATATTCCTTGACAGACTGATCCGAATAACTTCGTTTAGTTATCGAAGCGGTCTCCAACATTTCACTCAGCATTATCATTAACATCAATACGGCATATTGCGCCTGTAACGTCAATATGCACAAGATTCACACGCGAATATTTACAACGGGCACACGAAATTCACAGAGAATCGTTTCTTACCTTAACCATAGCAGAGTTTTAGTATCAAAAAATATGTTAGTTTGGGAGAACGTAACCTTATCATTTCACGCCCCCTAACGGAGTAGGTACCTACTTAAAGCTCACCGCGTAGCTCGCAGCGTTCCGACTTTTTGTCGTCCTTTTATACTATCGATTCGTCAAATGAAGTATAAAACAGATGTACGAAGGTGCAAACGCTATACTATATTTTCAAGTTAGGTAGTTAATGTACAGATTTCAGTCCACCGATATTGTTTTCCATTCGATATTATTTAGTGTAAATATTTATTGAATACCAACTGAATAAGTGCTCGAATAAGATATAAAATGACATAATAAAATAAATAAAAAAAGTTTATTTCTTACAAAACTGATTAAAACTAATAAGTTTCCGTCGTCTTTCTTATTTTAAAAATGCAACAATAACAATAGATGCGCAATGATTTACCTATAGATAATATTAACTCATTGTAAATAAATATTCATACAATATTATAAATAATAAAATATCGAGTCTTTATATAATAAAAGTAGAAGTTTAATTAACCAAGAATGGCACTGAAATATATATAATCCTCTTTGTTATAAACATTAAAAATACATGTTGTTGAATAATAAAACTCCATAAAGGAATATTAGAAAATTATCTTCGAAGTTATGAAATTACAAAAATATTACTTGTCAGAAGAAAGATACGATAACTTTTAATTTATTCCGAGTTAGACTTGTTAATTTTAGATTAAAATGTTTTTCTTTTAATGTTAATAAGGAAGAGGAATATAAATAAATTTTTAGCTATAAGAGACTACTTTAACGAACTTTGGTCAAATACAGTATTACTACATTTGGAATTGCATAATTACATTGCTTGTATGTTCTCAATATCATTGTCTTCTTCGTTTTCGTGTTCTTGCCGTCTATGAATATTTTCGGCGTTCTCTCTGTAAAATATTTTGAAAATGTTAATTATTGTCGAACCAATTTCCTTTGTCAAATGATACGCTTGTTATCGATGAACTTATTTTTCATTGTAAGTATACGCGATAAAGATTTCATGTCTTTAAGAGTTGGAATTATATGTATTCAGTGATTATCATGTTCGGATACGTGACGGAGGTTCGAATTTTAGTGAATGTACCGGAGCTTTCGATGTCAAAGATCGTGATGAATCCACAACATGATGGTAGTGTTTTTTCTAACCTCACTTTGCCCCCATTTTAGTAGCTTCCACCCTCCAGTTGAAAATCTAACGTCAAATGCATAGAGGCGTGTTCCAGCAGCTGGACTTGAGAGTCAGTCTCCCTTTAGTGTGTTTGCCATTTTAAATGGCATCGTTATTAGATATCAGGTGAGATTATGGTCAAACGCTAAAACCTTAACAGTATAAAAAAATATATATTATCTGATGATAATATTTAAGGCGATAGTAAATCTTGAGTTTGATAATACGAGAATAGCTTAGAAGATGATGTTAATTGTTAAAGGTAATATGGTAGAGTATATACAAGGTTCGCCTGCGGAAAGTATCACCTCCACGTCTACTTTTGTCGACTAAATACCGATGCTCGTGTTACTATACAAGCTGATTGCTGATAAAATACCAAAATATGAGTCGTTTCAACCGACTCTTTAGCAGGTAACTGGCCTCGGGTTGCAGTCTTTTTAATATCAGTTGTACATGGCTATAGATTACAGATATCAATTCTTGGTATTTGTTGGAATATAAATCTACTTACTGTTTCATAATATACGATATAGAAATACTTACGTATATTTACTCATCGATGTTTGAAAAATACTCTTAGGGCAAAGTCGATAATAAGGCCAGCATTCGCCGCCAGATTCTCCAGCTTTCTGAGCTTCTACATACTCAGCAAGTTTGTTAGCGTATGGTGATTTGCTTGGTCTGATAACATGATGCAAAGAGATTAATGGTAAAATGATGTGAAAAAATAAATATTACCGTGATATTAGCCATATTGAATTTTCTCGGGAATATTTATAAAGTTGTGGTTAAGATTAGCTTATTAGATGTTCACATATTCCACTCCACCAATAGGATTTGTTACATTTATATATTACTTTCAATTTAATTAATAATCTTATAAGCAGATAGTGATGGAAACATTGTTAAGAAATAAAAACACAATGGGAAATGCTTTCATAGTACAAAAATGTAGAAGCGTATCATATCATAACATGTAACAGCCGTTTGAATTCGTGATATCAATAACAGCTCTGTAAATCTCATGTACTAATTGTAAGAAGAGTGCATCACAGCAGTTAGCTAAAATATAATCTTGGCTTAGATTTTTGTTTTAAATTTATATATCTCTATAACGAGATCGATAAAATATTATATATGCTTTTTTCCATTTGGAACGCGATATCATATGAAATATAACGGTGATAGAAACATGTTATATTTTATGCCCGGCAATGACCCGTGTGATATATGAGTGTACGTGTACGTGTATGTGTCATATGGCATTATTATTCACAGTTTTTACCGGGTGTTATTTCCGTTTTGTTTCTATCGTTTGTCGGGTTTCAGGTTTAACCAGGAGGTTATTACTGAAGAGATTATATAACAGCGATGACTGCCTATGAACTGTTATAGACTTCTTGACGTTCGCTATTTTATGCATTGCACTATACTCTCCTACAGAAATAGCACCGACATTTGATCGTGCTACCATAAAAGTAAATTGAAAACGTTGATGGTTCTCAAAATAACAGTAAATAATGAAACTATTGATAAATGAGGTTCCTTACGTAAAAAATAACTTCATAACTTCACCCAGGAATCCGAAATTTGTAAGAGGATGCGCTTGTATCTCACAAATCGCCCGAAGGAGACATTCTTTGCCTGACATACCAAAGTTGGCCAACATGTCTTCAGCTATTCCGTACATTATAGCTCTGTAAAATATATTATATTTAATCTGTTGAAACTAACAGGAAATTTACTACAATAATAAAGTGGGTTTAAATTCAATTGAAGCCCTACGATGTAACTATTTACAAAAGCAGTGTGAATTAAACGCCACATATTTTGTTACACTTAGTAAATTTGATTAGATTTCATAAAAAATAATTTATTAGTTCACTGCAATGGACATTCGTATTAATTCCATTTTTGAAGCGTTGTCGATCTAAACCAGGGTCGAAAATTGGTGAAACACAAAGGCTCAATTCTATCAATTTTTTTTTCTTTTGTATAATCTTTAGTTCTTGTACAAGAGAAACAAGTTATAAATAATTAGTATTTGCACACGGTTCCTAACACATTTTTTTAAGCAGTAAATATTTTGTTATTTAACTATAGAGCTATCCTAACTAATATTATAAAAGGGAAAGTCTGTTTGTTTTTATTATGCTTTCATACTTTAACTACTCAACCAATAATCGTGAAATTTTGCATAATTGTTGTTAGAAGAATAGAAAAGGCATAGCATATCCATTCGTCCAGAAAAAGAAGCCGCTAGCAAAAGCTAGTATTATATAATTTCTAAAACGATTCCTGGCAATTTCTTAGGATATCACTTTTGGAATAACAGTTACCGTATAAAATCGGTACAGAATAAAAATGCTTTAAAAGTTTATTGACAAACATATTGCCTATATCGGGTGCAAAGTGATAATTAGTGACGTCATGTATCTCGTAGACAAAATTTTATATGAATAGACATTTTTTTTCCAATTATTATTTTACGATTCGTGAAAGCAATATTGATAATTTTTATGGTCTATCAACCGCGAAATATATGTTATGCGTATAGAAACTCTTTAGACACTTTCCTATTTTGGCATTTAAATATACTTATAACTTGTTTCCTGAGTGTTCAATTTAAATATTTTGATTATCTGGACACTACTTGAAATTAATAAGTGACCTTTAATATTACGTTTAAATAAGAAGATTAACAAAACGAATCCTTAGACTGTAGACTATAGGCAGATGATGAAAACGAACGAAGCATCAACAGGATCTTGCTTCTAATAATTTTTAGATCGAAGATATATACTATTAGGTACGTCAAAGCCATTTTCCAAGTCAGTATAAAACAACAATAAGAGTACCTATGCAAATTGTATATGGCTTGAATTTATTAAAAATATTGTCTACTATCTGTAGATAGTAAGAATATTACCTATAGTTTATTTACCGTGTGATTTGACACCGAGTAGAAGTTAAACATTTCTAAATAATACAAAAGATAATTCATTATATATCATACGTGATATAAAAATATGCAAAATTCTAATTGTTACGTTATAATTGAAATAATAATGTGTAGAATTCTAAACGGCCTTATAAACTTCCTGAGTCAGCTGCCAAATGTTTTTCGTGAACAGAATTCCTCGTGTTGTTTATTGGCATGAAGGTGAAAGTAACTGTCAGTGACTAGTAACCTGTCACTTACAATTGTCCACATGATGCGTCCGATCTGTATACTATATAATACGTGATAGGTACTTGTTATGTTGTATACAAGTGCTGGTCAATCTTTTTGGCCCCTCGGAATATAGCCTTAATTCGAACTTACGCATAATACAGTTAACAGTGTAATACAAAACAAAGTTACAATACTATTATAGGAATATAAAATTAGCATTTATTTATCCCAAAGTGGTCTCTATGTTTTACATATATATAATATGTATTTATGCCTAAATTTGTGTTCTGTGCATCTATATTGAGAGAGGTCAAATACATTGGCGAAGACGATTAGCGCTCCTGTAACCGTTACGTAACTGTTTCGTGAAAAAATCAATGGCATTAAAATCTCTTTACATACCTTTCTCCGCCGTGCAATCGATCGAGTACTGCCTTTTCTACTTCAGGAATCACAGCTTCATGAATAGACCTCTTTCCTCGTCTTCTCTCCAAGTACTGTCCAATGTAATCGGTCATCATCGACAACGCTGCGTTCCCCATGGAACGACCGAGTATAGGAGGAAAGTCTCCGTATGGGTTTTCATTGTCAGTCAAACCGAGTTTATCGAAATCAACTGAAAATGATGCATTAACATTTAATGTAATAATTTATAGGAAGGGAATAAAAAAATATATTTAATTATATACATAGTATAAAATGTCATGCCATAGATTTTCAATTTGAGTATTATAGTAAACTAGGGGAACATTAGAAAATAGTAACAGTATTTCAGACTCTATTTAATATTTAATGCCGTAAACATAATGATGACACTCTAGAATCATTATTCAGCCATCTTACCCCACTTAACTTTTTAAGATCCATTAAAAAAGTTATCAGATAAACTTAAAAAATATGTTCGCTAAACAATTACAATTTAGATCTATACCTATTAATTTAAGGAAGGAAGAAAGACAGCAAAAGAAAAGAAAGATATGACTAATTAATAAAATCTAGTTTTAATTTTATACATCCTAATTTTTGTAATTTAGATACACTGAATTTTAAATTTGACATAGATCAAAAGTGAACATTACTTGATAATTACAAAAAAATATATGTTAATATTTGCGTAATATTCCAAATTGTACTCATACTTCTAAATAAAACGTCCACATATTAAACTCCATCAATAGTAAAATCAACCCTAAGACTTCTTTTATCCAACAATAATTTAAAACATTTCAATAAAAACTTACTTGAAAAGGGAAAACTTATCGTCATATTCGAAAGGAATCCTTTCGGCGGATGCCTTACAAAAGGCATTGATAATGAAGGAGTTATTGCCATTGTTGTCCCAGGAGGTAAAGCCAAACGTCCATCGTTTGTTATCCAAAGTATCCTCTTTTGTCGTGAATGGGGTACATTTGCCTTTGCTAACTCATCACTCGGTGACGCCAATGGCAATAAAATTGTTAATACAATACTTAGTATTACGCGAGGTATTGATGCATCCATCGTCAACCTGCAAAACTATTTATATTGTATTATTTGCTCAACCTTTCTTGTATTACTTTATTATCTGAAGTATGGAATCTCTACTATTAATTAAATTGTCACTCATTACTGACATTTACGTCTAATATTTATCCTTTCACAAAAGTTAATTAGAACTAGTTGGCGATGAACACAATAGGGTGTAATCACATACGTTTTAGAAATAAATTTGCATACAATATAGATGTGAAAGATTTTATCAAATCCATAGAAAGAAATTTTGATATTGACTTTCGATCTTTACCAGAGTGGAAGAATTTGATACGCGGTTTACATAAAACATCTACTGTGTGCAAACAAAAAATTCGGGACGCAAACTTTCGCAAGCTTCTCATAATAAACAAAATTTATGAACAGTGGTGCAGACCATCGCCTTTTACATTAACAGACAATCTTGCGCGGACGTCAGGAAAATATCATAAAATAAAAAAATATGATAAGAAACTAAATACTTCTGTACCATCAGATCTATCATTTCTTTCATATGTTACTGTAAGTGATGAAGAATTTAATGAGGCAAGTGAAACTGCACATCCCAACACAGAGATAGTGCCTTCAAAAGATATAATACTCGAAGAAAAGATAAAAATTGATGCAAAAACTAATGCCCATATAAGTGAGTCACTGCCTGAAATATGCTTACCGATATCTGTACGCACTAATCTACACAAAGACGTATCGCCTTTACATTCTAAAGACAGCTTCCTGAGTGAAGTAACAGTAATTTCTTATAAAGAAAAACCGGAGGTAAAGAAGCTAGAAGGGTTACCACTAGAACAAACACTAGCGGTTAAATGTTTTCCTAAACGACTTGTTATCGAAGATACTCTTTAAATGAACAATATATAACATTTTCACTGAAAAATTGTATTTCAGAACCGTTACATGTGAGGTTCAAGTGTGTTACAGATGAAAGTGCATTTAAAAAAATTAAAGTCATTCCTGTTATTCCTATACGACTGTATCCAGGAGTGAGAATGTTTTTTAAATTTATTTTTATACTCTCACAAAACACGGAGGACTTTATATCAAGCATTTATTTCAAAGTAGGTCGTAGATGTTCTGAGACCACCGTTGACGCGCTTTGCATTCCAATTGTAAGTAAATTTGATGGTTCCCGTTTGGTGTCAGTTTCTGAAATAGTAACTATTCCACCAGTTTATATTTGGCAAGTGAAATATGGTTACCTAAAAACAGCTGTTACTGTATTAATCGGTGATAAGAATAATTATGATGTACATATTACCAAACGGATTGTTAACTGTACTACCGATGAAAGTAAATTATCTGTGGAAGCCATCGCTCCTAACACAGAAAGTATTGAAGGTAGAATGGTAGACAGTGAAATCGAATATGAGAGCAAAATATTGGCATCATCAAACGAATTACATAACGATGTGGAAACAATAGACAGTATAGATATAACTTCCTCGATTTTGGAAGAAATTGTTGATCGTTCTTTAGATTCATTTATGTTTGAAAAAACCCATCTATACGTCAAATCGCATACTAAACGGAAAGTATATGTAATGTTTACTAAAGCGGAACGAATTGGTAAACATCAATCTCATTACGACTTTGAATTTTATGATCCTGAAACTAGGAATTTTATATTGAGAAAAACAGCAAAAATATTTGCAGAAGTTTTGCCACACCCTATACAGATATATCCGGCAATACTAGATATGTCTCATTCGGTCATCAATCATGGATTCTGTAAAGATATTTTCACAATTACCAATACGCACAAAATGTACCCAGCCATGGTAAAAATTAAGTTGACAACTAAAATGCATAAAATATTCAGTATTAAACCAACAGAGGTAGTAATTCCTACCAAATCAAGTGTTACGTTCGAAGTGATGTTTTGCTCAAGAGACTTTTTATTCTCAGTAAATAGATCAGATGATTTGGTACATTTTACAGTGAAAATTATTGTCAGTGGTCACAAATCAGTATACGATAATGTACCGCCATTTTTTTATGAAATTATCGCACCTTGTGCTGTGGAATTCAAAAAAATATATAATGACAAATATTATAAAGAAATCATACACAAAAGTTCAGAAGATACAAATGACTTGAAAATTCTCTAAATTAAAGAAATTTAATACTATTACAGTTTATTTTAACAAATAGTTGAAACATGTACGACGAAGGAAAGATAAAAAATGGTGCAGAAATTAATGTCCAAATAAGTGAGTCACTGCCGCCGATATGCTTAACGATATCTGTACACACTAATCTACACAAATATGTATCGCTTTTAGATTCTAAAGACCCCCGATGAAATAACAGTAATTTTTATAACAATAAAGCCAAACCGGAGCTAAATGTGCTAGAATGTATTGAATCAAATTAAACTTATTTAAATGAACCATGTAAATAATATAGTGAAGTGATTTTGAAGCGATATTGGATGAATAGTTATCGTGCTTAGACACCGCTTCAATCGACGTAGGTTTCAATGCATGCAAATGAGCCAGAGATTTCGGTGAAGGAAAACATCGTGATTTAAACTTTTTTGTAAGCCCGACTAGCTAGATACCACCTTCCTAGTTGAACATTGGTCGCCGAGTACGTGTTAAGCACTTTCGTCAACTATACTTGAGTGCCAATGCCTCTAAATTTAACGTGTTTACAATCTTGGACAACAACCTAATTCAAGAACAGGTGAAATAGTGATCCAACACGAAAGACTATAAAGTATAAAAAAATTAGTACAAGTGTTTACAATAATCAACGACGAACAAGTTTTATACAGAGCGTAACTTTTTCTAAAGAATATCAACCTCGTCACAGCCAGAGTAAGGGTAAAACCTGTTGACGTAGCCGACTTTACAAATGTATTACAGGTCAAATATCTTGATCGCCCGAACCCGCATAATGTTCCAGACCAGATAGATATACAGGTCACATTCAAACCGGTTTGCTATGACAATCGATAGTAAATCAGGTGGTTATTTTGACAGAACTGTGGTGTATGTAACTGTTGCAATCGAATGTACCAATATTCTGAATCTATAATCCTATAACGAAATTTATCGATGTTATATATCAGCATGAGTCTATAATTACTGAAGTATCATTTTCTTGAGTATTATTCAAGAAAAACGAGATAAGAAGTCTACAAATTAATTTTGTATAGTTGTTTAATAGGTAAATTTTTATAGTAGTTGAAATTCACCCTATATCGATGATGATACATAATTTTAATTAAAAGAAATGACAGAGGATTAGTGGAATCCAAAATATAAGTAACTAAGCTACTTAGCCTAGAACCGTTTACGAAAAATATCGCATTGAATGGTCATTGTCCTATAAGTAGTTTTGACGTGTTTGAATCTCAAAGGTCACTGTATTTTCATTATATTAATATATATAAGTTTGAATGCCGAACTATTTATTATCTGTAATATAACACGAATAGTAATTTAGATATTTTCGGTAACGTTAGACTAAAGTGTTACAAATGTGCCGTAAAATTATATAATTAGTACGGCTTACAAATTTATATAAATTTACAAGTGAATAGGAAGAACGCTACAAGTTTTATTACCTATATACATATTTAATTAATTAAAACCGTATCCTTTTTTACTTAGGTATAATGAAAGTATTTTCTAATCGATTACCTTATTGGTAATCAATCGTTTTAAAATGCTCGATGTGGTTTTTGGATTAGCATATACGTGGAGGTATATAAAGCCTTTGTAGAATACCTAAATACGCAAGAACTAGTGTGTAATATTAAATGAAGCGATAATCTCTTGTCAAATTCGATTAGGCGCATGATATTTATTTTTTTTTAATCAAACGAGACCTTTGTTCGTTGGCGTTATCTTGCAAACTCAACTTTCGGGAAATATACGATAATTACACACAAATACACTACAATTCTTGTTACAATGTTAATATTAGGAAAATGATAATGTATGATCGTACAAAAAAAAGTCCTATAACTATATTAATGACTTGAAACAATTTGGAGATAAATATATAACGTAGATTACTTACAAATATTTACCAATAAAATGTCATAAATTTAAACGTGTCAGAATATTGGGGAATTGTATGAATATAATATAATGTGACATAGAAAACGACATTAAGCGATGGTTGAATTAACTACTGATTCTCGTTATGTACAGACATTATCATCATATCAACTGTCAGCTGAGGATTTAAATACCTGAAGGTTTTACGTGCTGCATTTATATGAATTATCATTTATTACTGATGTAATTCTTTGTTTTTAAATAAATAAAATAGTAAATTTTAATGAAAGGTTTTTTCACCAATGATTTTTTTTTCGAATTGACTAGGTACTCTGTTAGCCTGGCAAAGCCTTTATAGTTTCACCAGACTACTAAGGGGAGCGCTTAAGGCACTCATCCGATTTTATATAGGTTTCACCAATGATTTCTCTATTCTTAGCTTTTATTATACAGGCTATACTTTGATCCGGGCGGCCTCCAGTTTTCTGCGTGTTTACCCACTATTATGACAGGTAATATAGGAACAAGTTAGAAAGATTTTCAGGAAATTTTACTTCTAAATGTTTCTCAGTAATTTTCAAGCGTTGAAAGACTCGGAAACAGTATGTTATGAAACGAGAATTGTGAAATTGTGTGATTACATTCTTTTTACTACAAATGTAATTCATTATTTTGTGTTTTTACAAATCACCTTTTCAAAGTGGAAAATAAAGATGTGTTATACAGGAGTTTCGGTGTTTTTGGAAGTTTTCCTAGAGTAAATTATATGACATAATATTTTAAAGACACGTCTTTACTTTCAACGCACATTTAGGGTCATAACGGCCTACCAGCGACATAATACATAAAAATAAATCGAAATAATATTTTTGGAAAAAAAGATATATCTAAAGATGACAAGTTTGTATGAAAATATATAACCTTTGAAGAAAAAGACGCAAAAATTTGTTATTTATAAACACTTGTATTATATTAAGTGCAGACTAGCAAAACTATTAATTCTCGTTGCTTATGTATAAATAAATAAAACTATTCCAGGTACTACATATAAGAAAGAAATAGCATTGTGATTGTTGGTCTCTTTTCTGCGTGGTTTGAATATTAATTCAATATAAATTGTTGCATAAGAAATTATTTAAAAATAGAATCACGTACTTTTTACGCAAGTACACGTTGTATGTATTCGGAATAAAAAAGAAAATTTCTAGAATATTACAATTCCGGCCAAAAAAATGGAACCGTCAATATAAAATTAATTTATCTGAATAAAAATCTTTTTTTATATCATTTGTTAACTGTATATATTATAAGTAATATGTCAATGCGTAAAAGTACTAAATGTATAAACTTCATCTTAGTTAAGAACTGCGTTAAAATTTGTATTATTTTATTCGTTAAAGCAGCTAAAGCATGTAGCAATATTTAGGTTAAGCATTACTCGTTAACAGATTGATTAGTAGTCAGAAATTGTACACGAAGTGCATCGTAATTATTCAAAACTCTTATTAAAACAATGGTGAATAGTGTTTTTGCATATAATCTTTATATTCATATACATATGTATATAAATTATTGTTGTATTTAATCGAGTATCGCAAAAGCGTTTATTTTATTATACTAGAAACCAAGACAATCATTGAAATCGTTCGTTTATTTAGGTTAACAGATATTCAGATAGGGAATAGATAGTTCATTTAGGTTTATGTCTTATTAAATTGATTATTATTTGTTGTACGATAATAATATATTACTTTATATTATTTACTTTATACGAGTATGAATAATTGTGCCCTTTATATACTCATTTTTAAGCGATTATAAGACCAGCCATGTTATATGGATCCGAGTGCTGAGCTACGAAAGAGACGGATGAGAAAAGATTACATGTGTTAGAAACGCGAATGTTAAGATGGATGTGTGATATAACTAGAATCGATAAGATTAAAAATGAGTATATAAGAGGAAGTTTGAAAATAGCACCAGTGACAGAGAAATTGAGGAGTAATAGGTTGTTAGCATGGTATGGGAATCTTATGAGGAGAGGTGAAAGCCATGTAACTAGAAAAGTTTTAAATATGAAGGTGGACGGATATAGGAGTAGAGGAAGAGTAAATAAGGATGGATTGATTGTGTGAAAAATGATGTGTGTATAAACGGTGTAAATACTGAGATGACATCTGACGAGGGAGAGTGGAAAAGGAAAACATGTTGTGCCGACCCTTACTTAGGCGGGATAAGGGTAAGAAGATAATAATATTAATAATTGTGCCCGCAATTCCAGCCGCATTTGTTATTATTTACTACAACTATTGTTTGTTATAATAAATAATTGACTTAGCGTTATATGTGAATATTCTCCAACTTATAATATTCACACATAGCAATTTTTATAGTGATTGATTGAACGGTATTATACTATCTAATGAAAACTTATAATAAAATGGATAAAATAATAACCTTTTCTACAAAAGAAACACGTGTAAGTATGGCAGCTGTAATGTGGTGAAATGATATTAAATGAATAAAATTACCCATTTTTATATATATATGTATAAAGGAGCAGTAAATGTAGTCTCAAGTAGTTATTAGTTGATAATTTTATGATAAAACTAGGCAGTTTCGGCGGCTTGGCTCGCTAATTTTATGCTGTAATTATTTTCGACTCTTTATTTTAAATCTATACATATATAAAAGAATAAATAAATGACTGACTGATTGGCGGAAAAATACTCTCTGACTGAACGGCTAAATATCCAATTTTTATGGATCTAAGTTCAAAGTTTCTTCCCCCGTTTCAGTATCTTAGGGGTTGAATTTCGAAAAATCATTCCTTACTACTCCCCTAGAGTGTAAAAGGAATTTGCATAAAATATTTTGGCCCCAGTAGTATGGGTTATACGTTGATATGTCAGTCAGTCAATTAATTATATAAATATATATATACATTATCTCAAGTATTAACAAACTGTTCAAGATAAATAGCTAAACCGATTCACAGTATTAATAGGTGCTTTGGTAGCATTGCAATATAAGACAAAGAACCGACAAATGTTGCGGTGAGAATCGCAAAATTTCATTTCAGTTGAATGTGTTATTGTTTTAACTTCTAGAATATTTTATAGCTCCATCATGACTCTTCGGCCTTATTTAGTGCCGCTGTGGTTTTGAAGACACAATAACGTGTTCCACTTTTGTCGTGTTTATCAACGGGAGAAGTTTACATGCACGACTTTGATGATAAACAGATATAAATGCATAGTTGAATTCATTCAACTGCGCTATAATATAAAAAGTGCTTTAAATTGTAAGTATAAGAATCATAATAAGACGGCTGAACGCGCTTGGATACTAAAGACTAAATCCTCGTATTGATGATTGGTCTATTTCCAAGCGTGGACTAACATGGTCTATGGAATCTATGAATGGTGACTAGTGACGAAAATCTATATACTTATTATGATCAAAATGGTACAACTGTCTGTCGTTTGGCACGCATTGCGCAAAAACTATTGGATATATTATATATATTTTTTTTATTTTCACTTCTTAGACACTCGGTCCTTATCGTAACGATACGATGCCTTTGTTTAGTATAAAGTTCGTCAAATTTTAACAAACCACGGTTTTTATAAGCATTATAAATGACAAAGAAATTTTGTAAGAAAATTACATTTTTAATTCTAATTATTTATGTTATTTTTTCTCGGTACATAAACTATATTGTTAGCATAATAAACAGCGCAGTCGAAGTCGCGGGTATCAGTTAGTAGGTAAATAAAACGAATGAAGTCTGCCGTTGTGAGCACATGACTTAAAAACTACTCCATAAATTTTGATCAAATTTGTTTACTTTACCTTTAGACACGTGGTTCTTATCGAAAAAAAAAAACATTACGATTGCATCATTTAGTACACATTTATTAAAGTTTTAAGAAAAGAAATAACTATGAGTCCAGTGTTATGTGTTTTCTTGCCGTGGAGAAGTCGGGCAAATGAGTTATCTTTATGCCTTTCCTCGCTACATAAAACATATTGTTAAGATAATAGACGACGCAGACTATGTCCCGGGTATCAGTTAGTTTGAAATAATTGCCTAAGTATGTACCAATTCAATAGAAAGATGTGGCGTTTGTGATTCAAACAATGATACCACAGTGGTAATACTGTCAGACTTTGCAGCGATCAACCTACTTCTAAAGTCCACAGTGAACTTAAAATATTAATGAAGAAAAATATCGTAATGAATTGTGATCATACATGGTGATTAAGAATATATTGCAATGCACCCGGTGGAGTATTTCGGTAGTTATAGTCGAGTGTCGGGATTTATTTATATGTCCAACATTATATCATCCAGTGCAACATTAATTGATGTTGTGTTCAAACGCTAACCCATTTTAAACTAAATGGTCTAATAGTTTTTAAGTACATACGAGTATATAGTTGTTTTATATATAATGAACTCTTCTTTTATTATTCATTAGCAGCCGTTCGCGACTTCATTGGCGTTTGTATTTTTATAAAGGATTGTATTTGCGCGGAACCCAATTTTTTTTTGGGAATCGAAGAAGCTATGTTATTCCTTATAACAACATATAACATCAGCTGTCTAACAGTGAGAGTTCCATTAAAATTGGTCGTTTCGGGAGATTAACCGAAACAAACAGACAGACAAACAGACATAAATGTTAAAAATTGTTTTTGAATATTCGTTATTAGTACATTAGTATTACTTTAATATTACAAACAGATAATTAAATATTACTAATTTGTATAGATTTATTATTTTAGTATACGTCTTCGTATGCAAATAGGTACCAAGTACCAGAGAATAAAATAAGGTTATTTCTTTGCTATTGTTGCTACACATCTAGCAAAATCCAAAAGGCCGACAGTTTTGTATAAATGAGTCAAGGATAAAAAACAATGAAGCCTACATTATAAAGCAGATGATATGCTATCTCCTCACTTAATGCACGTAAATGATAATTTACATTCAACCCTGTTTATACGAATGTATACGAGGTTCATATTTATAAAAAAAATTATAAAGATCCCGTATAGTATCTAATTAATTTATTATACTAAGTAATCAAATAAATTATATTCGTTATTCAACAAAAAGTTTAAGGTTGTTTGTTTCGTACAGTTTTATGATTATAGTGATTTTGATAACAAATAAATGGGATTTATTATAATAATCTAAATGACTCGAGTATTTTAAAAACTCGTGAAGTCATGCTCAAACAATTCTTGGAGCAAAAAATAAACCGAGTTTGTCCGAACATTATTCAAAACTGTTTATATTATCTTCAGTAAAATCACAAAAGTGGATAAGTAGTCCCTTTTTATCGTTTGAGTTATAGTGTTTTGGGCATTATATTGAGGTATATTGAAAACTTTTATTTAAATTTAATTTATTATTAGTATATTGACAATACTTATTCCTCAATAATTTCAATATCAGTAACTGGTCAGTTGTACAAATATAATAGACGGCAAATTAAATATTAATTTTAATGATACTCAGCTATTTCCTTGAAATAACTAATGTATCTTCATTTCACTACATTAAATATATTTAGAATTTTTTTGGTAATTTTTACAGTTAATAACATTTCTTAGAAATTATTAATCTAAATAATAAAAAAATGTAAAATGCTAAATTAATAAACTTATAATAGAGTATTAATGTTACCCCTTATTTATTTCAGATATTCTATCACTCGTTAACATATAGAATAAGTCAAGGACATTACATTGTTTGTGATTTTTGACTACTTATTACGTCTTGGAAAATTGTTAGTGTTTATGAGATTACAAAAATAATAAAGACATATTTCAAAAACGTATAGTTTTTCTTAAATAACCCAAAGAATCGAGTAATACATATATTATTTGAATTTATTTCTTCATATTCATTGTTCAATCCGATTCATACAATATGCTAATGTATATATAATTGATTGTGTACTAACCAATAAACAAAATGAAAAAACAAGAAATATTCCTTTCGTTTGCTTACAATCGGTTCAATGTAACCATTAAAGCAGTAGAATGAAATCTCTATTTATTTGACAAGCGTTATTGTTAATTAAGTAGTGTTGCAAATATTTATAAACCAGTTAATAGACTTGGAGAAAATGAATTTATTAACTGTAGAAATGTAATTGCACTCACCTTAATATCACAACTGTTAGGAATGAATGTTCATTCAAATGCACCACACCGAAGGTAAACTTGTGTCCTTGTTAAAGCATTTAGCACTAATTATGACACTGTATTATGGCGCGTCCTTCACGACGATTATCTTAAGATGTAGTTATTAGCCGATTGCAGGTCAGCGGCGCAAGCGACTGCCTTGTTGCGTCGTTGCCAAAATTTCGCTAACTTTCAGGCACCGTTGTGCATAACAAACACAAATTCATGAAACGTCCTCTTTCGATGTAATCCGCGACGAATTTCTTTTTTGTTATCGACAGTTTGAAAAGTTATGCGTGTGGCACGGTCACGCTCATCGTCGAGTCCTTCGCTGTGTGTTATTTCTTCGGGTACACTATCGACAACGATTTCGTATTCACATGTCGCCGAAACTCTCTTTACTAATTAAAATGCATGGGGCATCCTTCACTTTCCGCATTGTAAAACAATGGAGCGTTGCACCCCGGGGTGATAGGACACAGGGACACATCGCTTATAGTTCGCACGTCATAAGGTCGTTTGTTTATTGGCTGCTTGTTATAATGAGAGTCAGTTAAGCATCTGATTGCGAGCGCTGGCACTGCGATACCGGTACGGAATGGAGCCTCGGGCGGTTATAATCGTTCGACGTCGCCTCGCCAGTTGGCCACTGGGTTAGCGGTGTTCCTTTTCCTGCTTCGCTTCTTTAATGGATATCATACATAGCAATCTATTCCGAGCACGCTCATTAAATAAATATCAAATATGTGGATTTTATTGCGCGCCGTGCTAAATAATTAATGTGTTGAAATAAGCCGTCAAACAAATTAAATAACAAAAGAATGCAAATAACATTTGAATTTAATTTCCATTGAAAGCGCTTCTTAAGTTTTAAATTAATATGGAACATGCAATCTCGAGTAATATGTATCGGGTCAGCATGTACCATATTTCTAAATTATTCGCTTTTCTATCAACTTGTGAATGATGTCGTATCAAAGGATATTTATTACAGTGGTATCTGTGACGGAGAATAGTTTGATTTTTAATTGTACCACAGCTACATCTGACTTCATGACCTCGGCTTAAAATCCATCGAAGTAGGCTGAGACAAATTACCCGCTAATATTTCATAATAAGAAACTATGTGTTTGTAAAGTTTACTTCTCGATAAAGAGGACTAAAGAAATAAAGAAAGAGGACTAAAATTAAAAATGAAACATTATTCAACAAGTACGCATAAACAAATAGCAGTAGAAATTTGACTCTTAGCACCCCCATAAATAATGCATTTTACAACAGCATTGTCATGGTAATTAATTTGGCCCACATACATAGCTCAGGGTGAAACTCAAGCTTTAGATCACAATAAGTTATTATCGAAGCTCGTATTTGTAAACCGTGGCAGGACCTTTCAAACATGTTTAATAATATGTCACGTACAAAAGTTAACTCCTCTGTGAAAAAAAAAAGTGTAGTCGGTTAAATCCACAGTTAAATTTCAATGTTTTTATTAACACCGTTATGAATAAAGATAGTTATAGCTTTATCAAATGCGAATACGGCTTTGTTACGTTTGAGAAATATAAATGTGTAATTGTTTTATAATGTTTTTTTTTGCCATTCTGAATATGGCAAAAGATCGTAAAAAAGGCGTTATATTCGTTCGTTATATTTCGGCGTAAAGCTGTTCACTTTTAATAATTTTCTTTACATTTTTAAAACAGAACTTATGTGAGAAAGAATAAAATGTTCATTATCCTTATAATAAAATCCAAAGGCTTGTCACGTAATATTCCTTGACACTAAAGAGATGAACGTTGTAGATTTGCAAAACTGCCAATTGAAAGGTAATATGCGTCATTTAGGAAATGTCCAGTGTAAATTGAATACATATCACGTATGAAATAAATGTATTATCTCTGTGAAGGAAGAAGAAAACTTTCTACATAAACTTAGCTACTTAGTACTCAGCAAATCATAGAATGCTTTATCGTAAGCGAGTGACTTATTAAAATCAGTTCAACGGACCTACAATAAATACTAATGAATGTGTGTAGAAAGTAGCGGGTATGTGTTGCATAAAACTATGATTTCTGCAGAATTTATGTACGTTGCAATATAAAATACATAGATAATGTTAAAATGGTATTTTAATTCATTTTTTTTTTTTTTTATATTATACGGGGCAAACAAACAGGTGGGTCACCTGATGGTAAGTGATCACTGCCGTCCATAGACACTAGCAACACCTGGGGAGTCGCAAGTGCGTTGCCGGCCTTTTAATATATATATAATATAATTGAAATAAAAACATAGTAGAATTTGAAAGCACAACAATATTACAAAAACACCTATGTGATGATGATATATATATTTATATAAGAAATACTGTATATACTCTGGGAATATATTTTCAGGGTAAAATCAAGTCCGTTTTTTACATTAATTAATACTTTGATGTACAGTAATTAAATACTGATATGAACTAACATCAAGGTTTGCCACACAATTTTGCGAAGAGATGTGTTTCCCTTCCCAACTTGCAATAAGATCAAAGTAACATAGAATGAAGTTAATTCCTACAAAATACAACCCTATTGACGCATGACATCCATGTGTGTAGAAACGACAGAACATAGGTATTTCCTTAAAAAAAAAACTTTCAAAATGAGGGGCAGCAAAGTAAAATTAACATAAACACATACAGAATTATAAATGTTTTCAATATCTTTCGAGCGAGAGAGCCAGTTTTATAAAAGGGACGCTTTTGACAGGTTTGTTTCGCATACGACAGATAAGAGTGCAGCTCTGAGAATTCATATCAAAGATAATAATCTATCACTCCGAATGTCTTTCTTAAGTGTACAAGTTTTGAGCGAATGAGCTATAATTTCCTGAATTCAAGTATACATGTACATTGTTCGAGTGTGCTTCTAGGACACCTTACAAAAAATTGTAGTCGGTAGTATTATTATAGAGTATCTGTTACCGCGCTTATTACGCAGTAATTCGTTTCACTTCGTAGTTTATTTCTTTTTACTTACATACAATGATTTCAAAAGTATCTGTCTATATTAGTTGCGTAATGTTTCATGCTTCCCGTGTACAAAAGTGTATCGATATCTCTTGAAAGTAAATAGCAATGTTTTTGCTGATTTTGACAATACTAATAACCTATCAATTGAGTAGAGACAATCTCTTAACATGTTCATATTTCATAAAAATAGGTCTATCGCCTTTTTTATTAAACCCACTCATACAAACAAGACGAAAAAAATAGTTATATTTATAGTCTGTCCGTTATAGTAGATATATAACACAAAATTCATATAAAAGAACTACATGTACCGACAAAACCACAGATTTATATATATAGATATTATCTAAGTTCACTAAAAGAATAAAAATACTTTTCGATTACATAGATAAATTCGTAGTAAACTCGTTTATTGAAACTAGATGCTATTATATAATATTTTATGTCCATCCTAATTTATTAACAATTTATTGTTTACTATATTCAAACTAAACTCGTAAATATTTATGACGAGAGGTCAAATATTTTAAGTTCATCGCATTATTATAGAATTGATTGATTCCTCGAAAATAGTACTTTTTGCTGGGTGAAAGGTGCCCTACGTCCTTTTTAATACCGCTGACAACGCACAGCGTAATATCATAACAAACAAACTCAACCCAATTATTATATTAGTTAAGATTATTTTAAGAAACATTTCTGACTATGCCGCAATTAGATAATTACCTACTGTATAAATTTTTAAACGCTACCTAATCCGAAACAGTTATCTTCATAGCTAGAAACAATACAATACAATTTATGAATGTTGGCAGTATTGATAATGATCGGGTGTTACTACAAATACTGCAAATAATTATTAAACTGTCTCAGCCAGAGCAACTGTTTCGGTTTTGACAGCTTTTAATAATATAGACTGCAATTTGACGTCTTATTATGTTAACTAGCAAATGCTCGCGGCTCCTCACGCTTTTTATGTGTTATAATTTTGCAAAATTATAGCCTTTGCCAGTGATTTCGCTTCCGTTAATTTATCCTTCGGAAACAGCACCTTTTTTTGGATAATAAATGTTCCATGTCCTTATGTCCTTTTCTGTATTCCTAGCAATGTGCGTGTACAATTTTGTGAGGGTCCGTTTTGTAGTTGAGGCTTGAAAGCATAACAAACTCACATTCGCATTTGCGATATTAGTAAGGACGAGTATATTGTATGATTTTTAAAAGTGATATGTTTTATTAATTTCACCTGTTTTGGAATGAGTAAAAAAGTTCATGAAAATCGATTGAGTATAAAATTGTTTTGAAAGCATTTATACTCTAACAATTCTCGTGTACAAAATTTCAGTCAAATCAGATAAGATATTTTAAAGTTTCATTATTTTTATTACATATTTTTATATGAATTTTAAAAGTATTGGTTATAATATAGATAGACTACATATTTTTGAGTATATCCTTCCCGTGTACAAAATTTCATCAAAATATATTAACAATTGAGAAAAATAAGTTTTTTTTCTTAATGTACGACTTCTAAAAAATCTCAATTATTGTACCCATTTAATAATGATGTAAGCTTACTACAAAATTAAATAAAAATCGGTCATGGTGTTTTTGAGTTACATTCGGACAACAGTCAAACAGACCGACGTCTTTTTTAATATCATATTCGTGATCATTATAATTAACATCTGCCATAACATTTTGAGAAAAAAAATGAAATGTAAAGACAGAACTACAGATTTATTAATAATATTATATACATTAAATAGATAATTGCCTAATTTATGCTAACAAATTATCGATATAATAGCGTGCTACATAAATAATTGCTTGCATAAATAAAATAAAAATATTATACAGGTTAAGATGCACGCAAACTCATTCAGTGTATAGACAATAAGTCGTGAAGTTTAAACTTCTAATTGGCAGCGAAGAGTTGTTCACCCTGATATACCGGATAGGCTTTTGCGTAACACGGTTACCAGCTCACATCCCCTTACATATATCTTACAAATTATATCGATTATCGTGCTAGTGTATCTGTTAATATTAGAAAACTGTATATTCTTTATAATCTATTATACAAAGTTTAATATTAATTATTATTTTTACCAATAAAATTATACAGTACCAATCATTTGATTAGCCATGTGGGAAAGAAGGGTGAGACGTCCGGCTAAAATCGGACTGCATAGGTTTTGTAATGCACCCTGTTTATCGCACAGCGTAATTGCCTCCGAAAGACAAAGATAAACCTATACAATGCTTAGCAGTCTATCTCGCTCTTCTTCTCGACACGACTTACCCACTCAAATCTGAGTACCGTATTTACATTTTACAGGTTATTTTTTTGTAATGATTGCCAAAACAGAAGATTTAACAACGTATCTTATGTCAGGAAATATTTTTCTCGATATGAAAGATCCATTCTCAGTCATGGTTAGTATAAAGACATTATTATGAACTGGGAGGTAAAATATATAAAAGTTTGTTCTAAATTAGCATTGTAAAGAAAGAACAGTTTATAACTGAAATGGTTCTAAAAAGAGTATTTAGATTATACCCCCTTATAGTGTCGTTTGGTCATTTCTTAATTATAATACTTTTGTTAAAATCAATGTGTGTACCATTAAGATACTTTTCTGTATATCATATTCGGTCCGATTAGTAATAGGTTATTTTTTCAACGGATAATTAGTAAATAAACGTAGCAGCATTTCAATTATCTAATAACTTCAATTTTTCTTATTGTACAGAAATTATTAAAATAATATATCGTAATCTATGTATAATATTTCATTGTCATCTTTTAGAAATAATATAGTGCTCTATGAAGTCTATATCTAGATACTAAAATATCTAAGTTTCGAGTAAGTCACATTGTAACTGGTTTTAAATACCAGGGAAACACAGAAAAGCGAAAAAGTTCAACAGAATAATAAAAATAGAAAACAATTTCGCACGCGGATAAGGCATACTGGTTTCCATTTTAATGTTACCAAAGCAGGAACCTCTTGTGAACAAGTGACAACGTTTTTACTTCACCTGTTTTTACCGTTATATTGCATCGACCCCTAAAATATGGCAACCTCGAATCCTACATAATTCTGATAACTTTCTCACAAAATCATTACAAGAATGAAATACGCAAAATTATAAACGGAGAGCATCAATGGAATTTATGTTTACTTTTATACTGAGAAAAATGTACATATGTTTAATGAATGCGACACAAACAAACGGAGTTTCGAAGGACAATGGAAAAATAATATTCTATTATTAATAAAGCTTATCATTTCGAGTCTTATCACAGATCGTATCGAATTAATTTATCGGCGCTGACTCAAATAATTAAACATTGATAAATCCCTCAGTCTGCAGTTATTTGTCGATACGTTAAGTAAATATGGGGGATAAAGTGAAGAAAAAACCGTTTTTTACTCTAAGGCGTTGGAACAGTCAGAAGATGAACGATGATGTGTCAAATCCGATGCCTACGTCGCCGCGGACACAGCCTCAGGACAACTTACAGCTGTTCAGGTCACACACCCCGGCGATTGTATCGAGGACAGTAAATTCCGTTTCAGAACCCAAGCCTAGAAAGTGAGTATTGTATATGTCATCGTTTATTATGAAGGGCCATCGTACGTATCGTATTTTATACGAATTGTGGAAAATTTTCCGTTTGAATAATTATTATTTACTGTACCTGAAACATTCTTAAATCAGCAGTTACATAAAAATAAACAATTGACAATTACTTCAATATTGTCTCATATGAACAATAATATAAAATTCTGTACTTAAAATTTAAAAAACTAGTTTAATGACGTAGTTATCAATAAACAAAATTTTACGTGCTTACGTCTTCTGCACTTTGTTTTTGTAAATCATAAACTTTGACTTGGTACTATTTGTTCTTCATCGAACTTATATTAACTAAAATTAATAGTAACGTCTGAATTCAGTTTATATAGAAATAATGATTTAATCCTTGTTAAAGTACGTTATTAATCTTCCTTTTCTTCTTCCATTATAATAAAAATAAGGTTTTTATTAAGTTTCTTTCGGTGCGGAATTTTTCGTAGATGGTTCTAGGCTTATTCTAGATTCGATTGATGATCTTTAGCCAGTTTTTGAAATGACCAACTAAAGCGGGCGGGATTCACCTATTATTTTTTTACATCTATAAAATCTATATAATAAGTGAACGCTGCAAGTGTTAAGACTCGACAGGCTCATTATCATTAAGTAGTCTACAAGTGTTAATGCTCCAATAATTATAAACAGGTTGTCTGCTGGTGGAATTAAAGAATTAGTACAGTGCTCTCTGTGCCTGGAAGTACTACACAATCCCAAGATGTTACCATGTCAACATACATTTTGTATGGCATGCCTTGGCGTATATATAGCTGGTTAGTACTATTTATTTTTCAATTCTTAGATTTTCACATGTTTACACAAATTCTTACGAATATATAAATTTTTATTGCCATTTTAAGTTTGTATACTGAAGAGTTTAATACCACCATACGGGTACAAATGTATGCCTTCTTATATGTATAATTAGCTGAGCTTAGTAAGATTTGCTTTGTTGCGTCCAAGACAACATTCCAAGCCGCGATTTGACCACTTTGGCACCCTTGAGGTTTTTACCAGACGGCTGAGCGTCATACGCGATCGTCCCATTAGCCCGGTGAAACTGTGATGGCCCATCAGGTTCAAAGCATTTGTCAGTTCGAAAAATTTAGTGATATTTCCTTTCAGCTAACTAGGGGTATTGTGGAGAAAAATAAAAAAAATAGGCAGTGCAAATATAAAAGAAACGACAAAAGTTAATATAAAATATGTACTATAATATAACTACTAATATAAATAATAAACATTCTGTCTTCTGTTTGTCAAACAAATATCGGTATAATTCGATTTTAGAGCTTTAAGTTTCATTGCCTTAAACACTACTTCTTAGTAAGGCTATCTTTATTATGTTCGTGTTAATTCGTCATTATCTTACAACTTCTGGCTTTCTTTGATTGGAATGGAACTTGTTTTCCATTAACGTCGTCCATTTTTTTATAATACAACGAAGTGACTGCAATATACCTACACCTACACGAGGGCACAGTGCAATCCAAAAATAACAGCGACTTCCGAAAAATCTACAATCTATCTGTGATTGTAGCTATCATGCTAGTTTACAAGTCTCTTAGCAGCTGATTACTGATCTCAAAATGCGTCAATTCAAAGAACTGTCACTATGTCAATTTTATTAACCATGCAAACGGTGTGGTACAATCCGGTCGGGAATAAACAATATAACGCAATACAATACTGGATATACACGGAAGTGTGCCTCTATTATGAAAAGTATGCTCCTACTTAATGAAGTGAAAGTGTGAAGTGAAGTAAGCTCCGTTGTAATTTGAAACTCAATGTAACGAAAAAGCGACATGTAAAAAGGACAAAAATATACGACGACAGGATTAAAGGTGCGAAGCAATGAGATAGAATATATTATACAGTGTTTCTTATATTCACGCTCTCCTCGTTGTATATCGCACTACTTAATACTTGCTCTGGTCCGAGCGTTCGATGTGTATATGTTTGTACGAGTGTATACGCTTACATATTACTTAAATCATAGGAAAAGTTCTCATAACAGGTGTGGTGTATTGTTCACGTGTATCGTATCTCTATATATATAAATGAATTGCTGTTCATTTGTCTCGCTAAAACTCGAGAATGGCTGGACGGATTTGACTAATTTTGATCTTGAAATATTTGTGGTAGTTCAAAGAAGGTTTAAACAGAAAACAAGGTTTAAAAAGAGAAACATAAATAATAACTAAAGGAAAATACAAAAAAAATACAATTAAATTTTCAAATACAAAATGTTTCTAGCTATGAAACATTTGAGGTCTTTTGTCATTTTAGAAATCATAAGCTGTCACTCGGTTGTCAAATATTTATAGATGTTCAGAAATTTGACTGTTTTATAGCTGTAGTATGAGATTCAAACTCTTTGGTCTATTTTGTTGGACTACACAAAAAAGTTTTAAATTTATTAAGTGCATAACTGTGTTGCATTTATAATCTAAATAAAAATGTTGTATTAAGTTTTGACCATATTTTACACAAATGTATTTAAGTGATACGAAGTTCACCGTGACATCTAGTATACGAATATTTTATCATTTTTTTAAGGATTCATCACTTCTACCGTGTATGAATGCACACATATTTTTAATAATACGTCTATAATTTTTACCTGCGGCTTCGCGCTCGTTATTGTAGATTTGACGTATCTTTCGGGAACAGTACGTTGTTCTGCATGAAAGATACCCTACATCCTTTTCAGTACCCTTAACAACGTTCATACAATTTTTTATGATGATCGGTTAAGTAATTAAGTTACGAAAACACGACAAACGACTAAAAAAACAAACACACATTCGCATTTTTATTATTAGTTAGAATTAGGATGATTGTATCGTTTTTGCCTTACGCATCTAAATTGTTCACTTACCTATTAAATCACAAAAGTTAAATAAGCCCGAATAATTTATTGACTTAATTGATAATTATTACTGTCAATATAAATTAGGCTTTAGTTCGTTTATTAACTGTGGACTAAATAACTTTAATAAGCTGAATATATAAATGACTACAACTTACTATACTTACGACAAACATTAAGTACTTGCGTATAATATTGTATATTATTACTAGCAGGCCCACTGGACGATGTCCTGCCCTAATTATAAAAAATATATACTTATGAGCATAAAATGCTTAAGGTAACTAATGAATACAATTTGATAAGCATTAATGATGTATCCGTCTAAATAGCCTTCCAATTACCTCATTGTATTCGACCATATTTTTTAGAAGATAGATAGGTATTGTAAGTTATCCTTAAAAGGTAGGTATGCTGTAGCAGACTTTTAAGTAGATGTATAAAAAAGGAAGATCTTACTATACATTTACACATTGTTTTGTTATATCTCAAAAGAATTAGACAGCGTTTTCGATTAAAGCTCCCAAGCGACTTGACTTTTTTATCACTTCCAACAATTATCGTTATATTACAACCATTTTACACAAAACCTTGACAAATTAAAACCTTAAACTTTCCTCATGTATTACTTTATCTATTAGTGAAGACCGCATTACAATCCGTTCAGTAGTTTTGGAATTTATGGCAAACAGACAGACGCGGCGCACGAGTTTGTTTTATAATATGTAATGATTTATCTTAATCGTGTATATTTTTGAGTAGGTATTCAAGTTTATGTCATTATTTGTGGAAACATTTCCTATATTGTTTAATAATATTATCCTCTTTATTAGAACATTTACTGTTAACTTACTTATGATTTTCAGATTTACACATATTTGAATGTCCTATCTGCCGGACGAAAATACAAGTGCACGGTCCAAATTTCCTCAATGATTTACCATCGAATTTGTATATAGACACGTTATTAAATTTGGTGGGCGTCAAGAATAATTCACAAATAAAAAATCCCGAGACCCCACCGGCATCACCAGGCACAGTTGGCACACAAAGTGTGGAGTTATTTGCAGCTGGAGTAAGATGCAGTCACTGCAAAACTATGTGCGATAATACAGACACGATATCATGTGAACACTGTAAATTGGTAACCGTTTACTTTTAAAACATCCATTTATATATGTTATATATATTAATGATTTATTATTATTACATTTTATTTATGTTGTAGAAATTCTGTCGAGTATGTTGGTCTCAACACCTTGAAGATATGAGAACACAAATAGGATCAATCTTGAAACAACTGGATTCTGCAGCAAATCGCCTTGAACATAAAATTGAACATTTTAAGGTAAACGATGTTCAACATAGGTTTAATATATTCGATTTATCAATAAATAAATATCTTTCTTTAATTATTCTTATCATTTTTATAGGATCGCTGCGAACGAATCATTGAACAAATAAACGTAGCGGCCGATGAAAAGATAAATTCCATAATCGTAGCTAAAGGAAATGTGATACAAGAGGCAAGTGATTTACAAAAGACCGGAGATATGTCAGCTCTTGCTTTGAAGGCTTCGTTAAACGAAGCTAAAATAGTAGCAACAGAAGCAATGGGAGTTCAAGATGCCACAGATGATACTGAAAAGGTAGGTTAATTCAATATTACCGCGAATAGACCAGTACTTGTTTGTACTTGTACAGATAACTTATCTTTGTAATTAAATCACAATAAACCGTTTCAACTGATTAAAGCTTTAAAACTGATGTTGTATTACGAAAATTAGATATGAATAATAAGTAATTAACCTGACTTCACGATTTACTCGTCACACTAAAAATTCTTGAATTGAATTGTACTTCGTAAGGACCGGGGACTTTTTTTATATTTAATTTTTTTTCATATATTGTAATATTTGCTCATTCTTAACGTTTTTCAATTTACATACAAATAGTTACTTCATATTCTTATCAGTGTTATAACAAAAAATAACACTAACTTATTACAAAATCAATAAAACTATGTACGTCATACAAACTAGAAATTTGGTTCTATACCGCCTACTAAGACCATATTTATTAGATAGAATTAAAGAAAATTGAATAAATAGAAACCGTGATTTATCCTTTTAAAAAATGATACCTTAGGAAACAGGAAAATAGAGTGTATTATAACAGATTTATGTTACTATTGTAAAAAATTTGATGATTTAAAATGCTGAAATATCATAAAGAGCAATGTTAATTTTTTGAGAAAGCCACAATTTTTTTAAATAATTATTTACTCATTTCACGAAAGGTGGCAAAAACTAACATAATTGCCCAAGAATTATTTATTTTGTAATTTTACAATATAGGTATTAAGTGCACCCATGTATTGCATACTTGGAATATACATTATACACCCTGGCTGAGCTTTATTCTATCAATTATGCTTTAACAATCTAAAACAGAAGGTAAATAACAAGACAAAGTAATTTTTTCAGGTGTCGACGTTTATAAATCTCCATCAAAACGCGATTCAACTATTATCGGATGTATCAAAATGGGACATCGAGAGCTTTGTTTTCGACAAAGAAAATTTCCGAATAGAAACGGATTCTGCTACTCCTTTGGACGCAGAATCTGACGATCCATTGCCTGAGTCTGCTAAACAAAACAATCCATTGGAGAGTGAAGACAGCCTAGTCATGCATTACAGGTAAGTGAATGACACTACAACGCACAGTCCAAACTATTGGGACTAAGGCCGTGAGAAAGGGGACGAAAATTTAAACTTAGATCTATGAAAATTGGTATTTATTAGTTCAGTTCGCAAGTAAAAATTTTACAAAATATCTTATATAGCCCTTCGTAAAGATACAAACGCAGACAATGTCGTAGGCAGCTGCTAGATAAGTATATAATATAGCAAAACGTTGTTGCTTTAACAGAACAATCTTTGAATATAATTCAAACGAACATAGTATTTACCGCGTATAATTGAATATTTATACGTTTTAGGCCTTTTTTCAACTGCATTTCTGATTTTTTGAAACAAAAAAAAAATTAACTTAAATAGGTACGGTACACGTTATAAAATTGCGAAAATTGTTTCAAGTTTCAAATATGATAATTTTTACACACAAATAAAATTCCAAGTGACTGTTCCTTGTCCGAGCTAATTTCCAAAATGGCTAAACTAATTTTAACGAAATTAATTAATTAGAAATGGAGAACTTATCAGAGTAATATCTAAACAAATTTTTATTACCTTTTTCCATAGACAGTAATTATAAACTTTAACAGAGATAACTTAAAATCCATATCAACATACATATATATTATATCAACATTCAACCCATACAAAATTACAACTAAAAACATTACACAGACCACGATTAATGCAAATCAAACATGTACTCTTTCGTTTCCATGAAACAACAAAATGTAATATTCATTAGAAGATGCGGACATCGTCTAGTTATAAATAAAATACATTTTATCCTGTTGCTACTTTTTTAATCTACAAAATAAAACGCATTTTTATTTTTTTACTATTATCTATGTGAATATACTTATTGGAATTGTTAGCGAAGTAAACCAGTACATAATGCATGTAATAAGTGAACTGATCGATTATAGGCGAATTAAATATATTTCAAACTGGCTGCGAGTGTATTTGTCACTTAATGAATAGGAGCAGAAAGCTGGAAGTCCATTATTTTAGTCTACTCTCGATAGGAACGTGGCTTATTAGAAAAAAATATGTAATTATTATCTACTGACAAATATGTAACTCTTTTCTAAAGTATTGTTTATTTTACCACGCAAGAAAATTATCTAAATTATATAAAACAATGTTCACTTACCTTCCTCAGCTGAAGATATATAACTACGATTTGCTAATTTACGTATTATTTCAAAGTAAATAAACAGCTCATAGGCGGCTTTGTTAAAAAGTAAGGAGTAAGTGCATTCTACCAACAAAACAAGTCGCGTGATAATCGGAATGTGCGCAAGCGTTTTTACGAACGCGATAGTGGTGTTACTTCGTTTTTGTAATTAACAATTAGATGAAAAGTGAAACATAATTGGTTTATAAATATAATTATTTAAGGCAATATTATTTTATCATTCTACATTCATCTGTTTCTTATTTATAAAGTGACTAATTAAAATGAATGTAAACTGAAACTAAGATATTATTGATAGGAATAAAAATACATTATAAAATTATTTTCAACAATTTAAACTCAGTTTTAAAGATGTATTGCTTTTCAAATACGTGTACCTTATTATTTACCATGTTATTTAACCTGAGAATCATACAGTTCAAGCATTATTTTTTAATAACTTAGGTACCTACAAAAGTGAACTCAAATAAATCTTCGAGATTTATTTACACCTGGACTTTTATCGTTATATTATAATTACTAATTAATCTCTATAAAACTTTTATCCAATTAAAATAACCTGTATTATATTTTATTATTACTAATTAGCTTTTATAGAAAAGCGTAATGATATGCAAGCTTCATAACACTTTGATAACTCCTCTGTTTGCTAGAAAAAGGCTCGTCAAAGTAAGTTCACCTGTTTCGGAGATTAATCTCGAAAACGAGACGCTTAAATTTTACTTATATGTGTAAATCAATGACCCAAAATTACATTGTCCATTTAAAAAATACCGATTTCATTTACTTTTGAAATCTATAAATTTTCTTCATACATTTTCGACATTTACAACAATTCTCTTTTGTTATTTCTAGTAGTAGTCCTCCCATGGACATGGTAGAAATTTAACCATAACTTACATTTTTAAATCCCAAAGAGTATATACATATTGTAGGTAGTAGACGTACAGTTGTACAGAACACAAATTTAGGTATAAACATGTATTATATGTATAGCACCGAGACAACTTAAGGATAAATGAATGTCAATTTTAGATTCCTATAATAATATTTTAACTTTATTTTGTATTAAGCTATTTGACTATATTACGCTCAAGCCCGAACCTAAGATTATTTTCAGAGCGCTCAAAAAGATTGACGACGACCGTAAGGATCGTAAAATATGACGAATAGAAGAGGCCTATAAAAAAGGCTCAAACAAAATAGAAATAAAGAAAATCGGCCGAGAAACAGAGGAAAAGATACTGAACTGTTTTTTATCTTCTCCTATTTATATATTGATAGAGTAGAATTGGAAGATTAAAAGACAGGATTGCAAATGATCACATTTTATTTTCAATACTTACAGGTCACGCAATTTCGTACCTCACTACATATGGCGTAAAACATCTCGTCCATGCGGCATTGGACTCAGTCCATGGGATAACAACCTTTACATATGCGGGATGGACAGCCATAGCGTGCTGGTATTGGAACGCACTCAGGCTAAGATTGTCACGCGTCTCCAGTGCGATGACATGTTATGCCCTGTACATATTGCTTTTATGAAGAGCCTAGGTGAAGTCTATGTAACGGGTATGTTTGTTATTACTATGTAGTTTTGTGTCAAGTATAGAAACTAGAACTATTTAATTTATAGCATTCGTAAAAAATATTAAAGAACTTTAGAAACACCGGTTTTAGCTACAAATAGTATTTCTCTTTGATAGTTTATTTTCCGTTAATCGATTCTTGACATTCTAAACTACTATTACGAAGACAAAAGATTTGAATTTTTGTTTGCAATGGATAAACTCAAAAAATATGTAACTGATTTTAATAGTTCTTTCATGTATAGACAGCTACATTATCAGCGAGTAAGATGGCCGGTGTTTTATTTTCAAAGGCTACATCAACGCGACCATAAGATAGTGTTCTATAATTAGACAAAGTAGTATAAATAAAGAAAATCATAATTAAGTTACTAGAAAAGCCTCTATATATTTGCAGATAAATGGAAACACTGTGTGCATGTTTTTTCAAAAGACGGCGATTATCTCAGGTCGATTGGACAAAAGGGCAGTAGAGTGGGAATGTTTCGGTCGCCAGAAGGTATCGCCACGGATAATGCTCAGAACCATATTTATGTAGTTGATACTGGAAATGATCGAGTGCAGGTAGATTCAATTAAATTGCAATTGATAATGAATACATTCTTAACGTTATATGTAATAAATAAACTCCCAATCTTCCCTAATGTTGATGTGTATATATTTTGCATTAGTTATATATGAGTATGGTCCTTTATTTGAAGTATATTATTATTTGTGGCAAATAAGACATATATTCCAAAGATCGCAAGTCAATTAATGTTTTTCATTGCATAAGTAGGTACCTAAATTATATGCTTATTTCACAAAAGCAAAGCGATAACAGAAATGACAAAATATTAATTTTAAAATGCTCAATACAGTGTGACGTAAACTAAAATGTAAACTTATAGACTTATGCACTCATAGAAGATTTTGGTATTGCGTATAGAGACAGCACTGTCGCTACTTTCGTAAGGCTTAGTTATGTTTGCTACATAATATTCAATTTGCCATTCTGAAGCCAATATTTCTTGAATTTTGCTATCGCTTTGCTCTTGCGGAATATGCAACTAGCGGTCCGATTCTCTCCATTAGATATATCTAACAGCTAATATTACAATATATCTCAAGCTTTTATAGGTTAGGTTAGAGTACCCTCTAAGAATGTTACGATAATATGTACGCGTTTTAATTTCAGATTATTCAACCCGATGGTAAATTCGTTGACCAGATCGGCGTCGTCACCAAACAACAGGTGCATCCATCCACAAACGCATGGGAGACCAAAGAAATCACTTGTACAGAACTAAACGCACCGACTGCCGTAGCAGTAACGAATGACCGAGTAATAATCCTCGATAGTGGAAACAGAAGGGTTAAAGTCTATAATAAACAGGATAAAAGTAAAATTCTCGAGTTCGGATCGTTGGGGCAAAGGAAAGGACAGTTCAGACAACCGGAGGTTTTAGCGGTAGATCCGATGGGTTACATTCTGGTTGGTGATTCGGGGCAATTGTCGAGTACAGGTCTTCAAACCGACGGGTCAACTGGTTAGAGTATTCGGTGGTTTGGGCAACCAACCGGGCAAGTTCGGATGGATTTCGGGCATTCACGTCACTAAACAGTTAGACATTATCATAAGTGACACAAAAAATCACAGCTGTCAACTTTTATTAAAAATAAAATTCAAAAATAATAACAACAATTCATTTAATTACGAAAAGAGTGTACAACTAAATATCCTTACTTTATATAAAATAGGTTTTATAAATAATTAAAACTAAAAATACAATAGTATTATGCATTATAAAATCTTATTGTGGATTAAAATTATTATATTCACAATTGGTGTAAATTTATTTAATGAAATAGCGCCATAATAATATAACTAAATATAAGATCAATTATTAAGAGATTCAAATTATTTCATGAATCTATGTATATTTTGATAAACATAGATGTATAAACGAAATCAGTATAATAATTTAAATCATATGAGAATTATATTAATAATTACTTATTTATATCATTCTATATTATAATAGATAACATAATACAATCTATCCACACATTACAGATTATATTATAGAATTTTCCAGATGCAGAGATTCCTTATTTTATGTTACAATTTTTTTAATTATATACATACATAATTAAAATGTCTGGGACTCTAATAAGAGTTTTTAAAAACTAAACATCGTTATTTGTTACACCAACAATAAGCCAAATGTTAGCTGTATACGGGAAAACGAAATTGTACGTCGTTGTATTTGTAAACCGCCTTATACATTTATTAGAGCCACAACAATGCGAGTGAAACAGTGAATAATTTGTCTAGTAAAGCCTCTTTAAATATAATATACTTTAATATACTTCTATTAAAACTAATATACTCTATAAACGTGGTATATTCATATCAATAACGTGAACTAATAAACACTGCAATAATAAAATATTATGTGGGCTTTCAGGACAATTGGCAAGTGGAATATTAAAGAGACTATATAATATAATTCACTAAATTCATAACGACAAAAATAGTATATATTATGTAGTTCAGAACTATTTTCATATAAACACACAACACTATCACGTACTCTACATTTTAGCAAAAAAAAAATGATATTTAAACTTTATAATATAAATAATTTTAATGGTTGTCATCATATATTTAGCGTTCACTTTTCAAAGCTGTAAGTTACTAAGGAATTATGAACATGTTAATGTATGTCTTAACACTTGATTTATAATGAAATGTGAGCAAGTATAAATTATAAAATACTAGCGAACTAATTATGAGTCACCTTCATTGTGGTAACATCATACGATTTCTTCTTCTTTATTTTTTGGCTCCGGCATGGTTTGTACACTAGCCAGCGTCAAGTAACAAGATTTTGTCAAGTGTCTTGTGATAATTTTAATGTTCTAACAAGATGGTGGCTCCCTTGTTAGAACTGTCCATGGAGTTTTGGTGGCATCTCAGAATGCATGCCCCGTGGTATTATTTCCCATCCACTACACTTGTACATAATAACCGAACTATATTACGTAAAACATCACAAAGATTACAAAATATAGAGTCTAATAACACAAGATTATGAATAAAATATAAAACCACTACATGACAGACTAAGATCCGGCCAAAAAAAACAAACGATTTCATCTGTCCTTGCCATAATGACATTTAAATTAATAATATTATTCAAAACGAAAGTAAAAAATAAAAACATTACAATTAAGATAAAAATATATCTCTGGTGTGGATTACAAAAATGAATACTAAAAATATGGCTTAAATCAGTCTCGATTAGGTGGTCTGTGAGTGATTAATAATTATTTACAATTATCATGTACAGTATCGAAACTGATTAAAAATAATTATTGCTAAAACGAAGTATCTAAATAATTAATTTTACACTTAAGAATAAACATTAAAGCCATAATTTGTATTATGACATAAAAAGTAGATCAATTGGATACATATTAGTGACACTTCAACTGTTAAGAGAAAATGCGGGCGATGAAATATTTGAAAATATTGCTATCGTGTTTTACCCGTAACACCGAAAAGAGCCCGAAAGAGACAACTACATCTTAGCCTGTTTACAGCTATATAAAATAGACTAAATCATAACTTCATATCCCCTTCTCCCTTGCAAAACTGGAATGATTTTTTCTTTCTGAAATAATATAAACAGGATTTTGGTTATGGATATATTTTCCTTTTATTTTTTATATTCGTCAAACCTTTTTACTAGATATTGGAAAAATGTGGTATAATCGGGCAATTTTAGTAGTTCTAGAAAGTTCCTAGTTCTAATAATAATTAATATTAGCAAAAAATCAAAACGTAGGAACATGACAGTTGTAGACATATACTATATTTTATAAAAATATGTGCATTCATGCCACTGTACAGAGATAATGATGTTATACAGGAGAATACGATTGTATAGACTAAGCGCCACCCGCGTTTCCTCTTACAATAGTTAACTTATTCCTAAACCCCACACTTTTTTCAGTGCTATACATCTTTAGATAAAAGAATTCGTTTTAAATTTATAATTTATTTTCATACTTCTCAGAATTTTAGCATGTAGTTACTTGTAGGATCTTACAAATCATGCACTAACGTACAAGCCAGTATCGCAAATAACATATTTTACCTGTTTATGAAATAATATAAATAGATCTTTCAAAGTGATTACTCAAGGGTTAATTAGTACTTTACTTTTACATAAAACTACCAAATTCTTGACTATTTTATGTTAAAAATACTTTTGTTCAAGTTCTAATTTCATTAAATATAAAAAGAAATGTATAAGTCAAATTATTTCAGTTCAATGTCAGGCAAATTAAATCTAATTATATTAAGTCTAAAAAAAAATTTATGAGCCAAATTATTTCAGTTCAATGTCCGAAGAATGTATAAAAACAAAAAAACTTATGAAGCAGATTTAGCTGACTAGTGTTACATTCATATTACAACAGAATCACAGTGATTTGAAAAATCTAGGTTTCAATAAACACTATACCCTAGTATTCTAAGTTTAAGTTATTTGAAGTTTTTAGATAATTTAAAGGCTAGAGCGACACACAATAACTTGAATGAATTAAAATAAACTTAATATCAAGGGAGTCTATGTATACGAAAGTAGAATAAGACTAAAGCGTGTAATGGTAAGTGATAGAAGAGGGTAAGGTGAAATGGTAAGTTATTCCAGGAACTTGTATAGGTTCAGATAATTGCAGATAATTACTGACAAATAATTTTAAACATTCCAAAATAAAAATTTAATAATTGTTTCAATCCTACAATTGTAAAAATAATTTAATTTTTTAGAAAGTTGAAAGTTCAATTAAGTATAGAGTTTGAAAAGACCCTAATACGTTATAAATCCTAATTCTTTGTAGGAAGATGTCAATAGACCAAACAAAACTGCTTACATAATATCAGTTAGTCAAATTAAATATCAAAACAAGCATTGAGCAGACATATAAACACCGAGTTGCATTTAATGCTTCATTTCACATCATTACAGCCACTGTAAAAGTTACGCATGACTTGAGTTTCACAAAACTGCGTCATCTCAAACTGAAGGCACATAATAAACTCCATTTAGCTGTGTTTGTGACAAAAATTAATGAATATACACGGTAACCTTCTCTAGAATTCTTGTCTACATTTATATTCAAGTTGAACTATTATATTACCTATGAGCCTATGCCGAGCGGCACGGTTGACATCTGGTCACAGAATGACTTTCACCAAGAACTACCGAGTCTGACTCCATTGGTGGCCCCTCACTATTATCATGTTGCCTCTGAAACAAGTTAAATTTTATATATATATATATATATATTTTAAAGCTAAGAGTACCATATTGAATATTATATAGTAAGTATAATATGCAGGAATAGCTACGGCTACCAAGAGAATTTATGTATGTACATGTAAGGTTGACTCAAAAATAGTTGAAATTTGTAAATAAAAATTTTTTTTACCACTTTCTGGACTTTTCTTCAGCTATTTAATTACTATAAAAGGATATTTCAAGATCATGACAACTAAAAAGTTATGATAAATCCTCTATAATGTGACTTATGTTGAGTAAAGTGTGAGTCAGCTATGTATTTACATTAAAATACATACAAAATGCCATTGAAACTCAAGGGGGAGAGTGTATACAACTATAATAAGACCAGCCCTGTTATATGGATCGATCCGAGTGCTGGGTTATGACAGAGATGGATGAGAAAAGATTACATGTGGCAGAAATGCAAATGTTAAGATGGATGTGTGGTGTAACAAGAATAGATAAGATTCAGAATGAGTATATCAGAGGAAGTTTGAAAATAGCAACAGTGATAGAGAAGTTGAGGAGTAATAGGTTAGCATGGTACGGCCATATTATGAGAAGAGATGATGGGATAAGGGTAAGATGATGATGACATACACAATACAATAAGAGAGTCTTTTCTATTATTCACCAGAAAATCATAGGGTTGACAAGTATCATTGACCATCTGCCATCTGAAAGTAGGTAATGATAACTACAATAAAATAAAACAAAGAGCAAACAAGAAGCAGAGATATTTTCACCTGGATTGTTACACTGTTCACATTCAATCAAAAGAAAAATGATAAAGATGATGCCATGTTTGAAGATGCTTGCTTAAATGTTCCTTTTTTGCATATCAAATAATAGGATGACATAATATTACATTCACAGGTTTATAAAATATTGAACATAAATTTATTACTAACCTTTAATTCTGTAGCAAGGCTTCGAAAAGTATCTTCAACATTAGTATTATCCTTGGCAGATGTCTCCATCACAAACATAATCTCAGGTACATAACGACAAAATGATTTAGGCTCATCAGGCTCTACCTCTCGTTGCTCTATCAGATCACATTTGTTACCTATTAGAGAGACTATAACATTAGATGAAGTGTATCTTCTCACTTCCTCTATCCACTTTTGTAGGGACAAAAATGTTGATCTCTTTGTTATGTCATATACTGAAATTTAAATATAAAATATATTTTTTTAATATCATTCTCAATTTATAAACAACAAGCAAAGTTAAGCAATCATTTATTTTCCTTGTAATCATAATTTTAAAGTTGAAAAGCCCATCTTGTATATAAATAGAGAATGATAAATTACACTAATTATAGTACATTTTTAATAGGAAATAATTGTGTATGAACATAAGTTTTATGCAGTGTTCATTTGTAACAAACATATCTAATAATTAGGATTAGTAAATGTGCTATGTGCTTTTTTCCCTTGCCATAATTACAATCTCCATTTGCAATTCATCGCACATGATTAAAACTTTCTTTAAATTTACTGAATGTACTCATCCTAGTAAATATCATAAATGTGAAATTGAGTTTGCTTGTTTTATACTCTTTCATCTATCAAATACTCCATCAATCGCCATGAAATACCAGTACAGAAAAGGGCATAAAAGTATTCTTCATACAGAAAAATAGTACTGTTCCTAGGGGATAGGTCAAATCTACATTAATGTGAGTGAAGCAGCGAGCAATAGCTAATAATTAATAATGCAATATTGAACTCGATTATTTATATTTCAATAACAATACTAAAATATTGAAATATTGAATGTGAAATGTTAATTATAAAATAGATTGTAGTGCTACATAATTGATCTTATTATTTACACACACAAACAAAAATTCCATTGTGATACAAATTGATGAGTCAGATAACTCATGACATGCACTCTAAAGGGCATTTAATTACGACGCACCTATGATAACTCCGTTAGCCGACCGATAATAACTTTGTGTGATAGTCCTGAATCGCTCTTGGCCTGCAGTGTCCCATATCTGAAGCTAAATTAAAAATATTGTTTCAATTATGTATATATATAACACAAGCTACTATTACTATTGATTTTTATATTTAATTAATAGGATTAGTATATTAACCTTGACTTTCTTTCCGTCCACAACTAACGTTTTCATTGAAAAATCTACACCTATAGTATTTCCGTGTCTCTCTATGAAGTTTCCTGACTTCAATCTTTGTACGATGCATGTTTTTCCAGTACCGCAATCTCCAATGAGGACAATTTTAAACAAATAGTCGAATTGTTCATCTGGTACGCTCATCAAAGTGTTTGGATTGCGGCTACTCATGGTTTTTACTTTTTTATTTCAATAGAAATTGTAAAATCCTTGTCTGTTTATGTTGTTTCATTGACATTCACTGGTTATAATACATTTCAGTATATACTCGTATATGTATTATCTATGATAATACATGACAAATGATCCATATTGCCAGATGTAAATTGAAAAAACAGTAGAAAAATGTACCTATTTCAGTTGTAGCTCTATGACTCCAATATGTCATTTTAACGTAGACTGCCTGAAATGTTTAAATTAATTGTATTGGAGTTTTTGGCGGGATCTTGGTCTGTCATGTAGTGGCTTTTATATTTTATTCATAATCTTGTGTTATTAGACTCTATTTAAGAATATTAAACTTGAGAACGATTGTACAGATTTTAAACAAATATGACGTATCGAATTGTTCATGTCTCATGGTACGCTTAAAAAAATACTGATGTATTACAAAACTTTGAAAAAAAACAAATAATGTAAATCAGAATGTTAATGTACATGCACAAAGTGTTTATTAAATTATAAAGTCAAATAATTTTGATTGCGGCTGGCTTAGACTAATGCATGGTTTTGAAACTACTGTTTTTACTTTGCATATAGAAATTGTAAAATCCTTGTCTGTTTACTGTTTATCTTAGTGTATGTATGCATTTTCATTGATCAAAATGTCACGGTTGGATTTAGTATACTATATGTTTCTGATTTCAGTATAGACAGTATATGTACTTATCTATGATAATACATGACAAATGATCCATATTGCCAGATGTCCAAATTGAAAAAAAACATGAGTAATTGTCATACGCAGCCTTAGTGTGAAATTATCGCCAACCAACGCAGCGTGTCACAGTAGAAATGTACCTATTTCAGTTGTAGCTCTATGACTCCAATATGTCATTTTAACGTAGACTGCCTGAAATGTTTAAATTAATTGTATTGGAGTTTTTGGCGGGATCTTGGTCTGTCATGTAGTGGCTTTTATATTTTATTCATAATCTTGTGTTATTAGACTCTATATTTTGTAATATTGGTGGTGTTTTACGTAATATAGTTCGATTATTTTGCACAAGTGAAATGGATGGGAAATAATACCACGGAGCATGTATTCTGAGATGCCACCAAAACTCCATGGAAAGTTCTAACAAGGAAACCACCATCTTGTTAGAACACTATAATTATCACAAGACACTTACTTGAAACAAAACATTGACACTGGCAAATGCTTCTGCGGTGCAAAAACAAGAAGAAGAAGAAAAAAATAATTGTAAATCGAATATGTCATTCAAACAATTAAGTAGTCTGGTCTGGAGATGTAAAAAAAAAACAAAATTGTTGAGTATAATCTCTATCGCTTATGGTTCTATTCACTTGACATTGGCGAAATTGTGTGCGCACATATGTTGCCATTTTAAAAGAAGAAGTTTACTGGTTGTCACTGTGATAACTGTCAAAGTATGTAGGTAGTGTCAACTCAGAAAGAAATTAAATCCAAATATTTCAAATGAAATCTACCAATATTTTGTGATAACTATACCAAATATAAATTACTGTTTGCTTAAGTTAGGCTATATTGATGTTTTCAAATGTATAAATAATAATTCATGAACAAAATGGTTACTAAGAGCATAATTTACTTTTTATTTGTGTTATCATTGCATCTGTCTTTTACTTTAGGAATAGAGGTAGGTAATCAACAATATTGTTAACATTATATGAACGAATTAAATTGACTAATGTTTTGCTGCATATCTTAATGGCTGAAATTTTCAGATACCAGAACAGTTTCAGAAATCTAACCATACCAACAACTGGGCAGTTTTGGTAGATACATCTCGCTTTTGGTTTAATTATCGTCATGTAGCCAACGTTCTATCAATATATAGAAGTGTAAAGAGATTGGGTATACCTGATAGCCAGATTATTTTAATGATATCTGATGACATGGCTTGTAACCCTCGGAATCCTCGTCCAGCAACTATTTTCAACAATGCTCATGAACAAATCAATGTATATGGAGATGATGTCGAAGTGGATTACAGAGGATACGAAGTAAGAACTATAGATATTAAATTTACATTTAAATGTCTGATAATATATAATTTATATGAAGCAGAAGATATCTTTGCTGCTTTTAGTAAGGCTGTTTTTTCTACCATGAGTCATCTTTGTGTAGGTAATGCTTTGTATACCAGTGCATTTAGTTTAGGAATCATTATGTGAATGCAGTCTAGAAGATGGTTGTAGTGATCACATAATTATTTTTTTTGAACTATAAACAGATTCTTCCTCTTTCTATTATCTGTCCTACTAACCCTGTGTGTCTCTTTTATCTTTAGTATATAATAATCCTTCAATTTTACATTCCTTGTTGTTCACTAAAAGTAACAAAATGATACTTTATTCAGATAGTTTGTTATAGTAAAATTTTTACATAAACAATTTAAGCTGACTTCATTATTAAAAACTATAGATACAATAAGGTACTAAAAAGTGAATAATAATTAAACTATTAAATGAATCAAATTAAATAAAAAGTATTAGTATATGCGCTACCTAATAATATATTTGAAGTCAGTGCCAACTCAAATTTATAGCTTTTATCTACAAAACTTAGGTCCAGTCTCGGGTCCAGTATATAATATAGTATATAGATTTTTTGACTTGCTACAAATTAGGGTTGGCACTGACTTCAAATATATTATTAGGTAGTGCTCATATATTTTTTATTTAATTTGATTTGATTTATTTAATAGTTTAGTTGTTTTTCCCTACAAAGAATTGATGAACATACATAAAAAAATTGTACAATTGAATATAGTAACTTCTTCTAAATTTTGAAGTCGGTTAAAAATCAATGTGTATCTATGTGATTTTGGCTATATTTATTTTTGAGTTGATAGATAATTTGGTCTGAATACAAACAATTTGAAAATATTTCTTTTTTCAGCTTACATTTTTTTATCTGTCTCATTTAGTTAAGGCAATAAAAATGATTTTCATATAATTTGTATTTTGTGTCCTATCTACCACAGACACCATACACTGTATCTTGCATCTACTTGACATTGGCAGAATGGTGTATAAATTATACAAGGCACCATAAATTAAAGATGTCTTTACTAAGAGGGTCTTTGAATAGTATTATTATTTTGTAATTATTTTCATATAACATAGACAATTTTTTTTCGTAAATAGATATATATTAATTTTTTATAACACATTGTGTAATATTAATACGCTGCTTATATAATAGAATAAATGTATAAAATAAGGAAAGATTATTTATTATGTTAATACCATAAACATTTCTTTAATAGGTATCAGTGGAAAATTTTGTAAGACTATTGACAGGAAGAGTACCACCAGACACACCTCGCTCAAAACGACTGCTTACTGATGAAGGCAGTAATATTCTGATCTATCTGACAGGTCATGGTGGTGATGGATTCCTTAAATTTCAAGATTCTGAGAAGTAACTAGTCAAGAACTAGCTGATGCGCTGGAGCAGATGTGGCAGAAAAAAAGGTAATGAGTTTTAAATTTATTTAAGTTATAAATAACCATAGGTTAGTTCAAAGTTATAATTATGTTATAGGACATAACGAAGGAGAGGAAGATATTACTTAATTGTAACTTATATGTCTTATTGAGATAATAATTTCAATGTGTTAAAGTATGTTATATAAGACTAGTGGAACACTTTGTATTGCCTGGGTTTTATTTTATAATTAAATAAAAATTCATAGACAATATTTGAAGTATGACAGTATTGTTTATTATGTTAATTAATTATTACACCAATTAATTTTCTTTATTGTGAGGCTTACCTTTGGTTTAGTGCAAACAGTGGATCTTATAAAAAATAAAGTAATTGGGGCTGAAGTATTATTAAAAAAAAAATGATTATATTTTAGGTTAATATTTAATACTCATGGAATCATAAGAAATAAATGAAAAATTCTAAAATTCGGTAAAATGTGTTAAAGTTTATTTGATTGAAAAATACGATAAATAGTATTTTGTGTATTTAAGTAAATACAGTTTACGGATATTTTCTGTATAAATTAATTGGTAAGTTTATGTAATTTTCAGGTATAATGAAATATTCTTTATAATAGATACATGTCAAGCATCTTCTATGTATGAAAAATTTTATTCTCCAAATATTTTGGCGACTGCAAGCAGTTTAGTTGGTGAGGATTCACTTTCTGTAAGTGTCTATGTAGTATATGATAATACTACATTTAAGATCTTTTACTACAGATTTTTTACCTATTATGTATTATAAATAAATACTTTTGTTTTTAAATTGGGTGACTAATTTTGTACTTGTTACAGCATCATGTGGACTCTGCTATTGGTGTATACATTATTGACAGATATACATATTATGTATTGGAGTTTTTGGAAAAAGTTCACCCCGACAGTAAAAGGACTATGTCTGAATTTGTAAGTTATTGTTTGGTATAGTTATGATACAAGTTTATCAAAAATCTGTGATAATTACATTCAAACTGAAGTGTTTTCCAAATAAGTCAAAATATTTTGACTCTTTTATTACATCCACCTCAAACTGACTGACTGCTGTAAGGTCTTTCTAGAATAAATAACTTTTTTTGAATGAAACATGGCAAAATGAGAGGCCATTGCCTGATGGCAAATCAGCACTATCCAAAAACAGATACAACGATAAAGAGATCAATAATCCATCGCTTATCAGTATCATCTAGCAGGACCGCATAAATGTCTCTTCATGATATGTCTGAATGACTGATATTATAAAAGTTTCAAAGCTTACAGTTTGGTAAATATAAGTATACGTTGTAAACTTTCTCATTCATATCATGATAGATGTAACTGTATGACTGTGGCTCTGAAGCCCAGTATGTACCTATGGTTCTGTAATGAAAGGGAAGGAAGAGAATTAATCTGAACAATTCGCTATAATACAAATGGCAATATGCTTTGCTGCAACAGTTTTATGTGCTTAATGTATTGTGACACTCATAATGTGAGCAGCCAGTCTCTTCAAGCTGAAAATTTAGAAAGTTGGAACTATATTGGTTATTATTTTTTTGACTTGTGTACCTAAAAAGTTAAATCAAATACTAATAAAGAAAAAGAGAAATCGAAATCTTAGTAACCATTCTGTTTTCTCATTAATTTCCTGAACTTTTTGGGTGCACGCCAAACATATTTGTTTGGTTATATATTGTTATTACAAAAAACAGTGTTTTTTGCAGTTAGACGTAATACTGTCGTGGTGCATTTATCGTTTTTTGCAATATATAACTTTATATAAATTTGAAATCAGAAAAATACACAAGTATATTTTGTTCACCTATGAACTACAGTCTCCATCAATATTTTGGGCGCTCTGAATTTATATTTAAAGGTCCGGGTTTACACATAGTACAGTCGAGAGTTTAATACAAAACAAAATTGAAATATTATTATAAAAATTGAACATTAGCATTTATTTATCCTAAAGTTGACTAGATGTTACATATATCTACAATATAATACGTATTTATATTTAAATTTGCGTTCTGCGCTTCTATATTCAGAGTGATCAGAATGATTGGCGACGCGTACCGCTGTACTGGCCTGAAATTATGTACATGTACAGCTTAATCAAATAACGTGTAAGACAGTATTTCGCTTTATGCAGTGTTGTTTTGAAGGCGTGTGTGTAAAGCATTGGTATAGGGAAAATAAATCTAAAACCATTGTGAAGCGTATTTCGTGTAATATGTAACCGTTGACAATGATAATTGCGTCTTAAGTACGTTGCAATTTCTAATTTGCTAGTTCGAAAATCGCTCGCGGTGCTGTGTTGTTAGTGCGCGTGAAACACGCAGACTTACATACTACGATTTTTCTCCGATTTGTATTTTTGTTAAATGTGCCCCTTTTCCTTACAACGGCAATTAAAATAGCTGTCAATCTGTTTGAGGTAGATGCAATAAATATATATATTAAATTAGCTTTTAGTTTTGGGCTAGATAATGAACGAGACTTGATCTACGTTGTTTATTATCTTGAAAATATGTTTTATATACAAAGGAAATAAAACAAGCACTATACTGCTTGCCCCACTTCTCGATGGCAAGAAAACAACTGTATGCGTTATGTTTATAAAAATAGTAGTTTTTAATCTTTGATTGATTTAAAGTATCGTGATAATCTTTTTTTAGATATGGACCAAGTCTCTAAGAAGTAATTAAAAAAATGTGATGAAATCTAACCAGTCGTTTTGGAGTGATGCGTGCAAAACGGCAGACCTCTATAATTTTATTTATGTAAAGACAATAAGATGAATTATTTTTATTTAATTTCCTAATTTATCCCTACGTCGATCAAGTATTTGAAATCAAACCGGCCCTTATATTGTGTGTTTTAGCTTGCAGTGTGTCCAAAAAGCGCGTGCTTGTCAACGGTAGGAGTGCGTCGTGATTTATTCAACCGGGACCCCGGCAAGGTTCCCATCACTGACTTCTTCGGATCAGTACGGCCTGTTGTTGTCACAACAGATGTTATTGATATTTTAGAGACACCAAAGAGGAAAAGGAAAGTTGTGTAAGTATATATTAATTATCTATGTAAATAAAAATCAATCGTCGAATGTATTTAACCGCAATACTTTCGAACGGCTGCACCTATTTGGCTAATTCTCTTTTGATGTAGTTGTGAGGACAAAGTTTGTATGTTAGACAATATTCGAAAATGTGTACAAAAGAGTGAAAAAGTTGTTGTTTCAAAATCTCCATACAAAACAGTGAGTGAGTAATCCAAAAGACAATGGGGTGATCATCATAAATATCTACAGAGTTGACGACAGATTTACATTCAGTTGCTCCGCTGTCATTTTATTTCATTACACGGTTGTACTGTAAAGGAAAGATTTGGTCTCTTTTTTTTCGTTTTTACACCCCTTCAAACTTGGGCCGGGCAACTAGTATAAAATAATTTCATATAACACCACATCGATAATACAGTGGGTAAAATTAAAAAAATATATAGTCTATAAATTAACGGAAACGATACTATAACAATACTCAGGAAAAAATCTGTTTCGCCTTCTTCTTCATCACTTCATCACACATTCACTTCTTCCACCAAATGTGTACCTATCTGTGTGTGTGTTCACGTATGTGGGGGTGAGTGTTGTTAGACTAGCGATTGAAAATTTTCAGTGTCACTATATCGCGCTAGCAGCGTGCTCGAGGACTCCACCCCGTGGGATCAACCCTAGGCTGTTGGGTTAAACCAAATGGCTATAGATTTATGCTAAAATTAAGATCTCGCAGACTTTTTACGGCTTAGAAATTGGCATACGTCTTCATTTAATTATGGGCATTAATGAATGAATGAATTCAATTTGTTGTATATTTGTACTAGTAATTTTCTGCGGCTTCGTACGTGATTTTTATGCCGTAATTATTTTAGACTCTTTATTTTATATGTATACATATATAAAAGAAGATGACTGGCGGATTTTCATACAAATTACATACCCTCTTTCACCATCTTCTTCCATATTATTTTGTGTATATAGATATCTATTAAACAAGGATAACTTTATACCTCAAAAAGGCTAATGGTATAACATGTTAAGCTTGTCAAATAAACGTTATTTAGTAAGTCTTTTCTTTTGTTTATTATCGATTAACTTTTGAATGTTACCTGTTATCTAAGATGAACAAAAACATTAAAAAAACCTGAGTGAATTTCTAGACGCCTTTCACTGGTAATGCGAATGTTTTCCGAATTATAGCTGTTATTTTCGAGGTACACGAATGCCTTTTAATAAATAACATAATAAATCGTATATTTGTTTTGATGTATTTGCCGAAGCCACTAGAATAGATCTGTTGCAAAATTTTGAGTTAGCACTGACGGTAGCCGTAGCAGTTTTGTTAAGAAAAGTATAGTGTTAAAAGTTTAAATATTTATGATTGATTTATTATTTTCAGGAACAAAACCACTACGCCTGTAAAACGAGAGTACATGCCACAGTTTCCCGTACATCTAGTCCAAAATACATGATATTATATAAATATAGTGTTTAATTAAAAAATAAAAAAGTAAATGTTATTCGTTTTTTTTCTTCTATTCTAGAAAATAGATTAATAATAACAGAATTTATGTTTTGAGAATTATATAAAAAAAAGGTGGTGATGTAATCTTGGTTTCTGACGAAACAAAACCGGATACATGTTTGAAGATTAGGTATAGGTATAGAAATTAATACAACATCTTATTAAACAGGTTTATTTATTTCTCTATAAGTACTAAGAATAATTTTCAGATATTTTCAACGGTATGTAAACACGACCGACTTAATTACCACCAGAATTATAATGCAATACATAATTAGCAACAATTCTGCGACACATTCGCATCTCACATTCTGATATGAGATCAAAATCTATAAGGACTATAGCACCATTACAGTTACGTTCATAGGCCATATCTTTTTGGTCTAACAAATAATTCTGTAATATAAACTACGTATACACTCCATTCATTTTTGATAACGATCGCATTATACTTTTATGGCTTAGGCATGTAGAGATAGATATCTATTGTAAACCATTAGTAAGGCATTACTTTTATAAGACAATATAATCAAGTGAAGTGAAAATAAAGGATACATACATAGTTGTACATAGAAGCGAAGAACTTCATAATAAGTAAATATTTTAAAAGCGTTCTCACTAGAATTTCGAATGATCACATTTTCATTCAAGAATTAATTATTTCTTCGTCTTGCTTATATGTATGGCATGAGGAACTAAAGATTATGGGCATACGTAGATTATTATCAATATATAGTATAGATATTCTATTTCTCGTTACTTTTGTTACATTTATAACCTATTAGAATAGGTGAAAATATTTTAAACACACATCTTGGACACGTTAGGAAAATACGATCCAAGTGAAGAGTGTTTAACACTAATGTGTCAGTGGTAGTCAACCTGTCCGTTATCGTCCATTTGTGAGCTGATCCCAATTTTTTTTTTTTTTGGTGTGTATGGGTTTTTTATTTCATCACCGTACATATTTTACACTCCACATAAGATAAATATGAATAGAATAATCTAACTACAGTTTTTTTAATATTTCTTTCACAATACTCAGCGAAAATCCGGCATAAAAACATGTGATAAGTAATTATTATAACCAGTGGTTGAAATTCGCACATATCGCATTTATTAATTCTCCAAGTTAAAAAAATGAACTTTTTCTAGTATTTTTTTTTTAATTGAAAACACTGAAAGTCATAGAGAGCTACTAAACAAAAAAAAAATCATTGACAAATAGAGGAGAATAGTTTTTAACCGTTTTATGTTCAGTTCTATAAATTAAAGCTATTTCTCTATAGATCACCATAACTTCGAACTGGTGGGTGTATAAACATTTTAACTACTAACATACAAATATATACATACTATTTTCAATATTTGAAGTTCGAATTTCAACCAGTCGGTAAAGACTGGTATACAAAATTGGGCGATTGATATAGAAAGGTTGAATACCCCTGATATAGCTCATCAAATGTAATCTATAGTTTTGGAATAAAATAGTTCTTACAGTTACTAGTTGACGTGAAATCATTGTCAATTAAAAAACAGTTCGGTATTTAAGGGTGGCTGAAAAATAAATGACGTGACATTCTTCATTTTCGTCTAACAATTTGATGTCCATTCTCAAGTTTAGATACTTAAAAACTTTGATTATCTCCACGATATAATCAAACCTTAACAGTAAATCCCGATATATGTGCGGACGGTTAAAATTCTGATTTAAAAACTGTTTAAATGATTTTTATATACATCCTGATCGCGGCTGTGTTGTGAAATTATACGAATGCCTTTTCCCTTTATAAAAAATGTCATGAACTCAAATTGCTACTTTTTATTCTAAATTTACAATGTAAATGAACAAGCGTTCAAAATATGTCTCAAGACTATTACAGTGGATTTTTAGATTATTAAATGGAAACAAAAACAAGTATATAGTTTGATTTTACTCCTATAATTTGAAGGTTATGTAGTAATCTTTATTTAGTTATTTATACATTCATTTCATTTCTTATTTTATATCTGGTAAGGAAAATATAGAAAGTGTCGCATTAAATATATACTTTTGTTTCTAATTTGATAGTTTAGTAAGCTTTTTCTGTTCCATAACTATGTCTTTGTTCTTATAAGTATGTATACATTTTTTTAATTACAAGTCTTAGCCAACATCACTATGAGCCTATATCCATATTTGTAAATAGTCTGGTAGAATCTATGCCTTTAATCAAATTGAAATATGGTTAATTAAACATATCTAACATAAATGCGAAAACACATTAAACTAAGTTTGCTTTCTAGTTAGTACTCTTACTACGACTAGTTCAATTTTCACACTTTAGACGTTAAATCTAGTTTTCTATTAATCGAGGTACGCTTCTAATTATTTCTTTTAGTTTTTAATAAGATTCCAACAGATACTGCAAAAATATAAATAAATTCTAATATCGTAATGGTCCGACAACTCTAAAACCATTCTTATAATTGGCTACATCCCGTTCCGACTTATTTTTAATGTGTTTCCTAACGTTATGGAATTAGCGCCATTAAATTTAAACACACTTCATTACACTATGAGACTTACACTTATTCTAATCTCATCACCAAAAAAAAAAACAAACAAACAATGAACATGGTTTAAATGCTTTTAACGTAACACCATTATGAATATTTATATTAACAATTAACAATAAATTATTTTAACTTACAAACTGTGACCAAAAGTAATATATAACAATAATTGAAGTTATAGTAACTATGTACCTATATAAATATTATAAATTGTTATAACACGTAAATCAAAATTTTAAAGAACAGTTAATAAATATATATTGTATATATATTGTAGCTACTTACTAGAAAATATTAAAAAGAAACTTTGGATGAGGTAATATTGCATTAATGGATCTATTACTACCATCTGCGTTTACGAACTTCGACGTGTGCTTTTGGTATGAACAACTGCAGAAACTATAATTTAAATATTGAATAATAACTTTATGTAATAAATTATTTACCATTGTAATTCATTTTCGACTTTTATTTGACGACATTCATAAACAAAATATTTGTTTCAAGTGTTAATAAATATTCTTGAATACAACTACTAACACATATATAAATATTTCATTGGACAAAACGTGAAAAAATACCTACCTTAGTATATAATTATCATGGAAGCACTAAGGAATCTTGTCTTTTCATATTAAGCTAAAACGTATATATAATATTTACAATGTTATTAGTAAAATGAAATTGAACTACTATCTCTACTTGTTAAAGTCGTAAATTTAAACAGTATATCGTTGTTTAACTTCAGAATTTATAGCTAACAAATTTCGAAGTTGAAAATTGTACGTGTATTAATCAGGAGAATGCCACCATTTGTATAGAGCTGAATATGTTTATTTTATATATAATGATTTACAAGTAGTAGCATTCAAATCATTTTGATACCAAGACTGATATCAGTGACTAAAGATAAGTATCAACACTATTACAAGTGACTAACACAACCAATAGAGAATAAAATAATCTAGAAATCAGATAAAAACGTAACTACTCAAGATGCTGTCATTCATTCATATCACAAAATATATCTTTGTAACGATAACAAATATTTATATATTGACGAAAAGGACTCGCAGCTCCAATGGATCAATAAAATGTCCATCAATCATTCGGAACGAACAGTTTTTCTTGTTATTGATGAATTGTTTCATCAGCCTTCGTTGCTTATGAATGGTGCCTACGCGCGTTATGATGAATCACGAAGCATTCTCCGCAAATTAATGTTCATCCGTGATTACTTTTGTCTTCTTGGACTATGTCGTAATAGCTGTCTGCGGTATAGTTGAATAGTTGGAAGTCATATCTGTAAAACATAGTTAAATTTTTCATCTCTCTATTTTCTAATTCTAGTATTCCTCTGAATTAGAATAACTTATTTATTGGCTGATATATCAGAGCACAGTTCGAACCACTGGGGCTAGGACCATGAAAAATTACATGTGGGTTCCTTTTACAACGTGAACACTAAGCATGGATTTTTTGGAAAACCAACCCCTAAGGTAGTGAAAATCCATAATTTTTGCTTCAGTTATTACTCTTTTATATATATATATATAGTACAAAATAAATAGTCGATAATAATTACTGCATAGAAATAGCTTGCGAAGACGCGGAAAATTGAAGTGGATAGTGTTTGACCGGGATAATCTTAGAAACAAGTGAACCGATTGCGACGAGGTTTTTACTAGTAGATAGACGAAATTTCACAGTATTATTTATGATACATATCGTTTCGTTGTTTTATATTGACTAAGCAATCATAATAAAACTCAAAATTAGTAAAGGGTTAAATGATCGCCCACTAATAACATAGATAAAATACCTAACTCCCATGTAATGACAAAAGTATTTTCGAAGAACGAATTCGAGGGCCAAATTATAACCAAATGTTATACTAAATAAGACACGAGTGTAAAATATAGTACTTTGTCTTCAAGTTGGCGCTTTGCCCATTCACTAAGATAACATAGAAGAACAGATTTTTTTAAATGTCTCCGTGTCCAAGACAGCGCTAAAAAGATATTCACGAGTGTAAATTTTCAACTAGGACAAGCGTATTAACTGTCGGAATATATGATATTCAAGGAGATACCACTAACCTATATAGCTTATAAAGGCCGTCTAGTTGTGATTTCTTTAGTCTCGAGTAAAGATGGTTAATGTTATGCAGTGTGTTGGTGCCTTTCCCGCTGTTTCGCCACTCTGGCTTCACCACATCATGGATACGAGTCAACTGGATTAGGTACTTCTGGTCTTCCTGTAACGTAAGATATTATTTACTGTATTGTTTCACAAAAAGTACTTCAAAATGTACCGCGATTTCAGATTTCGTCTTTGTTTTAAATATAAAAAACAAAATATTGAACTTGCGTAGTAAATTTAACGCAATATAGATAATTGTAGTGTAAAATATTTAAAGACTGACATACTATGGCTCTGCGTGGACTCGCGAAGATACTTTGTTACGTCGAAAAATATAACCTAAAATTTAAATTATTTGGTAATTAATTTAAATCACTACTGTTAATTTAATTAGTTAAAATAATTAAGGTCACTTCTGTCAATATGAATTAAAGTAGCTAACAATCATTATTTGAATCAACAAATTTAATGTTGCATAATTCTTAGTATTTTGAAAAAAGAATATCTTATGTTATTTTTTTATGCTTTATAGGTAAGCGTTTGACCACAATCTCATCTGATGTTAAATGATGATGTGGTCTAAGATGGTAAGTCACGCTTAACCTAGAGGGGGAGATTGGCTCTCAAGTGCAGCTGCCGGAACATACCAACAAGTGCTTGGCGACAGATTTTCAACTTGAGGGTGGCAGCTAGCCAAACAGACTTAGAAAAAGCCATACCACCATGCTATGGTTTCATCACAATGTTTTCCTTCACCGAAAACTCCTACTCAGTTGCTTGGATTCCAACTTACGCCCTTCGACGCTATGTCCGAACACACTACCAACTGAGCCATCGTCGCTTCAATTCAATTCATCGCTTATTTAGCATTATATAAGTCAAAATCAAGTATATGTGTGCGCATCGCTTTAGAACGGCTGCACTTTTCTAGATAATTATTTTTTCGGTATGTTTGTAATTCTGGACAAGGTATGTATGAATGAAAATGTTTGAAAAATCATACGAAAAAGAGATAAAATCTGGACTCCTGTGAATGTGGTTTCCATAATTCTGCGAGTATCATTAAATTTCATAATAAATTTAGGAATATATGAATGACACCTGACATTTACGACTCCCTTAGCTCGTCGTAATAAAAGGTTATCATGGCAAAAACAGCGGTTCAAATAAATTATGAATTATTACAGTATTTAAATAAATAAATAAAATTAATAAATTGATCTTGGAGATGTCAAATGCGGGGAGTAAAAGATATGCATCTTTAGTTTTTAGCCTTTAGTTAAAGGGGATTAAAGTCTATAGTTGGATGTTAGATATACCAACATATATTTTTATATCTATATGAAATCCATTATATAGTAAGGAATGCGTGGAGATTTATCATCATATTTTGCGTTTTGTATACACAAATGTATATTCCTATATTACATACCATGGGACTAAGTATATGGTAGACATGACCAAAGTTACAAAAGATCACCTAATCTATCTTCGTGATGTTATAATTTTTTTTGTGAGACACTACTTGCTATTAGAATATTAGAACCGAGCTGTTGATTTAATAAGTGTATTCTATAGTCGTTTTTAAGCCAGATTTTGTTCACATTGCAAGAGTATAACAGCATACGAACTTATATAAAACTCAATATTTTGAGATTCATATTTTGTGCTTATAAAGGCCACAGGGCAGAGAGATATTTCTGCGGTACCTAGGGTATACGTAGGGACTAATAAGATATTGAGATCTTGGAAGTTTCAGGTCTCTAATTTAACTAGTTTTCGAGAAACAGCAAAATATGTAAAAAACAAAAAGATAATGTTTTCTTTCGATTGACTATACCGATTGATCTAAATTTTTAATATGCTTTAGGGGCTACTAATAGCTTATAGCAAAAAAATTAAAAGCAATATAGCTTCATATGATCTTTGAATAAAAAAAACTTTTATATTTTATTTTTAACCATGATGCAATTTTCGTAAAATTATGAATCTTTCTTTTTCCTAACCTTATATAATTATAAGATAAAAAAATATTTAGTTTATTAAAATATTGTGTTATCATCTACAAACAACAACATAACTTAAATCAACATTAACTTGGTACTGTCATAACTAATATTATATAAGTGAAAGTGAGTTTGTTCATTACGCTTTCATAAATTAATTACTCGACTGTTCATTATGAAATTTTGCATACATGTTGCATAACGGGAGCAAAGCGCTGTATGACAGACAGTAATATAATAATGTCAATTCCGTAGTACATTACTGTAAATGAGATTGTAATACATCAAGACGCTCTTCCTTGTCTTGACCATAAAGCAGCCGGTAACGGCCATCGACGCCACGTTTTCCAGTCGGTTAAAAACATAGATTACTCAGATTGTGGCATCGATTCGACTTGGCTACAACCACAACGCCGGTTGAATGGGTTCACAATAAAAACAAATGGTTTAGAATGTTGCGGTTTAGTGTTTTACAGACACTTAACTATTGTATATATTCAGGCCATCTCGGTTCAACGGTTCATTTATAACATTTACTTTTTCTTGATGCGAATAAAACCATTAAAACCTATTATATAAATAAGGTTAGAGTTAATTGTCATCATTTGTAGTTCAATTTCGCTGTCGCAGTCATGTTTGAAATATGAATATTATTAAAAGTTACAATTTTTATTATACTGTGTGTATCTAATATAAAATGTAAACAAAAAGTTGAAATAATTGTATTGATACGAAAGATTTTATAGCAATTTTCTACTATTTTTTTACTCCTTTTTGTCTTTTGAAAACTTGATTGGTCTTAAATTGACCGCTTTGTATACCTACGTTTACCAAGATTTTGATACTCGATAGTGTATCTTAGAACAAGAAGATACTCTTAACTACACCTTTAAGAAAGAATTAGTTTTTCGAACCTAATCAACCCTCTGTTTACTTTTCATATACATGAATATGAGACAGTGTCAACTATAATGTTAATAATAAAATACAGTTCAGATTGTTTTAAAATTATTGCTTATGTCAGGAGTACATTACAGTTAAAAGTAAATATATGTATACTTGTTAGTATGCTGTAGTTAGGAAGTGTACATTATGTAAGTAGAGATAGCGGGTGGTAGTAGAGTATGGTATATTTTTTCAGATCAAAATAGGGAGCGTAAATCTTAAATTTTATGTAATGTAAAAAGTGTTACTAACAATACAACAGAAAAAATAAACATGGCAACATTTGAATTTATATTTTCATCATTTAACAGATATTCGCATTTTAGGCCTTTTTGGGAGAGTTGGATTTTTTTTACATAACCCTATTTAAAAGAGACTCATAAATTATGTAATACCTCAAAAATATATTAAAATAAATATTTATATACTCACATCCAATGTTTCAAACTTCAAGATAACATCAAAGGAAAAACTGCAAGGTGTACAAAAATCTGTGTACGGAGTCCAGTGCATGTCGAGACTACGCTTCGACTTGGCTTCGTCCAGTACATACGAAACGAACTCTTCAAAAAGCGGATACTTTTCTGTAGGCACTGGCTTCTTTACTGACTGAAATAGACTAGCTCATAATTATACATCTTCGACTTAAAAATGAAATTATCCTGTAACGTTAATCTTATATCAAAATAAGGATAGTTTATTCAATATCGACTATGAGAAGACTCGAACACGTAAAACATTTGAACATCCAGACTATATAAATCACCAGTTCAGATAATATCCCCAATGTAGTCCGGTGAAACTGTAGAGGCCTTGCCAGGTCAACAGTGTAGTCAGTTCGAAAATATAAAATTCCCTATCTTCAAGAAAAACACGTATAAAACAGTTAGGTTTATTATTTATAACTATTTACTATTTTTTTCAAACTGTATTTACAAGTATTGTTTACATCCAATAATTGTAATTTATAGTGGGCGCACAAGGAGGTAGTCACTTCCAAGTACAACTATCGTTCGGATTATTGATCCACCTTTAAAAGATGGTATATATATATGCCTCCGCAGGCTTTTTTGTAGATCTATAAAAGAGGAATATCTCACTATGCATCGTTTTGTTATATCTGAAAAGAATTAGGCAGCGTTTTCGATGAAAGTTCCCAAGCAGCTTGACTTTTGCCAACATTTCCAACAATTATCGTTATAGTTCAATCAATGTACACAAAACCTTCACAAATTATGTACCTAAACCTTCCTTTACTCTATCTATTGGAGAAGATCGCAGTACGATCCGTTCAGTAGTTTTAGAGTTTATCGCGAACAGACAGATAAACAGACATGGCGGACGACTTTATAATATGTATTTTATAATATGTAGTGATAAAAGTGGGTTTTATTTTTCTTTGATACACATGTTTAGAATAAGTTACCTTTAAAAAATGTTCATAATCTATAACCAGATTTACAAAATTCGAAATTTACTTTACTGTACAACATTATTACGCAGTGAAATTTACGCATCGCTTCATTATAAATAAACTTGTTTGAACTTTTTGCAACTCGTTTTATTGTTATACCATACCTTTCTGTATTTCTTAACAATCATTCGCCCCAGTTTATCGTGGAATGATTTCGGCCACGCGTGTACAATTTTGTCGTTATACGCTGACGCTAGCCGTTCCAAAGGGTGCCGCACGATGAGGAATGTAATTGAGTCCACTTGCGCTTTCTTTATCATCTCGGTTGTGGGTCTCGCGTATTTTCTCCTGGCAAGAACTAGAGGAACTTCTTTTGTTTTATCTAGAAATGCTGCGGAATAGTTTGCCATCAAGTTGAAGTTGTACATCCAGGACGTGGAAGCCGCTTTAAATATGTTGCACCTAAAATAAGTGATGTCTATAAGTACTAATTTATAAAAGATACAATTTACACTGTTGCTATCGCTATTCTAGTTGTGATATAAATCTAAAAGTCACTCATAATTTGATTGATAATCAAAGTTACTTAATTACTTTCGTTATTTTCGATAGATCTTTTAACAAAATGTAAAAAAATCAACGAACTTTTCCTTTTCATATTTATAAATTAAAAATTACAAAAAAAAAAACTAACGAATACTTATAAATTGACACACTTAAAGCGAAATGAGTAATTCCATGTATTTTATATGTATTTGTCGTGCGACAACATCAGATGCGAAAGCATCCAACTACTTATATAGAGAAACTAGTAAGCTTAAAAACAAGTTTATTTCTACCTATAAAAAAGCTGATATAAAAAATATGACAATGTTAAATTTATAGATTTCATACGATTTATAACAATGTATACAAACATTTGTGCTTTACTGTGGACCGGTAGATTTTACAGGTGGATGAACACATTGGGATTCATTGAATTTATGTATTTATTTATTTACAAATAATCTAGGATATATTTATATATATATATTGGTAATGATTAATTTCATACCAGATAACATGATATTGTCTGTTTATTAAGTATTCCCATGCGTTAGGTTTATGGCCGTTACTATCAAGGCCCAATCTCGTACAAGCATTATTTAAATACTCCCGGCGCGATTCCATTCTCTCGTTCACCTCCATGAATCTTTCCCGTGTTAAAAGGCCATCTTCGTGACTGCCGTTGTCAAAGACAAACTGGAACAGAATAACATCTTGTATTATTTTCTGAATCGGTCTCAGTGTTAGACATGAACTCGCTCGTAAAGTGTTGAGGTAATAATAAATTTACGGTAGCGCTGTGGAAGGGTATTCGGATCCGACAGTATACTAGAGTTCCTTTACTTATAGCTAACGTGTATATTTCTATGGAAAGAATTTTCTCCGTGGTATTTGTAGGCTATCATGTTGACAACAAGTTTTGATCAAATGCGTTTAGATTACACTACAACAAGTTACGTTGCCCTAACTCAAACAATCACGAATATCGTTGTCCTCTTTACTATTCTAAATGTGGGGAAATATTTATTAATGTGTATTACGTTATTAAAAAGCTTTGCCATATTTTATTTTACTTTATTTAACGTCCAACGATGTGAACTGATATCAGTTATTTAGTTATAAAGGCAACTACAGAATGAAAACAAATATTTTTTCGAAGACTTGCTCTACCGACCTATAGTGTTTTTTTTTTCAAACGTAAATCATACATTTATTGTTTGTACATTAGTAAATCGTAGACTAAATCGTATCGTAATATTAGACTAAACTAGCTGTGCCCGCGACTACGTCCGCGTGGAATATCAATTCTAGACACAGCTATTACTAAAATCATAGATAAAAAGCGTATCAAAACTCGACATCAAACCTTTGTGAACGATTTCGTTCTTCGAGGCGTGCCATGGCTCTACAATATCTAGTAGTTGCTTATACTGTGAATGTATAATTCTGAGTTTCGATACACGCCGGACCGTCAAAACAACAGACAGAAATGCCAACATCTGTCCAGCAGCTATTACGTAAATTGCTTCTTTTTTGTGTTTTGTTATAAGTAAGATATATATATCTATATACCGGTGTATAATCTATCACCATACCAAATTTCGTCAAAATCCGTCAAGTCGTTTTTGCGTGATACGCGTACAAACGACAGATCGAGAGACTAAAATTGTAAAAATAATAGAAATGTTGTAATTGATTCTCAGACCCCCCATGAGTATTTTTTCTTAAATATATTTAATGTACAGATTTCGACTTGTTAGCTTTTTATGATATGTATAGATTTCAACCGAAAATTCGAACAAAAATTATTCATTAAGTTTTATATTCCTAAAAACGTGCATCCAAAATCTATATTTCTTAAAAAAAGCGTTATGTTTGCTTGATGTATCTTTTATATAGTTTATACTATAATAAATTTAGTACGCAAAAATATATAAAGATATTTTTTTTAGAATAATTAGCACGATTGCGCGCAGTAATACGAATTCCGTTATATTTATGTAGTGGTGTAACAGCCAAGTGTTGTGCTAAAACCTCTTTCATGTATTCCATTAACTGGACCGTTTAAAATCATAAAGGTTTAGGTTGCGTATAAACGAATGTAGACCTCATGAGGCACAGGTCAATAGACTATTGGTAGCATAAGTTAAAAAAATACCTGATTCGAAAAAAAATACTGAAAAAAATTACAAAGATTTGAAAAATAACAAATTACATATTGTGAAATTATAACTTTTATGTAAATTGTATTTTTCAATTATTTTTTCTTTTGTACGACTTTCTTTATTAAGCCATGAAATTTACAATGTATGATGTCGTGAAATTAAAAAATATATTAAAAACGTAATCCGCCATTTTGAGAGATCTGGATCTTAAAAAATCAGCCGAGGGGTCAAATATACTATATAAATCTGTTTTATTACAGCAGTTTTCATTAAGTATAGTGAATACTGTTTATAATAATTGTAAATACTATCTGCTACTAATTTTACGACACCCAACTTTTTAGTGCCTATCGACTATAAACAAAAACTATATAATTTATTTACTAGTAATTTGAAATTAACTGACCGTTATTAAGATTAAAGTATTTCCTTTCCAAGTTTAATAATGAATACCGAAATTCTATTAAGATCGGTTCATATAAACTAGGAGATGTAATTGAATAAAATCTGTTCGGTACTTTTTGCGGGACGCGTTTCCAAATTAATTAGATAGGTCACATTTTTCTACATTTAAATAGGCAAAGGGTTTTTTGGCGGGATCTTAGTCTGTCATGTAGTAGTTTTTATATTTTATTCATAATCTTGTGTTATTAGACTCTATATTTTGTAATATTGCTGGTGTTTTACGTAATATAGTTCGGTTATTATGCACAAGTGAAGTGGATGGGAAATAATACCACGGAGCATGCATTCTGAGATGCCACCAAAACTCCATGGAAAGTTCTAACAAGGAAACCACCATCTTGTTAGAACATTATACTTATCACAAGACACTTACTTGGCAAAATCTTGTTACTTGACGCTGGCTAGTGTACAAATCGTGACGGAGCCAAAAAATAAAGAAGAAGAAGAAGAAATAGGAAAAGATAAAATAGTTCAGTACATTTTTCTTCTCTGTTTATCAATCGACTTTTTTCGTTTTGTATAGTAGGCGAATTGTGTAGGCGAAATCAAATTGTGGGCGAAGTGGAGGAGCTTAAAAAAACATTTTATTAAAATGAAACTTTTTTACATCGCCTCAATTTTTTTTCGTCCGTCTATCACATGTCGTATTACAGTCGCCCGCGGAGTATGGGGAAAGTGAAAGATGCTCGGTGGAGCAGCCATGGCCAATATGGCGGCGCTCATAGCTCAATTCAAAATGACTCAATGATTTAAATAGATATTTTGTTCAGTTTTAAAAAACATTAAAAACACGATTTTAATGCCCTAAATCGAATAATTTTCCGAAAATTACCAGTTAAATGTCTACGATCCGAAAAATAGTTTCATTTGCATCGTAGTTTCATAAAACCACACAAGTTTCAATTTATCAGAGCGTTTATTCGCTTACAAATTTGGCTTAATAGTAACTTATTTATATGATGGAATCAACAGAACGCCGCGCACAGAATGCGCTTATCTTAACCAACGTAGCGTCTGGCTTCTTAGAATAAAGACTGCTGAGTTGTACTCTCGATACGGTTGGATCTATAACAAGCCGTTGACAAGATTTAGTGTCATTAATAAAAAAATGAAACTTGTTTTTTTCATACCATCGACAAGTATTATGTCTTTATAAGTTTCTAATTGTCACATTTAAAGCTCCTTACGTCTACAATCTATATTATTTCTATCATACTCAATACAGATAGTAATACGTTTATATTAAATCGTAAGCAAAAAGTTTGTACGCGTTATTATGGTCGAATTTTATTATTACAGATTTTTTATTTAAAAACGTTTATTATACATATGCAAATCGTTAAGGTAAGTGCTTAAATCACTGTATAGCCTACATAATAACAACATTTTATAGCTACAATATTAATTTAATCAAAACTGACATCCACTAATTAATAGTTTAGCATAGGTTTGTACCTACTGTGTTCGAGGTTATTAATATTAATTTCACATTAATTAATTATATCAACTCTTATATTTCAAATAATTATAGCTTATCAAATCGGGTCCTCGTTAAAGTACCACAATTCATTAAAAAAAAAAAACAAAACAAAATATTGTTTTTTTTTTTCGGTTATTGCTACTGATTTAAGGGTAATATATTTTGTTATTCGTTTTCTTTTATAATAAGCCTGTTTGCACTGATTTGTGTTCTTAGTTGTTTTACAATAATTCCGATTATGGAAGTGCCATAAAGATTGTTTTAATTGAATGCGTTATACACAGCAAAATATTATGTAATACATTTATTTTTGGTCTTATTCAAGAGATGACCTATCTCGAACAATTTAATAATGAATAATTTAAGTCTTGAGTTAAACATTACAATGTAGTATCAAGTTATTATTTACACGCGTTATTCATTGTCGGAGAAAAATATGCTAATATTTATTGAGTTGAATGTTTTGACCGAAAATAAAACTTATTTTTATTTACTACCACTTTAAAATAAATACCGTTAAGTGTAGCTCCATTGTTTATAAATTCGAATGATACATAAGGTAAATATTTATTTCAGTCGAATATTGCTGTATAAAATTGCTATTACAAAATATTTTATATTAGAGATCCTTTTTAATGAAAGCTTCTTTAGACATTAAACAAAAGAAACGGCCAATCAATTTCTTTCTACCTTTTTTTACGTATTTCGTTTGTGAACAAAACTAAAGTTATATAATAAAAATATAGCTAGTTTAGAAAGTGATCAATTTCAAAATGAAGGAACTTTTGATTTCATTCCAATTTATTAACGTACATTGCATATTATACATTTTCATACAGCCTCATCTCAATGTGCAGGTCTTGTTCGTAAGTACTAAACTTTCACTCACTTTCCCAATACTTGATGCGCTCTCCCTTACGGCCTCGATTCTCGTCAGGTGCCTCATCTGTTGTGACACCCATTTATTTTCATGACATATACATAATATTGTTGCGATGTACGCGCGTATGTCCAATACATATTACTGAACACACACACAGACATACCAATTAATGCAATAGACTAAGTAAAATGAAATGGAAATATTTTGATTTAGTCATACTTAAAACAGTAACCAAGACTGTAATCATTACATATTATAAAACAAACTCGTCCGCCGCGTCTGTCTGAATGTTCGCGATAAACTCAAAAACTACTGAACGGATTGTAATGCGGTCTTCACCAATAGATAGAGTAATTCACAGGGAAGGTTAAGGTATATCATTAGTCATGTTTTTTTGTTGTAAATTGGTTAAAATATAATGGTAATTGTTGAAAGAAGCGGAAAAGTCAACCCGCCTTAAGCGTTTCATGCACATAAGTATATATTTTTTTATTATCAGAGCAGGACAACATCCGCCGGTCCTGCTATATATATAGTGCTATGAGTCTTTAAAATAATGTCATCGTGCTAATTGAGCTACTATTGTATTTAATTTTATGAAGGAATAAATATAATTCATTCAAATTTAGAGATACTCATGTAAATTTAACTTGAAGTAACCTAAGTTTTCTATTTCATCAATTTCTATGTAAGAACTATACCAATATTAAATAAAAATCTTCTTAATAACACATTAGGAATCTATGATGATAGATTATTACCATAAATTACCGTAAAACAAAAAGGGTTTGAAACTGAAAATACAAGCAATTTGAATTTATTTACGGTGTCCTAGTCTATAAATTTGTAATGCTAAATTGAAAATCAATAGAATATTTTAAGGTGGTATTTACAAATACTTATTCATTCCAGACAACCATTATCAAGTACTGGAAAACACTCACTATTAAATTTATGCAGCTTTTATTCCACAATTCTAGGGTCTTCGGCATGTATAACAAGACATAAAAGGGATATGGTGGTTTAATATGTCCCAGTCTAAACTTCTAATGACATACTCGTAAACTTATAATTGGGATAAGAAAAACAATAGCCATCGTTAAATATCTGATTTTTTAATATCCAACTTCTAGAAGAACGAAATATAGTAGAAAAGTTTGCTTCGGACATTTAATTAACACTCTGTGCTTAAATTAGTCGTAGACAGTTCATGGTTTTTCAAAACTCAGCCAAAAGTTTGTGAAGGTTTTGCATGCGGCCTAGTTTAGAGTTAGTTTTAATAGTAGCCTGGTAATTTTAGAACTAGATAATACAACCAGCAAATAGTGCCATTTATTGAATTGTAGTGTACCGTATTTTCTTTTTTGCATAATCTAGATATACTGTACACTTAGACACAATAGTACATGCGTTATGGTGTGTCTAAAATACATGTCTTATAATCAACGCAAACGACGCCGCATGGGTAAAGCTCGTGATACAAATGTTAGAGAATAGATTAAAAATTACATTCTTGGGATATGACATGCTCATTATGACTCACACCTTGAAATATATTTAACAACTAGCTGTGCCCGCGACTTTGTCCGTGTGGAACGGAATACAAAACACTGTGATTAATGAAACAATCTGAATTTATATCTGTATATCTTGTATATTTGTAATGTAATGTGTCAGGCTAAAAACTAATAATGGTCGTACCCCTTTGTCACTTCAATAATAGCTCAAAATTAGGGCTTCCAAGTTCCTTTGATGTGTGTAAAAACTGTAGGCCTAGCTATAGTGCTGCATCTATCGTCATACAGTCAGATAGTTCGTAGCACAGGATGGTAATGTGTGCCCACATCTAAATTTATTGTGAACATGGACAAAATTTCGTAACGATACACGCAGGTATAGGAGTTCATTACACTAATATTATAATTTAACAACTCTAAAAAACAATATTAACCCTTGGACTGTCCAAAACCATAAAGATTTAACTTCTATACAAACAAATGTAGACCTCATGAGGCATAGGTCAATAGACTATTGGCAGCATACGCTTAAAAATACCTCATTTATCACAAAACTTTGAAAAATAATAAATGATGAATTGTATAATAATAATTTTCATGTAAGTCTTAAAAAATCAGCCGGGGGCTTATAATATTCTTTCATATATACTTCACATAGCTCATTCTTATTATTTTTTTTATGTTATCCTTTCTTTTATTTACACTGCCTGCAGTCTTTTTTCTCCACTGTACCGCTGAAAGAAAATGCAAGCTCCCTAATGCATAAACCAAAAAGTATTCCTTAATTCAAAGCGTAATTAAGACATTAGAATCAAGTTAAATTTATGAAAATTATAATTCGAAGTAAGCCTAAAAAACACAGAAATTATCTCATTGTTATCTACACTCTTCCTTGCAGTAATATTCTTACGACGGTAAGCCAATAAAATTATAAGTTTAGCGCCATCTCTTGTCGTCAAAAATGTAGTCTGTTATTGCTTCTAAAGACAATATTTTTTTACATTTACGTTCAATTAATTTATTCTCTTTATTTTTTTATTATAATATAAAGTGATAAGATTCAATAACTTGAGGCGGACCCTCTCAGCGGCCGTCTCCGCCAAAGGAGGGCCGGTGGAAGGAGGCGGAGTTTTTTCCACCTCCGTAGTTGAACCTGAAGGGATGGGCTGGGGGGGGGGCATCTTCTCATTGCACAGATTCAGCTGACAAGGGGAGGTAGCTGATTATGTACTCAGTTTACCTCCTATAAGGACGGAGCCCGGCGGCTGCTTTGCCGGGCTGACCGCTGGGGCGACGTGGTGATAGCTTTGCACAGTCCCATGTTGACCTAACTAAAGTGGCGGTCGGTACACCGTGGGGTTTGGGTCCGTGCGAGTCGGACATAACACACTCTCTCCCCTGAGAGGGTGGGTATCCATAATGGATTTCCCCACGTTAATTAAAAAAAAAAGTAGTCAACGTTCGAAGGTTATCAATCTAACTCAACTATCGATAGTGTAATTTCATCAATAAGTTCAAAAGCGTGGGAGGAAGTTTCTCGGTTCCTTTACCGGTTACATTGATGTAACGATGCTCCCGTACTCTTTGAATACAATATGTAATTAATATGTCATTAGCAGTATAACGCATTGTAATATTCAATTCCAAATAGAATTACTTGTCATATTTGTTTTAATAGAATTAATGAATGTTTGAGACGGAAAATTGATTCATATAAACGTGACAAATCATTTGGCATATTCACACTTTTGGTATATACTTCTTCCTTTAATAGTACAACTACTAGCTACTCTACCCTTGTTTTGAACTGAAGAACTGATAAATACTTCTCTTTCAGAGTACTTTTCATGCCGTATTGTTAAAAACTGATAATGCGGGATACCCTTTCCATACACAACTTGGTTACTAGTTATTTTAACTAAGAATTATTAAAACAAATGCCCTTACGTAATACTACGGTTTGAAGGTCAATTCCAATTAAAAAATGTTGATGTAAATTCTATGAATTTTGATGTTATTTTTTAAGGCTACATACTAATTGAATTGCTATAATAAAAATATTAGCAGTCACCTGGGATTTTGTCTGCATGTAATGGACGCTATATATAAACGTTGTGCAACTCTAACTGTTAACGCAACGCCCGCAATGCTTTTTTCCAACTTTATTTAACTTATCGTAACATATTTTGGTCTATTTAAACAATACCTTTACGTATTATTATAGTATTTGCTGCATGTTTATATATAAGCTATATTATTGAGAAGTTTCTTTTTTTTTTCGAACTGACTTACACTGTTGGCTTCGTAAGACGTCTACAGTTCCACCGGAGTGTTTGAGAAGTTTCCTCAAAATCTGTTCGGTAGTTAATGCGTGAAAGGGTTACAAACATCCATTCATCCTCTTAAATATACTCGATCATAATATTAATAGGATTTTACAAAACTTGTTTTTCTGATATTTCCATTGTAGATTGTTATAATCATCTGAAATAATTAACCATTATCAAACGCACATAAATAAATAACAAGCATCTAATAATTATGTATGTGTATGTTGATAACTTACATCATTTAAGTTATAACTTGTCGATAACGATATCATATATATATATATAAACTACGTTTATATACACGTGGTGACTAATATTTAAACAATTCCGTCCAGTTTTGGAAGACATGCCTTAATTTGGAATATTTGTCGAACCTTCTTTACTTAGAGTTGTTCTGGCATGATTAAGCAATTTTTACAACATATCAATGACATGCTATCCATTGATTACATTCATTGCTATGCAGACAATAGTACCGCAGACGCATATGATCCCTCGTTCCCCCTTTGTGGTAGAGAGCCACGAACAACTTGCGTCTCAAATCGAGAATACATTATCTAAAGTATCCCGTTGAGGTCGGAACAATCTAGTCTGTTTTAATTCTGGTAAGACACAAGTTTATGCGTTCACTGATAAGAAATTTTGCCGTAGCACCACAATTCCAAGACACACAAGACACGACGTTCAGTTCCGTAGTTCTGGAAGACAAGGTTTAGTTTGCATCCAAAAAGATCAGTATTTTGAATAAAGCGAACCGTTACTTTACTCCTGGGCAAAAACTGCTATTATACAAAACGCAAGTCCAACCCCCATATGGACTACTATTGCCATCTCTGGTAGGGAATATCCAGATACCAACGTGGGCCATTTGACTCGGCTTAAAGATGAGCTGTGAGAATTATTGACGATCCCAAACTCACAAACGGTATCGAACTATTAAGTCTAAGGAGAGACGTCGCCTTTTCATATATGTTCTATAATTTGTATGATGGGTTGTGTTCCGAGGAATTGTTTAACATTATGCTTGTGGCGTTTTTTTACCATCGCACCGCTCGGCATCGCCAGGCAATCCACTCTGACACCTTGAACCCAAAATGGTCACGGACGGTCCGGTTCCAGAGGAGTTTCCTCCCGTGAACGATCCGGTTATAGAATGAGCTACCCGCTTTTCCAGGGACTGCACTATGGGGTGTTTCAAGAAGGAAGTAAACAGGTTTTTAAAAGGTCGGCAATGCGCAAGTGATACCTCCGGTGTTGCAAACGTCCATATGCTACGGTGACCGCTTACCATCAGAGGCCAGCATGCTTACTTGCCACCATCGTATTAAAAAAACATAAAAAAATATATAAGCGTTAAACGCATGGTATTAAAAAGAAACACGCGATAACAGAACTCTTTAAACTGTTCAATCTGAAATTATTAGTATATAGTTAAATATAGAGTGAGCGACCGAGCTTCGCAAAATTTGGCAATAATGCATGTACCACAAAAAATTACACGATGGCGTTACATGACATTGAATAATTAATTGTAATAAAAAGTTTTTTTTTGTCAAATCATATTTTTTCAAGAAAGACACCTATGCAGGTAAATTTAAAAAACAAAACTTTACCTAAATACAAAATTTGATCCAAATGGTTAGGACCGTTCCTGAGATATACTATATAAATTTATACATAAGATTTGCTTGTTTAAATTTATTTGTAGTGTATTAATAACTCTCACTAGCGCTGGAACTGTATACTTAACAATAAGAATTAAAAAAGACCGCTTAATTTAGCTGCGATCCTGCCAGCTAAATTTAACTATGTCTTAAGGCCATTGACTTTGTACAATTATATTTTAAGCCAATTACTATTGCCGATCTTTCAATTACCTGATGCCATAGTTGAAATTCAATATAATATTAATATTTCTGTATAATTTATAGAAGTACCTTTTTTTCTTGTATCTGTCTTTCTTTTTATTGTATTCGCCTGGACGAGGTTTATATGAATAACATATTTTAAAAGTCGTATGAAAAAGAGAAAAAAAGTTGGTTAAATAATTTCCATACAAAAGTGAGTGAGTGAGCGAGACAGAAGAAACTCCCTACTGTAAAATATTGACACGATTGACAGATAAACGTGCAGTTGCTTATTTAATTACATTATCGTACTAGTAGAAGAGAGAATTTGATCTCATTTTCTTTGTTAGTACACTCATGCGAAGCCGCGCCGAGCAGGTAGTACATAAATAAATTTCCAATTCAAACGGATTTCACTTGAAAAATACATACTTTATGTAAAGCATGCTCCAGATCGTTTAAGAAACGTAGAAATAAAGTAACATAATTTTTTAACATACGCCATTTCCGAGTTTGGCATTCATATGAGAATTAATGCTAAATGAAGCAACCGTTCAATAGAACGGCTGCTCTATTTGTCATGGAATGTATCACAACAGAGTAATACATTGTACTTTGACAGCTCGATGTGATAAAAAGTCGATAAATATTTATCATTAGTCAAAAATACTTATGAAATATATTTAGAAGAAAAGATCTGTTCTTTATTATGTTATTTGAAATAGTCACTAATATGTTGAATATTAGAATATAATTGAATTTGTTACAACAACAAGTTGTTGTAACATACAATTAAAATTTTGTTTTTTTTTGTTTTTTCGAACTGACTACACTGTTAGCCTGGCAAGGCCTCTACAGTTTCACCAGACTACTAAGGGGAACGCTTAAAGCACTCACCCTATTTTATATAGGCGACTAGCACAAGGGCGTACGGCACACCTCGGCTTGGACTGTAGCCGAATATCCCGAATCTAACTAGCTTTTTTTTTTTTTTATTTTTTTTTTTATTAACGTGGGGAAATCCATTATGGATACCCATCCTCCCGGGGGAGAGAATGGGTTATGTCCGACTCGCACGGACTAAAACCCCACGGTGTACCGGCCACCGCTTTAAGTTGGGGCGGCATGGGACCGTACTGAGCTATCACCATGCCGCCCCCAGCGGTCAGCCCGGCGAAACATGGCCGCTGGGCTCCGTCCTTATAGGGAGGTACACTGGGTACACGACCAGCTACCTCCCCTCGTCCGCCGAACCTGTGCAATGAGGAGATGGGCCCCCCGGCCCATCCCCTCAGATCCGGCTACGGAGGTGGAAGGAGGCGGGCAAATCGCCGCCTTCTTCCACCGGCCCTTCTTTGGCGAAGACGGCCACTGAGAGGGTCCGCCTCTCGGGCCCTCTCCGCTTCCTCCTTCTGCGAGATAACCTCCTCGCAGAAGGAGGCCATCGCCGTCCAGGCGTCTTCGCTGCCGAGCATGGCCGCAACCACACTCGGCAGCGACAGATTTTCTCCCACCGCCGCAGCCAGAGTGCGGCGCTGCATCTCCCACGCAGCACACTCAGCCAGAGTATGCTGCGCGGTGTCCTCCTCAGCGCCGCACTCGTGACATGCGGCGGTCGGCTCCCTGCGAGCGATCTGTTGCAGGTACCAGCCGAAACAGCCATGGCCGGTCAGCACCTGCACCAGTCGGAACGTCAGGGAGCCCCACTCCCTATCAAGCCACTGCGGCAGGACCGGGCGGACGGCGTCCACCGTATATCGCCCATACCGCGCGTCCGCCAGATCCTGCCGCCACCGCTCTATTGCAACCACCATCCCTTCCTTACGCCTTACCTCTATCTCCCTGGGAGCCGGAGGCTCTCCCAAACGTTTTCTTGCCGCCGTGAATTCGTACACGGCGGCAAGAACCCCTGCCTCCAGCTCCCAAGGCAGGGAGCCGGCGAGCGTAAAGGCCGCCGCCGAGGACACGGTGCGGTATCCTCTGATTGCCCTCAGTGCCATAATGCGCTGCGCAACGCGCAGCGCCCGCACATTAGTGGCACCGAGGGCATCAGACCACACCGGAGCCCCGTAGACGGCCATCGCTCGCACGACTCCCATATAGAGTCGGCGGCACCCGGCACTTGGCCCCCCGATATTGGGGAGCAATCGGCCGAGCGCTGCCGCCGCCCCTGCTATACGCGGTCCGAGCCCCTCGAAATGGGGCTCGAACCGCCAGCGCCCGTCTAGGGTGAGGCCCAGATACTTCATTCGGGTCCGCCGGGCTCCTACCTATAGAGAGGCAGACTGGGTACACACCAGCTGCCTCCCATCGTCCGCCGGACCTGTGCAATGAGAGGATGAGTCTCCCGACTACATCCCCTCAGGTCCGGCTACGGTGGCGGGAGGAGTTGGGCAAAGCGCCGCCTCCTCCCGCCTGTCCTCCTTTGGCGGAGACGGCCACTTAGAGGATCTACCTCTCGGGCCCTCTCCGCCGCCTCCTTTTGCGAGATCCTCGCAAAAGGAGGCCACAGCTCGCCACGCCTGTTCGCTGCCGAGCATGGACAGAACCACGCTCGGCAGCGACAAATCTGATCCCACCACCGCCGTCAGAGTGCGGCGCTCTCCCTCCCACGCAGCACACTCAGACAGAGTGTGCTGCGCGGTGTCTACGTCAGCGCCGCACTCATGACAGGCGGCGGTCGGCTCCCTGCGAGCGATCTGGTGCAGGTACCACCCAAAACAGCCATGGCCGGTGAGTACCTGCACCAGTCGGAACGTCAGGGAGCCCCAACTCCTCCCAAACCACTCCCGCAGGACCGGGCGGACGGCGTCGACGGTGAACGTCCCGAAACGCGCGTCCGCCAGGTCCTGCATCCACCTTCCCGTCGCCTCCTCCCTCATCTCCCTCCATTTCGCCTCGATCTCCCTGGGAGCCGGAGGCTCCCCACTACGCTTCCTCGCCGCCGTGAATTCATACACGGCGGCGAGAACTACCGCCTCCAGCTCCCAAGGCAGGGAGCCGGCGAGCGTGAAGGCCGCCGCTGAGGACACCGTCCGGTACGCCCGGATTGCCCTCAGTGCCACCGTGCACTGCGCACTACGCATACAGTGCAACCACTGTTACTTCACGTCGGTTTTCTGTGAGAGGGTGGTACTACCCAGGGCGAGCCGACCCATTCATGCTGAAACCAGTAATAGCTTCAGCGTAGCTCTACCACCTTTTTTTTTTTTTTTTACGTGGGGAAAATCCGTAACGGATACCCACCCCGTCGGGCAGCGGGGGGTGGGTTATGTCCGATTCCCACGGACTAAAAACCCCACGGTGCCTCTCACACCTATTGGGCTGGGGAGCAGGAACTGCCAATGGCATTACTTCTGCTCCCCGACAGGTGTCGGCCCCTCATCAGGGGCCCCTTCTGCGGTCTGAGGGGTCAAGGTGGTAGACCCCTCAGGAGGGGGCGGGTGTTAGACCTCCCCCGACGAACTGTGGGAGTCGCTCGGCACAAGCGCCTCCACCACGCGGGCCTGTACAGTTAAACTCTGCTCAGGGCGACGGACGTGCTCGGGGCGACGGACGTGCTCAGGGCGACGGACGTGTAGCTCTACCACCTAGTGTAATACAAATAAAATGTAAAAGGTCTTGGGCTCATTACCGCGGTCCGAACAATGATATTCTTTATATATAAAACTATGTGAACTATGGTGACGTCTGGAAATGACGCCTCTCTCTGTGCATCCACCAAAAATATCTATACATGTTCTCAAGAATATGTGTTATATTGTTAGTGATGAAAAAATAAACCAGATCGAGTTTCTCGCCAATTCTTCTCGATGACTGGGTTGTTTTCCGATCCGATGGTAACTTTGACGTTCATAAGCGCCTCCGCAGGGCCTGAACCGAATAGAACCTTTTTTATTTCAAAAACGATCCCCACTAGCCCAGTCCTTTACCGACCAACATTTTGGCATGTCATGACCGTATCGTTACCGTATTCCAAAAGAGAATATTAGGCAGTTCCATGCAAATATTCCTAAAACTACTTTTTGTACTATCGTGGTCGTACTTCGAAGAGAGTTTATACGAAGTTTTAACCAAAATTTAGGTATGCTGTTGTTGACAGTATATTTTTTATTAGTAATAACATTTTATGAGTTATTTAAGTCATGTGTATGTCATGTATAGCAATAAAATTATCCAGTCGTGGGCGTGTAACGAAAATGATTTACGGTCTCGTCACGAAGTATGAAATTGTTGGTTACAGTCCAAACATAATTAATTACACGTAATTATCCGTGAATAACATTTATAGAAACTCCCCAAAATTTCTGGTGGCAATAAATTAACGTGCATTCCATTTTTCATAGCGACGGTCACCACTAACTAATATATACGAGTATCCTGTAAGATTTTTAATTCAGTATTATTCTTTCACTTAAATATCAAGTTTTAGATTTCAAAGACTAAAGCATATATATCTCGACGAAGTAACACCGGCTATGGTCAAACGGCAGGGCTTTATGGGTATAGTGAACCTATTATAATTATCAAGGCATCTAGAACACAATGCCAGAAACATTTTAACATTGAAATAATTATTACTTGTAATTTTTTTGTGTTTTATGTTTATAATTATTTTATTATACAGTAAATAAAAACTATATCAATAAAATTTAGTCTAAAGGAATTAACCAGAATGTCATGGATCATAGTTAGGTACCTACCTAGTCTTGAATTGTCATAAACCTAGCACTATCTTAACAACTAAACATCTCCTATTCGATTTTAAGGAGTTTACTGGTGTATCTTCGAAATCCATGGTCCAATATTAAAGAAATTAAAATGGGGGTTCCCCTTTGAACATATCCTCTTTCCAATAAAAAGATAACTTTCCTAATCGGTTTATAAATGACAAAATTATGAGGTAACAAAAAAAAAATACAACCGAATTGATAACCTACTTCCTTTTGAAGTCGCTTAGTAATGAGTGTAAATAACAAGTTGTGATTGTAATATATATAAATTTAATTAGCCCAGAAAATAGTACGATTATTTATAAATATCACAAAGCTTAACAGCGACGATTGTAGTCTAGATACAACGCTGTGAGCATTTCTTTCTTTGAAAGATATATTAATCTTTTTCATCGAGAATCCATTCATGTACCTATCTACAATTCTTCCAAATAGTATGATATTATATGTGTATATATAGACATTAATTAATTTCACAATATACATATATGTACTCATTTTGTATGTCTCATGGTCGTATTTTAATTTGACAATAATTTCTATAATCAATTATAGAATATGATCGAAAAGTCGATTCGTAAATTAAGCCGCTTTTCGTCTTTATCTGTGTGTTACTTTAGTTCTTCTAAATTATGTAATATATTTTAATATTAAATAATAATAATTAACTATTATAATATAAATAAATAATTAATATTTCATCCGAAACGTTGATATGTATAATACATGTGTATTACATTGATATAAAGTAAAGTCAATGCATTCTAATGGAGTCATTAGAAGGAGTCTTTCGGTGGTTATATCGGTAACGCTGACTAAACATTATTTAATACATCAAAATAAAGCAGTACAAAATTGTACACGTGAAAAAGTTTGAGATAGTATACGTCTACATTTTAAGGATAACATTTTTATACTTTTTTATTAAAAAATAACTAATTATTTACAACTGTAAAAATATTCCTAATGGACTGTATTTTGTATTTAATAGAAGATGTTTACTGGTTGAACTAATATAATAATAAGACAAAATAAAATGGTACAGAACTGTTGCTCGGTGTAGGCGCAGTCACAAAGAGAGTTATTACCACAGAGTTCATCATCTTGCTTACCAAAGACTACATAGAATTAAATCATAGAGAATTACAAACAAGTACTATATTATGTACCTATATTCTCTGTAACTTCTATGCTTTTAAACTGATTTTAAATATTGAAGTGGCACATAAAGGATCTATTGCGTTTGGACACTTGTGACGCTACATTAGTACATTGCACCCACGCGAAACCGGACCGCGTGGCTAGCTTTATTATAAATCGACTAAGTTATATATTATTGTTATTGTATTTTAACGGATTAACGTAGTTTCATAGTTACAATCTAATAGAAGAGGTAATATGAAGAGCATAAAATAATATAATAAACAAGTTTGCAAAGCAAATGAATATTTGCGGAGTAATATAATGAACATCTGCACTTAAGAGTGAAAAAGCGGCTAATGTGTTTTTATGGGGAAAAATTACACTTGAAAGCCTATGATTATATCGTGCAGGTAGGATGTACAATGTACACATTACACATAACTGTCATTACACCATGATTAGAGCCATAATAACTTAAATTAGATTATGTGAATTGCTCAGTAAACTATCGTCTATAGGGTTGGCTTTAATGTCGTATAAATTGTAATGTCACAAAGTCTAATCTAATATGTAACGTATTTAGTAAAAAAATCCTATATTAAGTGGTATTAGGATTGTGTTTATTTTATCCTTGATTTGCCGAATGTGATGTATATATTTAAATAAAATTATTTATTCTGGTTAGCGTAAGCGCTAGGTAAAGCGCTAAGTCGATTTTGAGTATATTTTTCATATACAGGATTTTTAGAGTATAATTTAAGCAATATATTAGATATAATTATTTTGCATTATAATGATTTCCAAATCGGCTAAGAAGGAAAAGCAAAATTGAATTGAGCTAACTTAGTAAGTAAATATCTTGAATTATGATGATAAAAATACAACAAAAACAAAAAAAATAGCGCAACAAAACACGTAGTTCTCAGAAAATAACAAAACCATTTCCTCATAAAAGGAATCACGAGCAAGTTTTAGAATTACAATATGTCTAATACTAATTTCGTTAATTATTATATTATATATGAATATCAATAATACTATTAAAAGCTATAAAATTACTTCAAGTAATTACGCAAGTAAATACGAACCTATGAATTATGCTAAATGGAGTGTTAAAATAATGAATATTTAGTCTATGATATCTAATGAGTGTTATTCTCTGCAAATACTCGTCGTGCACATAAATTTCGCGCAAAACGGTATTTGTAGATAGTAATTTATGGCGGACATAGAGCTGTATCTTTATGTCCGCATTTAAGACTTTTATTATCAGTAAAGCGAAACGTGTCGTGAGGAGATTATTACAGATTATCGGTATTGCATGTTTACAATAAAAATAGTATAACATAAAATACATTTGACAAGATGTCATTAAATGTTACTGAACAAAAATTTCGTAAAGATCTATAGTATCTATTAAAATTAAACATTTATTTATACGTATATCTATCGTAGCTTAATCACTGCATATTATAAAATAAAGTCGACCGCCACGTCTGTCTGTCTGTTCGCGATAAACTCAAAAAATACTGATCGGATTGTAATGCGGTCCTCACTAATAGATAGAGTAATACATGAGGAAGGTTTAGGAATATAATTTGTCAAGGGTTTGTGTAAATTGGTTGAAATGTATTGATAATTGTTGCAAGTGTTATATATAGTAGTGGAATGCTTACTATAAGCATCTATCTTCTTAAAAGTGGTCACATAAAATGAGGTGATTGGAACGCTATTTAGACGGATACAGTATTATCCTTATCAAATTAAATACATTAGTTATCTTAAGCATTTGATGCACATAAGTATATATTTTTTATTATCGGGCTAGGGCACCGTCCTCAGGGCCTGCCAGTGTATCTTATAATTTTAAACAAATAATTCTTATACATATACAAATATTACAATTTTAAATGAGGGAGTCTTGTATATATTCTTGCATATACCAATATATACAATAAATTCACTTTGGGAGTGCTCTAACTATCTGGATCAAATTTGGTTTATAGATAAAATTTTTGTTTTTAAATTTATCTCATTAAAAAAAAAACATTTTTACAGCAAAATTATTAGACCATACTGGTACTTACGTTTTAGCCAATGGATGATGACCTACCAACAGTTACTTTAAAAAATGTTTAAATGGTGCTATATGATTAAAAATTCTATACACTTACATGCAATAGCAAAGATGCAATTATTGTGTTAACCAAGCGAACAAAGCTGGGTCGCCCAGGTATTTTACTACTGTAGACTTAATAAGTGCTCGGAACCGGTAGTCCTGTGGTTATAGAAATAAGAACCAATTAAAAATACACCGTTCGGGATAATTAAAAGAAAAATGTATTTTAAGCGAAGAAACTACTTTTTACAATTTAAATAATATGACGTTGTTCGAATTATCTTCTTATCTATATAAAAATAAATTATCGTATGTATGTAAACGCATCACTTCAGACCGGCTGAACTCGTTTGGTAAAATCTTTTTTTTTGTTGTCTTTGTAGTTGTCAAGGTAAATAAGGTTTGTATAACTGAATGTGTACAGAAAAGTGAACAATTTAATATTAAAAATTCTCATACAAAAAAATGAGCGAGCGAATGAAACAAAAGACAGTAGCTCCCTAATATCTACAAAAATATCGACAGAATTAATAGAGTGACGTTCAGTTGTTCGGCTTCCATTTTATTTAATCGCAAGTTCGTACTAAAAAGAGAAGATTTATTTGATTTTCCGCATTAGTACAACACATACGTTAAATGTTACTTATGGGAATGTTCATAGTTTTATAATATGAATTATTTACATTTTAATTATTCGCTAACGGATTGCTTTTTTTAATACTTAACGGTAATTCCTTATGCGTTTATTACTCATAATGCATTCTTAATTAGTTTTAGCCCGCACTGCGGTTAGCTGCGGGCGGTTATTAACTTCAGAACTGTGTATGCTGTAATTGTAATCGAGATGGCAGGAAGTCATAAAAGGCGCTTTCTGGAAAATTATGCTTACAATTTTGTTGCATTTTTTTTTTAAGTTGTCCTTCTTTTGGCACGTTTTGGGAAAATGATTTAAGTGTATTTTTACGATGCCCGCGCACACGGACACACAAAAGTGACACCGTGAAATTGCTCGATAAAATTGGTCTATAAAATTTTCGTGAGAACTGATAACTATATTCAAGGTATTTATTTAAATATATATAAATCTACAACACATGTTTTAATAAGTCGAGATAAAAAAATACATTCATACATTCATACATTAATAAATTTGTGTATTTGTGTGTGATTTTAAATTATGTATGGTGTTGAATGATTTTGTTTTCGAACTGATTACACTGTTGGCTTAAGGCCGCTACAGTTTCTGGACTACTGGTGAACGATAATTTATTTTGAATAGTATTTATTTATGTCGATCGACGCAACGGACCAACTCGCTTACCACTGAGCTCTCATCACTTTGGTTTATGACGACATAAATAAAAAGTTATTCTGAATTTATGCTGATATTTTGTCGCATATATTTTTATAAACGCGTAGTAATTTATTTCGTAAATAACAATTATGATTTCATAATACAAAATACTATATTAGGTACCGTTGAAATCGTTTGTATGTAAGTATGTATAACCGTCATAAATATAAAACGGCATTAATGAAACTGTTTATTAAATTATAATGTAATAACAATAATGTATAAAGCAAACTGATAAAAGGAATACATACCGACAGTAAACCTAAAATCTATAAGACCCACTTAAAAAGTTAATAATCTAAAAACTACTTTTTTTATCTCGAATATTCTTAAAAAAACTATCATTCACCACCATATATAATTTAAAATCACACACAAATATAAAAATATATTTATGTATGAATATATTTTCTTATCTCCACTAATATAAAACACGTGTTGTAGATTCATATATATTTAAGTAACTACTTTGAATATAGTTATCAGTTCTCACGAAAACTTGACAGACAATTACCAACCAACTTCATGGTGTCGCTTTTAGGTGTCGGTGTATACTCGCATCGTAAAAATTCACTCTCATAATTTTTTTCCCCAAACGCGCCAAAAGAAGTACTACTTCGGTAAATAGACCGTAACATACGTCTCGTTACCTAGAATTCGAGATGGAGGTGTGATGCAAATGGTATGAACACAAGAGCCAATGTTTGCGTTCCGCCAAAGAGATTTAGCGCACAGCGCGTAGCTTGATGTGTGTTCCGTCTAGTACGCATTGTTTAATTTTACATGGTTATCGTTTCTTTATAATATATTCAATGCGAATTATATCATTGTTAAGTAACATAGTAAAATAAACATGATCTAACCGACCAACTATCATTTCAATAATAACGAAGCTAGATGGCGAAACAGACCTTCACTTAAATAATTTAATTCCATAAAGTGTTATTAGATGTTATGTGGTTGTTGTTGCCATTTAAGTATATTATTATACATAGTATCAATATGTATATGATTATTATGTATAGTAAACTGTGTTTCGAAAAAAATAATATTAATGCAACTTATAGCAAAAAGTTATGAGAACAGCAGATCTATCATTCGTTTCTTTAATAAGTTACGTAAAAATTGTTAAATTAGTCGCAGCGACACTATTAAAGATGAAATGAAACTGGTTCCAATGGTTATGTAATTATGATTCAAGTTATACCGCAGCGGAAGTAGTGATGAGTCGAGCACGGCGCGGCACCACTAGCCGGAACTGCACATAACCACGTCCGTTCAATTGTGTCATTCTGGATACTTCACTATTTGTGTACAAGTAACAATATGAGTATTCTCACATACAATTCCTCTCTATAATGTAGTCTCTATCTCTATAAATAGTATGTTGTAAAGATCATTGTTTTTCCTATAATATATGTAAGTACCCTTAATGACATTTACAACGTACTATTTATAGAAGCACATAAATAAATATGTATTTTTAAAATCATAAATTACATACGATCGTATCACTCCTCTGAGGTTTATGGTAAAGTTCGATCTTATTAATGTTACTATATTTAAGGGTTTGAATAAAATGCTAGAACAAATTAAAATTGGAAAATATTATTCACTTAACGCTGTGGTCACAAGGTCACCTTGTGAGGCGGATTCTCTGTATGTCAATAAAATGTACGTAGACACAAAATCAATAAAAAGAAGTTGTATACTACTATTTAATATACATATGTCGATTCAATTGTCTACGATAAGTATCTACACTACGATTTGGCAATAACCAAATTTGTATTATATTTGCGGCTCTGTTGTAATAAAAATAAACAGATCCTATGATATGACAAGCAATCTATATTAAAGTACTTTAATAGCTGTCAAAGCAATAAATTTTAGATATACATTTGCCAGGAATAAACTGGCGGCTGCTCTTTATAATCTATGATAGTTTATGGTAGATTATCACTTATACGATATAATTTTTATAGACAACGCTAAGCGTTTACGAGATTAAAGTGTTATTACAAGTATTCACTTAAGTCCAATTTTTTCATAAGGTCATGTCTTTAGTAAAGACTATTCATAATTATTAGTTATTATTATCACCCAGTTTTAAATATTCACGAATGTGAATGCAGATAAGGAATATTTGTACTTGATGCTAATATAAGTATAAATTATACTAAATTATTGATACATTAGTTAAATTTAGCAATACTTATTTATAGCTAAAAGTTGACAATCAATTGACCAACAAGTACAAGATGCAAATCAGACATTGCTATTAGTGTTTTAACATTTTGGAAATTGTCGAGTAATATTTAACGGATGCTTGATAACAGAAACAAGTTATGTTTTATAAAATACTAAATACTTTATCACATATTAAATAATATAGTTCTTCATAACAACGGACATAGACATGTACGAGCACAGGAGGGTAACTGCACCCTTCAGTAAGTTATGCTCCCAAAACGCTGAGTAAAAGTTGTAAGCAATATTCTTACATGGAGTAAATCTAATACAGCAGCGATCTTTCGCATCGATTTTACAAAGCGCAAATTCATAGACCTCACTTCAAGGCATCCCTATACCTTTTCTAAAGCTTTGTGAAGGTTCTTATTTTCAGATCGAATGACAAGGATCTATAATACGATCATGGGCCTTTGAGGTTTACGTAGAGTAGTGATATACGGACTATCGAATTGTCACTCCGTAAAGGCCCTCATAAAGCGCTATAAGCTACACAACGTGTAGAGCTTTTAACAAATGGAATCGCATGAGGCCAAAATACCTCACTCGAGAATCACTCTCATCGTAGATTAAAATATATATATATGCAACTGCAACCTTAATTCCAAAAACCGGATTCAACCGATGACGTGTGCTATTTTTAGCTGTGACCAAATTCGCAGCATCTTTGTTGAATCTACACCACACATTAGTGTATTGTTCCCGTAATGATGACATTAACATAATGAAGAAGCGCACCACGTACGTACGATCTTTGGAACAGTGCACGATATATCTCGATAACTGGATCTCTACCTATCATTGAGTTACGCTCCGATAATGAGGATAGGTTGAAGATAGGAACGGTATTTTTTATAGTTGTCTAATTTGGGTTCAAGGCAAAATATCAAACATGTTAATTGTATCTAGAAATACTAACAATACTACCTCACCTTGAGAATTAACCTCCACCGCATGAGTCCTCACTTGCGCTAGCGCGTATATGGTGGAGCGTCTTTTGCGTACAAAATTGCGTTTGCCGCGAAATTCGGCGCGATACCCAATGAAATGATTTGCAATGATTCTTTTTTTAACATGGAACATAAAGAAGCGAAATGCTGGTGACGACTCCTAAAAGTGTACCACCGGCTTCAGGGGATAGGATTTATTGGTAGTATTTCCATTATCGCGAAATTCTTTCTAGATCCCGTTCTAGATATAAATTGAAGAGTCCCAATAGTTAACGCTCGATGGCCTCTTGTGCGCGAGGCTCGGTTACATATACCGTTGGTTACCGGCGCGATATTTTTACTGTGGGCATTTCATCGTCATACTTAACTCTTTGTTGGTTATGTAGGGTATGTCATTGTTGATTACGTTAAGCTCAGCCGCAGGTGGATCCATAAATCCCATGGTGTATGTGGGAATAAATTGTGGGAAACAAAAAGTTCTAATTTTGATAACAAATACAGCTGGAATTATATGCTATGAAATCTTTAGTGAAGTTTGCTACGTACCAAACAATATGTGATATAGGTGCACTTACATATTTTGGCGGTTACATAATCGTGCAGATGTTGGATAATACCTATAGATGGCTAATACTTACTAAGGAACCACCAAGCTACCATAGGCGTGTGTTTACGGAACTGCTATTGAGGGTAGGTAGGTCAGAAGTTACGACTCATTGTTATGGTACCTCACCCTTTATGTCCCCAAGGTGTGGAGTTTCACCTAACGATTTTCATCAGTTTTCTGTAAACGGTTGACTCTCGGTTGTTTTGTACAATGAAATACTAAGAAATACTCATTCATTTTATACCAGACATTTAAATCAAATTACATTGTAATACATTCTGAAGATCAAAGTCTAAAATAGTTCAAGAGTAAATTTCAAGTTTCATGCAATTTATAATAATCGCAGATACCTGTCTTCACTTTTTTCGTATTGTTTGCACAACTGCAGTCACAGATATTTACTATATTAAAAAGGAATTTTTTCAATACGAGTACATCAAAATTTATAAAGTTCATCTGATGGTACGTAAAGTACTTGTATATTCTAGGAACTATGTTAGCAACCGAGAGATGGTATTCTATCACCTGTCTGAAAACATGAGATATTTAAGCGACTGTGTTAATATGGCTACTTTTATACACGGTTTCTATGGTTAAGATATGGTCATACACGTGTTATTATATAAATCGACGTAAAATTACATGTCAAGAAATTAATACAAAAAAATCTTATCTAATACAAATCCCAACTCTCTTTAATCTCACACAAAACTGACACTCTCATGTATCAAATAATGTTTTTAGTTTGAAATCTGTTATCGGAACAGTAGATAAAATATTTTTCATTGTGATAACTATGAGGACAAATACATCGTAACCAATATTATGAATGCGAATACTACTGTGTTTCACGTCTAGGGGATGTTTGGTCTTTGCACAGATTGTAATCTGGTTGATGAAATATAATGTTGTAATAGTTATTTGAATAACATGTTTAAAAGCCAAGCATTTAAATATAAGTGGAGTTCACGAATTTTTCTCTGCGCTTTAAAGTGTCTGTCAGAAGTAGTGGTCAGCCGAAAGTGTCTGGTTATACTGGATACTACTATTTTAAAATGATATTTTACAAAACATATATCAGCCATACAAATTTAAGTAAAGTAGTTCTTATTATTACTCACCTTTACTTTTGTCACAGACTCAACTCTGTCCGTGTGGAAGCGTTCTAAGTAGGTACATGAAATATTACTCATTTTTTCTTTTTTTTTTCAAACTGACTACACTGTTGATCTGGCAAGGCCTCTACAGTTTCACCGGACTACTAAGGGGAGCGCTTAAAGCATTCACCCGATTTTATGTAGGTAACCAGCACGGTTTCCTGTTTCACATTTTCGTCCCTATTCCAAAATCACACACATAAAAATATATCCAGCAACCGAGCAGAAAGATGTCACACATCAAAAGTTAAGTAAAGTAAAGTTAAGTAAAGTAAAGTTAAAGTTAAGGTAGCGTATATTTATTACTGAGTTCTGCAAATATTTAAATACTAGTCAATCCCCGTAGTTTCATTTGTGTTAATGTGGATTGTTGGCCTATCCCCATGGACAGTGTTTATTTCTGGATAAATGGTACCCTATGGCCTTTTCTGGACCTCATACAACCTGTATGAAAAATTTTGTGATCCTCAATTGAGTAATTAAGTCGTAGAAACTCACAGTTTATTTTTTTCTAGGCATCATTCCATCTCAAATGCTGTAATACTATTCCAATCGGCTAATGATGTATCAGTGAAATTATATACGACGTGGGTCTATGCACTCTAAGCGGCCGCAGAGCGAGTTCGCACGAAATATGAGATGTTTACGATAATAAGCGTGTGATTTTCCGTTAGCATGTTTACACTTCGACATTGCCTTCTAACTATGAACATTAATATGAGATCTATAGACACCAAAAGTGCCCTCTGTATGAAGTCAAAAAACAAATACATACCAATCGTCTGTCCAGCGGGATTTACTATCGGTAACATTTCAGGAATTGCCCTATTTGTATCATATACTTTTATATATATACTAAGAAAACTTGTTTGGAAGTTCAATCCCAAGGAGTTAAATATGTATAGAATTTAACCCCTTGGGGATGAATTTCCAAAAATGGTTTCTTAGTTCTAATCTACGTTATCTATACATATGATGAAAATACAGTGCCTTTCGAGACTTATTCGATGCGGAATTCTTTGTAGATGCTTCTAGAATACAATTTTTTTGGATTCCATTGATCCTTTGCCAGTTTTTTTTTACCACCAATAAAACAAAAAGACACACGAAGCGAATAGGCCAGGTATCAGCTAATTAATATATGTATAACATATTCAATTCCGGTAAAAAAACTCAATTTATCTAGATCTACCATTTAAACTGTACGTTGTCTATTCGTTATTGTTAGGAAAGTTGTTAAATTGACAGTTTAAAAAGATACAATTAACAAAATAAAAGTAGTCATGCACGCGTTCAGATACGTACTTTGATTCAATATCTACGCAACAAATTGTTGTCGGATTATAATTAGGTTAAAACTGTTTTTAACTGTTTAAAATATTGAAAGAATCATTTGCTATCAAGTAATAAATACATCTCTTTAAATTGAATGTGACACGTGTGTGCGTTTGTGTGTGTGTGTGTGTGTGTGTGTGTGTGTGTGTGTGTGTGTGTGTGTGTGAGAGTAATGTGTGATATTTGTATAAATGTTTTACACAATATGATTTGAGTGTGGTGTCAAAGTAGGATCATGTTTTTACCGGGTCATAATAATTTTGCATCTATAATTCCTTAATTATCATCAGGTATAATAGATATTTTAAAACTTTGTTATAAAAACTACCAGTTCACTTTGTGAATAATACATTTATTCATAAAATAATTAAAAAATACAATTCCATTTTAAACAAAATTGCATAGTTAATTAAGTGCGTAACAGTTTCGCAGAACCTCGTTTAATTTATGACAATGAGTAATGCTATTAAGTAAGTAAGCACGAGCAAGCTGGCCTCGCCCCATCAACTGAGATTCGAATACAATTTTGTAGATTTTTTACACAAGTTTTATTTCTGTATGTGGGATTTTTTTTCTAATTAAAGTAAATTGCCAACCGCAAAGTTATTTGGCAGGTATTATTCTATACTTTTTATTTTATAATTTTTCCATCATTTTTTGTCTCAGGGACGATAAAGTTGGAAATGTTCCGTTAGCGTAGATATCTTTAGCGATCAAGGTTAACGAGACTAGACAATTTCCAGTTTATTTTTATGGTCAGTCACCGTTAATTTTTGTGAATTATTCTACTTCTTTTGTCTTTCCTAGTAAACGTGTAGCTTCTTTATACCATTTTATATGATATCTACATTTCAATAAAATTGTGATTCATCGCTGACGAAAAAATGGACGTGAGATTAATATTATTTTTAATTTAATGGGACTTGGATAATTTAAACATTGTACTATTTGATTTCTGAATATGCGAGTCTTTGGCCGCTACAACGATCCATACAAAGACCGTAACTGTATCAAAATGCTTACTTAGACTGTTCCGTTACCCATCGAAATCACACCGTGACATGACCGTACCGACAACGAATTCCCGATGACAATATTTGGCTGGTACCGATGCGCTCCGTGCATAGCATGCGGCATTATTTACAGGCAAACGAATGTATTGTAAAGCATAGTTGTCGCTCTTAACATGTTGCTTTGTGTCTACGTTGTGGCTTATAATGTGCACTTTTTAAAGTGGAGAATGAAATAATTATAGAAAATGTGAAAAATACTTATAACAATTTTACATTATATTTCTGAACCCATGATTATCTGTGCACTAAACGCCTGGTTTACAGGGGATGATACGGGTACTAAATGTCTTGTATACTAGTATGTTACGTTATTGATATACTCTATCCGGCATAGAAGAGGCCGTCGTAATTTTTTCATACCTGTTACCTTCCGTAGTATGTATCAGTGTAATAATACAATTTTAAAATAATAACTAGTATATGAATTACGTCATAAAGCCTCATTAAATCTTTTCAATTACAGTAAGTATTACGTATGAAGAGTTTACTACGAAAATCTTATAAGTGCAATAAAGACAGTTTTGAGATATTGACTCTTGAGAGTGTTATCAACAAAACCACTTCAGTATTCAGTACATTTATCTGTTTTTGCCCTGAAATATCTTCAAGATGGTTTAACGTAGCGGTTAGTGACATTTACCGATATATAGAACACAAGATATATAAATGCTTTATTATGCTTAACAATTTGTGTGAAAATTTTTATTTAGCAGATGTTCACAGTAAAACCCTCAACATTGGGCAATATATAATAAGTTGAAAAGAGCTGTTTTTACATCCAAACGGGTTTTTTGTCCATAGTAACATGTGTAGTTGGCCTTGTCGGCTTTGACCGTGTCTCCGGACGATAACACATATTAAAAACAAATGAACTCTACGCTCTACTCTTTGCTTTTAGAATTATTAACGAGTTATCTGACCAATTCATTAAGTAACATTAACTTTATAAATGAAAAGCTAATAAGGCTTTTTAAATATGTACATATATATACTTATCAAATAACTGAGTGCTTCAAAAATGCAAAACTAATAACGAAATATACCACCGTTTCGATTATATCATACCGTCATATGTAGAGTAACGCGTAATACTAACAATTACTGTTTATATAATGAAGGCCAATAAATTAACAAGTTTTCAGAGCATTATTAATACAACACAACACGGAATTTCCTAAAAAATTGGTAGTTGTTGTGTTTTATTTACCTATGAGTGTCGAATAATATTATCATGACTCAGAGATGGAGTCAACATTGATATTTAAAAGCATGATCCACATAAAATATTTAGTAATTCAATTTTGATTTTATGAACGTTCATCTGTTGTATAAAAATACTTAAAAATGGTATTTATTTATTGTATGCGGTTATAACTACATATTATGTTAAAATTTACTCTTTTATGCAAGTTTGGAAGGATTACTCTGTGTTACTTATTGTTAAGGATATTTTAACTATCAAAAATAATATTTGGTGAGGCAGGCGTGTAAACAGCCATGCTCAGTCAGCGGCTTCAGAACTCTTATGACCGAACACGGGAATGCGTGTCAGCTATATTCACCGTGGCCAAAACCATTGTCGAGAACTGTACATATGTAAGTTTTTAGGTAAATCTATTTCTTATCTACACTGTATATACGTATACGTATACAGCGTATATATGTGTATACGTTTTGATGGTTTTAAGCATATTATGATGTCCTGAATGAATGATGATGAATTACAGGAATTATATACTCTATAAAAAATGTAAGAGTGACGTCTGTAAATAAAAAGAGACAGAAGATACAAAAATAATCAATTTACAACACTCAACAGAACAACTCATTTTTTAACAATACAAAAAAAAATGCCTGCATTTTTGGTTATTATTAGATAATTACTATTTCGAATTGTCATTACTGAATGTTTGAAGTCAATACCTAGTTCAATTCTATCATTACATTTATTTATACTAATGATCACTTTATAAATAAGTATCGAAAATAGAATGCAAAAATGTCCTATTACGATATTTTTTTAATGATTTCTCCCTTTTAGATCCTATTGAAAGTGATCAATATTTACGAAGAGTATATTTAAGTATAAATGGCTTTTTCGGGTATAATATTTTAGCTTATAATAATATTCTGTCAGTTATTTGTATTCTAGGCTCAAGTGGCATCTAATAAGCCACTATTGTGGACTACACAAACCATAATTGGTAAAATCAGACATTAATCTGTTATATAATATATTGTACTCGATTCTGTGAAATAGCGGTTTCGACCTTGCACTTACGCGCTCTACATTGTACTTAGGTGCCCTACAGACAAGCCAATATGGATATATCTAAACTGCGGAAGATTTAAACCAGTTACTATGTTAAGGTTGTTTACTTAATAGTAGGTTGTCTTGATTATTGTATAAGCTCCATAGATTATGTCTGTATATTACAGGTAAACAATCATAACTCACATTTAGCTCATTATTCAGTTTTCACACAAATATCTTAAAATCTGAGTAACATTATCTCTGTCGTTTGAAAACAATTTACTTTAATAAGTAAGTAAGTAGTAAGTAAGTAAATAGTAAGTAATAAATTGCTTATTACAAAAATATCAATAATTAATTAAATAATTGACTTAGGAAAGTATACATCCGGTACATAGTACTTTTCTATTGAGGTTTTCCTGTATGGGTAAAGTTTATCAAAGGTAACTTAAAACTGATAAAGTAGTCAGATATAAGGTAATATGGTTCATAAATAATACGCTTAAAACAAGTAGTTGCATAGCAAAATTATTTTCAGTTCACAAAATCAGTTGTAGTTTAAGTATATGTTGTGAGTAAATAAAATAGATATTATTGAGGAATCTCGTATCGAAATAAAGAATTTAAACAGTTTTCATTAGAGAGAGCGTGATAAAATAATATATAAACGGTTTCTATTCTATAAACATTTTACGTGTTATTTCTAAAATGCTTACATTGTTACCAGTGAGCACGTCAAAAACTCCACTTTTAAATAGGTGACCACGTGCTGTGATTTTAAACAGTGCCTTCGGAATGTTAAGAAGTTTGTAATTATGTAATTAGCTTACTGTCGGTATAGTAAAGACTAGGCACGAATTTAAGTTGATTAATTAGTAAGTTTATTTTGAGTCAGAAAACAATCCATACTCTATAAATAACGGTTAAAACATGAGTAAGTCTCGGTTAGATCAGGAACTAAGAAAAGAAAATCTCCATACATCACATATATTTCTAAAATTGATTTAAAACCAATTTTTACATAAGGAAAAGTAATAAAAAATAGTAAACTAAAATGATATCCATAACGAATAAGTAACAAAATCAGACAACATGTATCCAACTGGAAATGTTGAACATTCGTATTTGTTTATTGCTATAGGTAAAAAAACAGCATATTTCATGAAATTAAAGATGCTCATACACATCCGAGACAAATAAGAAAAGTGTCTATAATAATCATTATCATCTCCTTACCCTTATCCTACCTAAGTAGGGTCGGCACAACAAGTTTTTCATGTTGTTATGTATGTTTTCGCTTAATTTTTACGATCGGCCGCCTGTCTCACATCAACAATTTCTGTTACTTGGTTCTTATCTAAGCTTCACTTAATACAATGTTATTAAAGTTTTAAGAAAATACAACTTTCAAGTCACTACGCGTTCATTGATATGTGTTTTATTGCCGTCGAAAAGTGTGGCAAGCGGTGTGTTGCTTATATTTTTTCTTTCCACATAAAATATATTGCTAACATAATAAGTAATAAATGACGCTGTGTTAATTAATATTTTTTGAACAATATAAATTAATTATATACCTAGTGGTTTAAGTGTTCATTTGAATTTATAAGTATTTATAATCAATATAAATAATAACTTTTTACTGTTGGTTACCTAATAATAGGTTTTTACACATGAGGACTTGTGTGTGCTAAACATATCCTTGGGTGTGCTTCGATGTAGAAACAAGTGTAGCGCTGGTTTTTTCTCAGTCAGACCTTGAACAGGTTCTACTATCCTTACAATATTATAACAGTATGACCTTTAATTATTTAATACTACTTATCCTTATTGCCGATCAGTCATTATGATAAATTCAACATAAGAAAATATACAATCTATTGTTGCGTTTCTTGTTAGTACGATTCAAACGGTAATGTTGTATGTTTAAAGGTGTACATTTGAAGAGTATTTATATTAGAAAAGGTTTCTTTTTTAATGCTGATCATAATTGAAATATAACAATAAATAATAATATAACCTAAAAACTCTTATTAGAATATTGTAATTGTAAAGTTGGCGCTACATACATACAATAGCTCCTTGTAGAGTTGTAAGTTCTTAAATCTTAAACAGTTATGTTAATTTACAGAATTTCGGACGTTTGGTTCAAGCACAAACGATTTATGTCACGAACGACGCGCATACATAATGCCAGAAACTGTTATTTGAGAGTTGGCGGAGTACATATATATATGTGTTTTTTTGTTCATTCAATATTCATGTTAAACGAACAGCAAAGATTGATTTTTATATATTAAATAATAACCAAAAATAGACAGAATATTATGTATAAATAAATGTAACCGATACGAAAGAGTTATAATTTTATTTGGTGCAGTGACCCTATATCATGTGAACACATACTCTATCAAACGTTTTGACACTCTCTCCGCTATCTCAGTCATTAACTACTCCGGATATTTTTATCTTACAGAGTTTGTACTTTAGATGTATGATGGAGGAAATAACTCATAGCGATAAGCGATGCTGTAAACGTGATATTAGGCATAAATTAAACTTTTTTTATATGTTCGAAGTTAAGTTATCACAACATATTCAAATAAATAAGTACGTTCACAGACTGTGAATTAGAGTCAAGGAAAGTCTACATTTTCAATGTTTTCGCTTAGGTGGCGATTATTAAAATAACTAGTAATGTATTAACGAATAACAAATTATAGAAGTTATTATTATTTTACTGTTAACCCTTAAATGCATAAATTTCTTCATTTTACATTTTTTTTAAATAGTTACATTATTGTAACATATTATTAAAAATAAATAAGAAGACACAGTTTGTACAGTCCTCACTAAACTTTTTGAGCACTTCGAATATTGATGTGCAGAACACAAATTTAGGTATATACACGTATTTATATTATGTACATAATAACATCGATACCACTTAAGAATAAATAAATGCTAATTTTAGATTCCTATAATAATATTTTAACTTTGGTTTGTATTAAATTCTTGACTGTATTATACGCACGCCCGAACTTCTTGCGGTTATATTCAGAGCGGTCATAAATATTGAAGAGGACTATTGGTTCAATTATTTTTTAAGTGAAGTTGTCCATACTAATAAAATATACAGAACAATGAAATCGTGAATCTAAATGTTATATTAAAAAGCGTATACATTTATTTATTGTTGATTTCGTTTGAATCCCTCGAGCCACTATGGTATACACCGAAAAGTAAAACTTTCACTACGGTTAATATTTTATTTATAAGTTACGAGAAAGTGTTTCACTTTTGGGACACTATCCATTTAAAGGTTAATTATCCGTTGAATTAATAATTTATAAAACACAATAAAGAAAATATGGAACTGAATTACAGGATAAGGAAATTTATAAGCAATAATATTTTAAAGAAATATACAAAATATGCATACAAGTGATAAACGTGTCCAATGTACTATAGTCGGGTAGAAAAAGTACGTAACTCACACAGAGAAGCAAAAAGCGAACAGTTACACGAACATACATAAGTAATTCGAGAGCAGTGGGGTAGGTGGAGAATTATGGCATTACAGAACGTCACGCCGTTTACAATGTCAGCATACGGTTCGATTTTACTGTCAAAGCTTTCCAATAGATGATTCAAATTAAAAAATATATATACATTTCACATTCTAATTGAAGCTGGTAAGAAGCTACCGATTTTTTCCTCAAATGTACGAAGGAAGGCGAAGTATTATACACTACCAGTTGAAGTTCTATTATGGTACAAAAAGTATAGCAAATCTATATATATAAAAGAAAGTCGTGTTAGTTACACTATTTATAACTAAAGAATGACTGTACCAATTTGGCTGAAAATTGGTGGGGAGGTAGCTTAGAACTAGGAGACGGACATAGGATAGGTTTTATCCCGTTCAACCACGTTCCCGTGTGACGTGACATAAAATTTCAAAGGGAATACAAGTAACTATAAAACGTGGTATAACAAAAACGCACCTGAAATCTAAACTTAATTTTGTCTATGGTTATGGTATATGGTTTTGTGTATGGTTGGATAATTTAATGTATGTTCGCAAAAACTTTGATAAGCTGGAGTTCGTAAAACACAGGCATGATTTAAAGACTAGAAACTGTGACAAACTGGTCGTTCCATATGGAGCATTATGGCATTACAGAGCGTCACGGTAGGGCATTACAGAGCATCACGCCGTTGACAATGTCAGCATACGGTTCGATTTTACTGTCAAAGCGTTGCAATAGATGATTCAAATTAAAAAAAATATATACATTTCACATTCTAATTGAAGCTGGTAAGAACCTACCGATTTTTTTCCTCAAATGTACGAAGGAGGGGGAAGTATTATACAGTACCAGTTGAAGTTCTATTATGGTACAAAAAGTATAGCAAATATATAATATAATAACATTTTTGAAGCATCGAAAGATTTAGGTTCGTATTCTAGCAACTGAGTCGGAGCTTTCGGTGACAGAAAACTTCGTAATGAAACCATAGCATGGTGGTAGAGCTTTTCCTAAGTCTGCCTGGCTAGCTACCACCCTCAAGTTGAAAATCTGTCGCCAAGCTTCTGTTGGTATATTTCGGCAGCTGCACTTGAGAAGCCAGTCTCCCTCTAGGCTTAGCGTGACTACTACCATCTTAGATCACATCATCTTTTAACATAAGACAAGATTGTGGTCAAACGTTAACCTATAAAGTAAAGAAAAAACCTCTATCAGCAATTCTAATTTTAAATATGTCACTAAAAATAATGTAGGACACTAGAACAAAAGCATCTCGAAAGATTAATTAAACCAAGTAAATATAAAATCCAATCAAACAACATCGTCGGGTATGCGAAGTAATCAAACAATTTAATTTAACTCAATGCGGTGTGCCCATACAAAATTGGAGCTAAATTAACATTTATAAATAATTATAGACAGTATAACGTTATTTTAAAGCTTTAACACTTTTTTATTTCTTTTCATATTTATTTTTATTTACAGATATTTACATATGTTCGCAATTCGTAATGGCAAAAGTTAAATCTGTCATTTTTGGTATCAGTACATAGCTCAATAAAATTTATATAAAATACATGAAATTGATTATGATATAATTGAGGTCATGGTAATGCAAAAATATTGTTTTTGTGGATCACGTCGGGGTTACCAGTGTGTGTTCAACATAATAGATATTAAAATAAAATATTAACTTTGCAACACAGAACTTATTACGTCAATCGAACTGTCCTACAGCAAAAATTGTGACATCGAATGTGACGTTCGTCCCTTTTTCAAGTGGCCAGTATGCATAGAAAGCCTTAATAGCTAGCACGCTACAGGTATTTGTGAAAATATATAACTAGAGATAAATTACGCAGATACTAGCAATTACATAAGTGCTAAGTAAAATAGTTAAACTTAATTATCTTAATAAATAAAATAATAGAGCTGTGCGACTTTCCGCGTATCACTTAAAAACTACTTGATAGATTTCGATAATCTTTGTTTAAAATTTACTTCTTAAATACTTGGTCCTTATTTAAAATATCAAGATAGCTGCTTTCAATGTAAAGTTAATAAAACCTTAAGAGACATCGACTTTTATAAGTACCTAATACGCGTTCAGTGATGTAAATAATGCAGGGCAACTTAGACGAAGTTGCGGGTATCAAGCTAATGATGTAATAAAAGAAAATTTGTGTAAATTTTTAACAAATGTGATAAATAAAAATAAAAATTGCGGTCTGGGAAATGTAGTTTCTTAACGTAAAGTATGAAATCATATCAAAAACTTTGATTTATTATTCTGAGAATAATATTCATTTATTAAAAATAAGATATAGAATTGTGAATTGTAATTTATATTAAAAGAATGATAAATAAAAAGAAGAAAAACAATTACATTTAGTATTTTAGTAGATTTAGTTTTGTGGTTAGACAACCGGTAGAGCACGATGCTCGTCTGGTAACATTTCGGTAATCGCACACTGTTACCGATTGTTTCCGAGGTATATAGGTCAAATCTACGTTAATGCGAGCGATGCAAAGAGCGAAAGCTAGTATGTGTATAAGCAGTGATATAAATTATTCCTTTAACTATGTTTCATATTTTCTCCGTGTCGTTTCTAAATTAAGGCTAGGAATTAATATTATGTTTTCATTTATATAGAAATTTTACTTTCACAGAACTGTGGCTTAATTCCTCTGAAGAATTTTGTATAATATATTGTGCACTTGTTAAGCTGTAAACTATGCATAAATTATATGAAAACAAGTTATTATATCATATCGCAGTCACGTTTTCATAGTTACACGAGCTCATAATTCTGGTATCACGTTTGAGCGTCGTTAGGTATATATAAGTGATTTAACTGCTTACAATATAGACATAAATCGGCAAAGATAAATTAGTTTATTAATTTTTTCCTCTGTTTCTCAAACGATTTCCGTTATTTTTTTTAATGTATCAATAAAAATGGAAACAATCTTTTTTTTACATTTCATAGACAAGTTGAAGCCTTTATTTATGTTTCTGTTCGTTATACTTCGCGATCCATACATTTACTAATCTACAATATTTGTATAATTTAGCAAAAAAATCTCAATAATATAATAATAATAATTTAAAAATAATTTCGACCACTGGTATAAAATAGAGAAGTGACAATCAATGAGTTTTTATTAAATATGAATGCTTGTTGAATATTGTTCGAGCATTGGCTTGTATAAAAAGGCCTTTGTTTCAAGAGTACGGAAAATTGTATAGTAATAGCAACATAGCAACAAAGAACATATACAAATGAATATTTATCTACAATTGTAATTTATTATTGTAGGTATATACTACATATATGACATAGAGAACATGACAATAAAATGTCTTTGAATGAAAGCTATTGAAAATTGTTGTCAATTTAGTGTATACCTATTCTATAAATTATATTTGTTTCTCAAAATGTTTTTTTTTTTAACGAGAACGAAGTTCTCTAAAGCGGATTGCGGTGAGAGTTGACTGGTGGAAATCGATACGTAAGGAAAAAGCGTTATATCCCTTCATGTGACTTTCCCTCTTTTTCTGTTTATTTATATAGTGAAGGAAATGCGTTCATGACGGAGATTCCCTGATCGCTGATCTGACCCTGAACTATTATAAATCCAATAAACTATTGCATTCACAAGAATATATTTATTTTCCAGATAATCGCTAAAGGAATAAATAATTGTAGCTTGAGACTTAATTTGGAACTATCGAATAAAGTCGTGACCCAAATGTTTGCCATAATCTTTAGTCTGGTTACGTTGTAAAGGATGGCTTAACAATATTCGACGATAACACCTCTGCTTAGATCTGTGATAAGGAGTAAATCAAATTTATTTGTTTGATTTATGACAAGCTAGAAATTTTGTAAATCAACGAGGCGAACTTCATTGTCTGCCGAATAAATGCTATTAGATGTGTATTCATTGGAAAAGGTATTTCACACTTTACCATTTGTCTATACTTTATTGACATTGACATGATAACATTTCCAAAATTAATGGTGCCTTTACATATTATTACAAATTAATACTACTATAACTAATAATAATGTTTCTTGATAAATACTTCATCACAATCATTTCTATATAAAAATATATGTACATTTTATAAATATTATAAGTTCAAAATTAGATACTAAATAGTGCCTATAATTTAAGTTGGGAACAACTATTTGTTTTAAAAATGAGTTCAACTCAAAAATACATCTCGTTACCTACTTCCAATCTGCAATTATATTTGTTTTTTTTTTGGCAATTCATCCTCTAGTTTGTTACTGTCATTATCGAGTAGGTAATAATATTACAACTGTCTTGTGATAATTTCTATGTTCTATCTTACCTAGCCGGTGGCTCCCTTGTTTGAACTTTCCATACAGTTTTTATGGCATCTCGGAATTCATGCTCCGTGGTATTATTTCCCATCCAATTCACTTGTGTACAATAACCGAACTATATTACGCAAAATACCATCAACGTTACAAAATATACAGTAAATTCAACACAAGATTATGAATAAAACATAAAATCCACTACATGACAGACAAAAATCCCGCCAAAAAACCTATGTTATTACTATAATCGATTACTGATATAAACTACAATAATATAGCCTAATCATTGATATACTAAAAAAAACCTAGCCTGATAACTGAACATATTAATAAATGCTTTCAATAAACTGAATTATAAATAAAGAAACACACAAAAACACTGAAAGATTCTTAAAGTATATTAATGGACGGGTTATTCAATTGAGTACTAGGAAGTAAAAAACATGTTTTTATATCTCCTTTCTTCTTTGGTTTACAGATATTAAATTTCAATATATAGCAGTGCATATTATGAAAACTAATATAAGGACATCAGTTCTCATATGCTACATTTCATCAAAGCGTATAGAAACGTACCAAGTAATAGATATACATACTTACATATATATGCTCGAGAAACATGAGGTCCTTTTACGCATTCGATTAAAAATGAAAAATAATAAACACCATGATTACTTATCAATGTTGGTTTGTGATATTTCTAAATTGAATACACCTACACAGACCAATCGTTTTTTATTTCTCATTTTTTTCGAAGAGGATGACGTTTTGACCTTAATCAACATTGTATTTAGTACATTTAATAATTACTTTATTATTGTATCAAACCTAGACAATTATATTTCCAAGGAATATATATATAGGAATTATTACATCTAGACACAAACAACTCCAATATTAGCACACGACAACTACAACCATTAAAATACAAATGTTAAATACAAAATATACAAAGAAAGAAACTGTCCATTTTTACACGTGCACAGTCGTCTCCAGACTTTTGTAAAAATTAAAATTTATTAGTGAAGCTGGGTGCAATGTGTTAGCTTTGGTTAAGTGTCACGTGACATACATATATCATCAGCATGTTACCTGATTCCTTAACAAAGTAGGTGTTGTTATTGTGTAAGCGGGCGCATAATACGTCCCGTTTATTTTATAGAAGTCGCTCTGTAAAAGAAGAAATATACCTAAATTCACAATTTTATGCCAGCGATATATTTGTCTCCGACGCTGTATTGAATTTTACTCAACAACACAGAATATTTGTTACCTAGGACTTGAGAATGACCAAATTATTTTATATTTTTAATACTATTTCTAGTATCAGAGGAGTCTGTATTTCAAAAACAATCATTAAAAAAAATAACTATACAGATATAATTTACGAGATACGATTTTTAACAGTTCCTATGTTTATCATACATTTCAGGACATAATAACCTAAAAAATCTTGTACCTACACATTTTTATTGTAAGATATATACTTCATCAAATTATACCACAGTACTCATTGTTATTTTTGTACTTAATGCCAAAGTTAACATTACGATTTTAATACCGTAACATAATTGTATTATAATAAAAACAGAGCACGCGATTTCGAACAGCTATTATTATTATAGTTCGTGATAATCATTACGACTACAATGTCAGTAGGTTGTTGATACTAGCACACTAGTTTTATGGCCAACTTAAAAAGACTATTGATGAAATGTAAATATTTTATGCTGGCAATAGCTGTATGATGAATAAGAGCTAAAAATAATAGCTACAAAACAGACAGCACTCGTTTTAACGGCCGGAACTTTACATAAACTCGATTATATTGTTTTCGCTTCATACATTAATCGAAGTACTTAATTAATTTTAATGATATGCATTTGCAATGTTTTTTTTTATAAAATAGACATATTTCCTATGGCTTTTACTTTTAAAAATCGATATTTATACTTTTGATTTCATATTATCATTACGGATTTATTTATTTTCTACAATGAAACTAAAAATACAACGTGTATAATGTTTAAATAGAAATGGAGTGTATATTATTTGTCCGGATTAATCTCCGAGATGAATTAACTGATTTTGGAGAGACTTTCAGTGACGAGTAGCGGACTTTTCAGAATATCATTATGCATTTCCATAGGGGTTAAAGAGAAATGTTATAATTTAACAGAAGTGATTTAAATTTGACAAAACGGTATATCGGATAAGTAGTCACGAAAAAGGAATATAGATAAAAGATAATTTACAATGACTTTAGACAAGCATCCGATTGCGGATTATTCTGCGTTTTTACCTTTATAACGTATTACATTGCCCCTGATTCCTGTTTTTGTTTTTTAACAGAAGTAGCTTAAGTTACACCTTATAACATCAGCTATCTGCCACTGAAAGTTGCGTCAAAATCGGTCCAACCGTTACGTACACTAGCCGGAACAATTAGACATACAAATAAAATTAAAAAGAAATGGTTTTTGTTTTTTGTTAAAGTACCATAAATACTTTATTATTCATTTAGTAGAAAGCAGTTATTCTGGCATTACAAAGAGTCACTTTAAATTAATTTATTGGGATAGACAAAACGCGTAATGCCAATAGAAAAACAATACTATTTTCATGCGAACAGAGTCACCTGTTTTAGCTAGTAGTGTAGTAGTTATAAAGATCGATTGAAAAAATGCTTCAGTGTATGTAAATTGCAGTACACATCGTCTTGTGTGATTTATAAATATTTACTTGACTAAAAGCTTTGAAGCAGATCCAAATATACAACATACTCTATACATCTTTTATGTTTCGAATACAACTATTAGAGACACAGTGACCATAGACTAAATAAACAGATTGTCATTAATTCCTTTTATAGTGTATAATCTCTAAAACGAATAACTATTAAAATACACTTTTGTACTCTTATTGAAATATAATATTTAAACTCCGAAACTTCTATAAACGTTCAGTTGAACAAGTGCTATCTGTATTGTATATAATTAAATAATTATAATACTTACTTCTTGATAGAAGACCCGCTTTGAGTTATAAGTGAGATTGTACTGCTGATCAGCCACCATAAGGAGTATTGTGAAGGGTAATAAGAAGGCAGCTGCAGCGAGAAACGCGATACATCTTCCAAATCGCATCATGCTTAAGTTTCTGCGTCCCATAGCCATTTCAAACTATTTTACCACTACACAATTATTTACCTTATGTTTTGAGGTTAATCATTTGTTCGCCACTTTAAATCACAACATAGATATATATGCACAGCATAGATCATTCACATTTCGCACTGTAATAATAATTATATATTGGTGAGATAAGTTTACGATCATTTGTCAAAGCGATACAATTTGCAACCTCTGGTTAACACTCATTGGGAATTTATTAGAAACAAAGCCATTATAAAATACTTCTTTATGATGAGACCTAAGTAATATCCCAAACGTAAATAAGTAAAATTGTTACGATATGTAACAATAAATGAGAACATAAATATTGTATAATACTTTGGAGATGATTTCTATTATATAGCTTGTGAACACTGTCTGTCTTTCTACAATCAGAAATTTTTGAAATAGTCAGATAACTGGCTTTGATATGAGCCTATTTCTTAGAAATTGACCGTCAGCTAAGGGCTTGACGTGGAAAAAATGATATATTTAGAAACATCAAAAAAATTCAGCGTATCTTGTTACATAGAAAATTGATGTACGAATTCTTCTATTACTTAAATATTACACATCCATCTAGAATGATCTTCCCATGGTTTAGTTAGATCGGGATATTCGCGACAGTTCAAGCCGAGGCGCACCGTACGCCTTTGTGCTGGTAGCCTGTAAAATAAGGTGAGTGCCTTAAGCGCTCGCCTTAGTAGTCCTGTGGAACTGTAGTAGCGGCCTTAACGAGCCAACAGTGTAGATAGTTCGAAAAAAAAATGATCTTTGTACATTGCTAAGATATGTTCGAACTTAAATAACTTTTAATATAATAAGAACATTTTTATAGTATGTAGTTATAGCAGAAAAATAATGATAATTCTATAAACATGTTCATTCGGTTAAAGACACGGACTATTAATCATATAGCAATATACTTCCTCGATAAAAACATTAATGATATTCTTTCGTACAATTAAAATTATCTAGTAGAATAATTTCATGAAGTAGTTATTGTTCTAGGTAACGGCAAAAACTATTTCAAGATCGTTCTAATACAGATTTAATTTTCCTTTTTTAATTATTTTTAGATAGATTTTGAATAAAGAGATTTACTGTATATTAGAGGTTTTTAGCTGTATTCATTATTATTTTTCTTATAGTTGCAAGTTATATATAGAATAATATTTTTTTACATTATTTTTTCTATCCGCTTAATCTTTGAGTATTCATATTTGCTTTTAATACTTTTATGTAAACACACATATTGTTCTAGACTATGATAAGGAAGAACTTGAGCAATATTTGGGTATAAAAGAATACTCATACATCGTGAGAATATTTACGCGTTCTCACGATAACAAAAAATTATGTGCACTAACAATGACCCAATGTTTGCGCCATTTATAATTGCATCTAACGTATCACTGCTTACACATTTAATAATATATCATGTCAATATTATGTAATATTCTCTTATATAGTCGACTAAAATAGTGTTATATGTTCGGTTCTAACCATACGAAGTCACTATGTGATGATACCTTGATATTTTAATAGACTCATTAATATTTAGTAAATTATTAGACAAGGTTGAATGTAATTTAAAATTTGTGTGTATGTTGCTGAAAAAATTACTGTGTATTATTTTAGTAAAATTTTTGTACAAGCTCGGTGGTAGGCACAATCCCTATCATCATAAAGCCGTTCGAAAACTGTAGAAAACTAATAGGATTTCAATAATATATCAATAGTCTTCATACACTCAAATATAAGAACCATGGAGACAAAAAATAATGGCAAAAAACCTCTATTCTTTACATACATCTTCCTCCCTTTTTCTTCAAGAAATTCTCTTTATTATCTTTTGTTTAGTAGCCATTGACGAGCTTTAGTATTATCAAAAAGGTATTTGAAAAATCTCCTTAATATTGAAAATAGCAAAACGTATAAATTAAGATCAAATTTCGGCCCCTGGACAACTATTAGTCTAAAGAAATCGAAATCTTTAATTCATTTTTGGTTTTATCGTTTGGTTTCAATTTCACCTGAAGTTAATTCATTATAGTATGGCCCAAGATAATGACACACCATACTTAGAGGAAACTAGCATTCAAATGCAGCTGCCCGGTGCCCATTAACAGGTCTTAAAATTGAGGATGACAGTTAGCAAGGAAGAAGCACATTACAAAATATCCTCCTACAATGATCCTATAGTCATCGTCCACCAAAAGCTCAACTTCATTGTAAAATTCGAAGCTGTGTTGATATCCGACTTGGTGTTCGGACGCGCTTCAATTGTATCATCAACTCTTTCTTGATATTTTTATGGAGTGTTTTTGTAGAAGGTGTATACAACTATAATAAGATCAGTCATGCTGTATGCATGTGAGTGCTGGGCTAAGAAAGAGACGGATGAGAGAAGATTACATGTGGCAAAGATGCGAATGATAAGATGTAGGTGTGGTATAATTAGCATGGATAAGAATTATAATTGATATATCAGAGGATGTATGAAAATAACACCAGTGACAGAGAAGTTGAGGAGTACTAGGTTAGCATTCTACGAACATGTCATGAGGATAGATAAAAGTCCTGTAATTGGAAAGGTTTCAACTATGAAGGTGTATACGTATAGGATAGGGGACTTGTAGTCCGGTGAAACAGTAGAGGCTTTGCCAGGTCAATAGTGTAGTCCGATCGGAAAAAAAGGATAGGGGTAGAGGAAGACCGTAAACGGTGTTGATAAATTGTGTGAATAATGAGATGATAAGGTTAGGAAGATGATTATACTATGTCAACAATAATATGTAATATTTATTATTAGTATTCCAGTAAAAATGAATACGAGTAAGCATTATACTGTTTATTGTAAATTACTGCCAGAAGTTTTAACTTTGCCTACATGTATTGGTATGGGTTGTTATTGTGATGATATGACGCTGTCATTGACTTCGCTTGTTTCAATTCTAGAATGAAATAATCGTTCAGGATGTGGATCATTGAATGTGGCAATTTTCATTATGAACTGGTAGATGTGCTGTCCCATCCATTCGTTTTGCTTGTATATTTCTATGAATGTAATAGTTTATACCTACAGCAGCCATCTAGTACAATAAATCGACTCCGTACAATTTTAACTATTGGGCTTAATGTTTTATTCAGCCTATATGCCTATGCTATTCTATAAAGTGTAGAATAATTTATTTTTGTTGTTCATGCATGTAAACCTTATTTTCATTACTATGCCAATTATATTTTAAAATAACAAGTTTGGGATTTTATTATTCTGTACGGTGACCAATGTTGTAACATCATATTTGTAAAAACAAAACATCTTTAATTCCATTACCTGTAGTAGTCAAACTTAATATCGCTACACAATTTGTAAGGTTGTGAATTTAACATACGCTGTGAGAACAATAAATTGATTGATATAGTACAGTAGTTGTGTAAATTGAGGAGTTTTCATATATTTATTAGTTAAAAAAAGTCATTTGAAAAAGTTGAATTATAAGAAAGTTTCACCAGTTGGCTTTATTAATATTCAAACGATAGTCGATAAATTGGAATGTATTGTTTTTTCATTACACTCTATAGGTACATAATACTGAAAATATTTAAAAGAAACGACAATTATATATAGTATAAATTAGCCAATGCACGCTAAACAGAGTGCGGTCAATGACATAATTAAGAAACAAAAGAATACATATCAATCTCTGCGTTCTTTGAGCTAAATCTCCTGGTTCGAATACAGGTGCCAATGTTTCTTTTCGAACCCTTATATACGTATGTTACGGCATCGGCCAATATTCGGACGTAGTTGCATTTTTGTTTCGCATAAATATATTCTGAATTAACAACATATTGTGAGAGATATGCAGTAATTTCATACGAGTCAGTCCCTTCTCGTTAACGTATTGGCATGAGCATGTAAAGTCTAGCCGTATCATGGTTTGCCTTGAGATTAATCTGACTACATTCTTTACAAAATAATCCAATGATTTGATGCCAGACCATTATTCATCAAACCCAAAAGATCAAAGGGATCATACAAGGATTTATACAAGATATTAAATGCGAATTGATGCAAATGCAGATATAATCAGTTGGAATCAGATCTAGGGCAATTTTAAAGTATATATTCAAAAGTTTGCAGATATGTAGACCTTACACAGTTGACTTAAAATTGTTTATCTTTATACATGTTTGAACTTTTTTTGTACGGCTAAATGACGACAGAGCGCTTGGAGTGCAAAGCCTAACATAAAAATAGTGAAGAAAGTAGTGAAGATGGGAATGTCCCTCTCGGTGTCATGCCGACTGGCAAGCTTCTGGGCATCTGGATATATACTGGTTCATTCCGAAAAAGAGAGTCACGGTGATGTATTCATGACAATGAGCATGCTAGTCACAATCGGGTAGATAGTAGCGCCTTTTCTACGCCCACCTGGCTAATTGAAAATCAGTCGTCAATCTCCTATGAGTTTGTTCCGGTAGCTGCATTCGTGAGCCAGGTTTAACGTGTTTACTATTTTGGACCACCTTATCATTCAACATCTAGTAAGATTGTGGGAAAACGCTAAAACCTATATAATGTATTAAACAAAAATAAGTCGAATACAAATCCTTAACACCCTGCTTAGTTACTGCTTAGTTGTTTTGCTTATAGCATTATAAGACTTCCCAGTGGATGTTAAAACATCATAGGCGAAGTGCAAACTGAACAATATTGCGTATGGAATGTGGCTTTTTGTATAGTACAAAAACCTTCCAACAAATTATTCAAGACACGTTCGACTCTGTAAAAGGGTACGCGGCTGCTCAGGTATTTTCCATAATGCATAAATTTCTGATAATTGCAAGTTCTATTCATAGAAATCTTTAGGGAAAAGTGAATAGACAAAATTATATAAACACGGCGATGTTCCTAAGGATAGGTCATAGTTGAATTTCAAAGTAAGATCAAGTATTTTATATATAAAGAAAGGAAATGAGGTTGCATTTCTTTAAATAAAACTGACATATAAATGATTTTGTTACTGTAAGTTAGAGAGTTTCAATGATACTTGATGTTATGGTGATTACACGCTATCTATAGAAAGAGGACTGATTTCCAAGTTATTGGATCACAGCACAACTGCACGACCGATTGTGAGATTGAGAGTGACCTGGCAATTACACAATTTTTCAAACATTCGGTATATATACGACCATAATTTGAATTCTCATTTAATAACTTCAAGACATGCAATCTGCATGTGATTAAAATCATGTGTTTACAGGGTTATGCATCATGATTTTATAGAAAATTCAACGTTATTATAAGACTCGCAAGGATATTCTGACATGGCATCGAGCGTGGTACCTGTAAAGCATAATTGATTTAAAAATAAAAATATGTGGTTTTATAAACAGTTAACTTTTTTCCGGATCGTAGTCATTTATCTGAATATATTCGGAAAATATTCGATTTAGGGTATTAAAATCGCGTTTATCGAGCGCCTCTCACTTTACCCTTACTCCGTGCTCGTCTGTAATGCGACAGGCGATAGATGGCATGAAAAAAATCGAGGCAACGTAAAAAACGTTTCACTTTAAAAAATCCGCCTTACATATTATAGTTAAATTACACAATGAGCCCAAGTTCCCTTTGATAGTTAAAAAATTATTTAGGTCTTAATTAATATTTCCTTTTGACGTACGCCATTTATGACTGGCCACGCATTACATCAATATGAAAGATACTATTTGTGAAAAACTAGCTGATACCCGTGACTTCGTCTGCGTTAACTTTATATTAAATGAAGATATCGTGATATTCTTTTAGATAAAGTCCAAATGTCTAAGCAATATACTTGAGAAAAAAAAATCGAAATATGTCTAGTAGTTTTTATTACAACAGCAAACTTCTATAATTTTCCTTCATACGAAGACTACTGCTTTAAACGATAATTTTGCCGGTATAACCGCGCTGGGTGATAATCATTAGCAATATATAGCAAGACGATAATTCGAAGCACTTATTTTTGTGATCTACTAATTAATGTAAATGTGGGTGTGCTTTGTGTTATATACCTATTTGTAATGTTTAATTACATATTATAAAACAAAGTCGTCCGCCGCGTCTGTTTGTCTGTGTGCTTATTCGCGATAAACTCGAAAACTACTGAACGGATTGTAATGCATCAATAGATAGAGTAATACATGAGGAAGGTTTAGGCGTATAATTTGTCAAGGTTTTGTGTAAATTGGTTGAAATATAACTATAATTGTAGGAAGTGTTAGAAAAAGTCAAGCCGCTTAGGAGTTTTAATCGAAAACGCTACCTAATTCTTTTGAGATATAACAAATCAATCCATAGTGATAATTCCTCTATTATAGATCTACCATAAAAGTCTGGGATGGCATATACCTATCTTTCAAGAGTAGCTTACTACACCCATCTATCTTCTAAAACATGGTCACATACAATGAAGTAATTGAAAAGCTATTTAGACGGATACAGTATTAATCCTTATCAAATTGAATACATTAGTTACCTCAAGCATTTCATGCATATAAGTATATATTATTTATTATCGAGACAGGACATCGTTTTCCGGGCCTATTAGTATACCTTAAGGGATTGAACACCAATAATAATGTACATCACTTATAACAAAATTTCAAGACACTACGAGAATTCAAATGTGTTCAGGAATAAGAAATTAAATTTTTAAGATATTATACTCGTTCTGCGCTTTAGAAAATTGTTTTCACGTTGTTTGTACCCAATTTAGCCTCACCCATCGTTGTGTTGTTGAGCTGAGTGACCTCCGCAATCTTGGAAAATAGCTTTGAAATTTTAATTTTCACATAGGTATGTATATGTAACTTGTAGGTATCGTAGCTTATTTCACATAAATAAATAAATTATAAGACTGGATCTAATGGTATGTGATATTGGTAATGAGATTTGTATGGAGGTATTTGCAATTCAAATTCAATGCTGACTTATTTTGCATAGGATTAGATTTAGGAAGATAAATTAATCATCGTTATTTATAATATAAAAGTAAAATTATAGTCAAAGTATAATTAATATAAAGAAATGCAATTAAAAATAACATTAATATAAATAATTTTAAAATAAAGTTTTCGTTAAATTTTACTAGTTGTATAAATTTCTTTCGTTACAGCATATATAATTATATCACGAAGTAACATTAGTCCCATTTTTAGAATGTTGCTTTTTTCTTCAACTGTTTCTAGATAGAAAACGAGAACGTAAACGTACGTAACGTAAGGTACGTTATATTTCTCTATTATACAAATTCAAACCAAAAGTTACAAAATAATGTCGCTTTTGGCGATTGTCTGTCTGTGTTTTTCCTTAGTTGTTATAAATTTTGCAAAGTAATTCTAATACGATATGCGATGCGCTAGAGAGTATTCCTTCCGAATATATTATGTTTATAGAAAGTTGTGAAAAGTCAATGTATTGTAATGAAGTAAAACATTTTTTGGGGAAGCTTGCATTGTTAACGCTTGTTAAAGTATAAGATGTGTCCTAATAGTGTATTACGGGCTTGATACATGTATAAGTTCGTGAAACATACATGCTTGGTACACGTGTATGTTTCACGAATTCATATATGTATGAAATAGTAGTTAGCTTAGTTTAGCTTAACTTAGACTCGAGATATTCGATGACAGTCCCAGCGGAGGCGCGCTGTGCGCCCTTGTGCTGGTTGCCTATATAAAATCGGGTGAGTCCCTTAAGCGCTCCCCTTAATAGTCCAGTGAAACTCTAGAGGCCTTGCCAGGTCAACAGTGTAGTTAGTTCGAAAAAAAAGTGTATTACGGAAGTTTATACCTCAAGACTGCCCACAGAAAAGTTCACGACGGTATAATACATCTACGGCTTGGGGACAAGCCAGGATAACCGTTTTTGTCTTGTACATATTATCTATTAAACATTTATTACAAAATACACATTTTAGTTCGTGAGGCACATATGCTGGTACATATGTGTGCCTCATTAATTCGTATATGTATGAATAGTTTAGCTAGTTTAGCTTAAATAGATTCGCGATGTTGCATCCAAAGCAACAGCCCAAGCCGAAGTTCGTCCGCTTGGTCACTTGGCCATACTAGTTCGGTGAAGCTGTGAAGGTTCGTGAGGCCAATAGCGTTAGACAGTTTGAAAAAAAAAACATATTATTTTAATAGTTTTCTAGAAGATACCACAGATTTGGGATTACGAGGAAAATAATATTATTTGACTTTGATAAACTGTAAATATATCAAACCATCGAATAATCGATCTAAGTCGTTTATGATAGCATATTAATTACTACATCGCATTCGTACGAAGTCGGGTCGGGTCTAAAATAATATATATATAGTAACTTTCTCTCCTATTAACTATGTAACCACATACATAGTTTATACGATTACCTACATGCAGTGACTGACGTGGTTCATGCAAATACGTTCGTTTTACGAAGGATTATACTTTATTATTTATCTGTCAATAGTTCGTGAAGTACACAGGTCCGTGACAAACTTATATATGCTTACTTACCTGTTCTATTACGAGACCGTATGACCTACTTCATTTCATTGTTTTCTAGGTATAAACATTTCTTTGAAATATAGGAAGACAGCTTCATCGTTAAGTTAATTTCCGAGCGTACATATACTTGCCTATATGCTTATAGTTTTATTTTTACATATATTACTTCAATAATTTATTTAGTAATAGATTTTATATCGTTACGTTCTGTTTCCAACATTTATCATTTCTCCGAGGAGCTTTACTAATGGTAATTAATTTCTAAGATTAACGATTACCACAGAACATTCCAGAAAACCGTTTGTATTCCAATTAAAATTATAAACGAGGATAATTTTGTGTTTATTACTCTGTCAAACGAAAAACTACTGAACAAATTTTTACCAAGCTTAACAGAATAAAACATAGGCTGTATGTAATATATACAACTATTAACGTTGAATTTGGTCAAAATATAACGATGAGTGAGTGCCAAATAAATATTAACGAAAACATTGGTGGATATAATAACTCTTTATGTACTATTACATATTATACAATAACTTAATGGATGGTCAAATAAAAATGAAAATCAAGAGACAGCCGCCGGCGTTATTTATGACGTTTCGGGATGAAGAAATATTTTGAATTGTTGCAAGGAAGAATTAAAATAACTAAAACAATTTTTATTTGCGAAACAATCTGTTAGTTCGCTCGTATTGTATTGTATTATATTGTATTGTTATACGAAGGCAGTTTTTACCATTAAAAAGTAGGAAATAAGAGAATGACTTCGATTGATCAATGTAATTATACAAATAAAAGATAATATTGTTCCTTAAAAATGACCTGATTCACAAAACTGAAAGTAATCTGACGTAGTAACATGCAAAGTTAAAAACATATACCTAAACAATCGATTTAACTCAAGGAAGCTTCTTCTACCTATATATTTTGTGACTATCAATTTATTATGCTAATGATTGGTTTGCATGATATCGAGTCCCTCAACCATTATGCATTACGCATGCAAGAGTTAGTATATCTTTTTTTTATTCATAAAGGGGAATATTCATTAACATTAGGTCTTTGGTTATAATATTTTCAGTATCCTTCGATGTAGAATTTCTTTTTCAGTGATAATAACTCTACTATTGACTCAAGTGCTCGCGGTCTCTTTCCTTGTTCATGATTTACTTTACTATGATGAGCGTAATAATAATTTATATGTCAGGATGTTCATTGTCTACACATGTATGTATACCACAATATAACAGTAGTCCGGTGAAAGTGAGAAGGCCTTGCCAGGCTAACAGTGTAGGTCAGTTCGAAATTAAAAAAGGAAAAAAACAATTATAACAGTTTCGAATTAAATGACCCTGAGTGAAATTATGTCCTCTTATTTATTACATATTAATATATATATATGTGTGTATACATATATGAAGTAAATATTATTTCATATTGTTAGGTTATATCGTAAAGTGTGAGAGAAAATTGTATGATATAAAGGGCAGAATTCACGTGGTTTAGTTACTTCTAATGATGAAATCATTTATCTTGATAAGGTATGATTGCGTAAACCATGAGACCATGTAACACAGAAGCGATAATTTTGAGTAAATACAAAACAAAAAATTGTGTTGCGTGGTATTCAAAAACTTCACTTAATTTCTTTGTTCTAGGCAAATAGCAAATATTTACTAAATTATATTCGTTTAGGCTAGCTAGCAGTAACTTTATCACTTTCTTTTGTTATTTACAATTTAAATAATTTAGGCATTACATAGTGAATTTTACAAATAGCGGTGTACTAGTTTAAATTAGTTTGGAATTGCGATGTAAATTAGCGCGAACCGACGCCGGCAAGGGAGAGGTCGTAATGCTATACATTGCTTTTGAACACTTATCGTGTCTATGAGAGAGAGCTAGTAAAATACTGTAATTCATTTTTGCTGCAATTTATTGTGAACTTTTATCAATACTAGTTGTTAAACATTAGTTTTTACTAGGAAATTTTAGGATTTAACGTCATCTTGGCTTTTATTATACAGTAACATATATAAATATTTATGTAAATTGGATAAGTTATTTTTGCATTATAAGTACACAACATTTGATAACCTAATAAACTATACTGGTAAGTGCAAATGTGTAGAATCGAGTTGCTAAATGTCATATTAAAAGCTATTTAATTTTTATAGTTCCCTAATAACCTTTTACAATGAGAATGTTACTACATTAGAGGAATCTGGTACAGCATATGTTCCGTGTAATGTTAAAATGTTAACATAACCTATAATTATAACTATTCATATATACCTATAGAAAAGTCTATCCAAATATTTGCAAAATCCATAATTATTTGTAAGATAAAGAATATTTATATAGTGCAATGTCCGAATACTTATTCATTTATATAATTCTTACAATTAATTAGTACTATATTAGATTAAAACTAAAGAACTATTAAGAGGTTTATTGTACTTACATATTTATTGGCTAGTCTTTCCGTTACATTATCTCATACACTGATATAAATGAGGTGTCAATGACAATGAAATTTTGTAAATTGTACTAAATATTTTGGCTACTCTCCAAGGTTATTACTCATTCTACTGTTACTAACTAAATCGGATATCTCCTAGCTTATGTCTGGGATTTATGTTATGGTATTATAATATGCCACATTTTGTAATATATGCTATTTCAAGTGATTAATTGTGTATTTTCAAATTTCATTACAACTTTTGCTTTACGAGAAGTAACTAACAGTATGGATAATTCTAAAAAAATATATTGAAAAGAAAATATATTTATACTAAAAATATTACACAGTAGGTATGTTATTTCTGTTACATTTTTTTTCTTTTATTTAACGATTCTTCAATAGGTACATTAATGATGACTATACTAGTCTCATATGTTAGTAAAGATACGCTTTGTTTAGTAATTTTGTAAAATTTACCTATCCGGATGTAATAGTAAATCTGTAGAACAATGTACTTCTGCTTTCTAAGAAGTCGATACACTTCAGACGACATTATTATTATCGTGGACCTTATTTGCATTATATGTGTGATACAACGTTTAAATTACGGAGTAGAAATTTATATATATATATATTTTACAAGTTATAATATAAGTTATAAGTTGAAGTCTGTTGTTTGTCCGGACTGATACCCGAAACGGCTGCACTGATTTTGACGAGTTTTACAAGCACATAGAGGACATTCAGAACAATATCTAGGCTACATATCGTAGCACTTTTTCGTTAAGGTTAAGCTGTAGTAATAAAAATGATTAATGGTGAATCTATATCTATAACGAGTTATAGTGGTTGAGCAGTAATGACCTAATAACAATAAAAAGACAACCAGCAATCAATTCAGAAAAAGCACATAATACTCACGAAACAACAAAATCAGCTTTACAAGGGAAGTCGCAGGCATCACCTAGTCATCAATGAAGAAACTGTTACGTGATCGATTAAGATGAAATAAAAATATACAAAATAATAATCTATAGTTATTTTTCTGTTAAAGAGAAGACAAAGTAAAAAGTTAACGCATTCCCTGACTTTTGTCTTACGTCGATTTATCGCAGTATTATGTACAAAATACTAAGTAGTAATCGATATACAAGTGAAACCTTCTAACTGGTAATTATATAAGGCTAGTCACCAATCGATATCCAGACAGACACAATGCCCGTCCGTACAATAGACCGGCAAGATTAATAGTATTCGCTATACAGAAATCATTGAGGTTTCTTGTTATATACACATATTTTTATATGTAAAATTATACATTCAAGGTTATGTGTTATCTTAATATATAAAAGTCAACGTTCGTGTGTTCGTATTCTATGCGCTGACATACCGTTCATCCGTTTGCAATAAAACTTTATCAACTTATTGCTTGCACAGAGGTTATAGGTATAGTACAGTGTTAAGATAATAATCAACGCAGACATAGTATATATATTATTTTTTTTAATTTCATCAAAAAACAATCTCAAGTGTTTTCTAATTTTAATGTGTTTATCTATAAACGTCCTTGTATTTAAATAATAAGTTTCAAATTTTATTACTACACGGTAATTAGTTTACAGTTCTTAATTCCTTTTAACAAATCAACGAACCTCTGTGTTATTTCATTGTATTTTATTTTATTTTCAAAATATTACATTTTATATTACCAGTAATTAATATATACATATAATTGATAGTTTCGTATAAAGAAGAGATTTTAATGAAAGGAAGATAATATACTTTCAATATAATACTTATAAAATTTGTAATAAATGTAAAATTATTTTAAATTTATATAAATAAAATGAGGAATGCAGTTTTGTATATGACCAAAACTATTGTATAGAATTAGAACAAATTGTTTCGTTTTACTTCTTAGATATTCGGACGTCATCTAAAGAAACCCATTATACGGTAATTTCATTTAATATACCGCTATTAAAGTTTTCGAAAACTACAATTTTTATAAGCACTACTACGCGTTCCTTGAAATAAATAAACATTACTTAAAAATCTAATTGAACGGAAATAACTTATAGAAATTTTAGTATTTTATAATTATAAATACTAATTAATAGTGATATAAATTGTATACACAATACATAGATAACCTAGTACTTACAACGCGGGAGTAACAGATGTCCCGCGCTAAGTTAAAAATAAGTGGCAATATGATCAGCAATGAGATGAAATTGCATGATCATATGGATGATGCTCATTTTATTGGATGTCCACTTATGTACGTATAAAATGTAATTTGTATTTATGTCGATGATAAATAAGTTTTCTGGGTTTGGTATAATTCTGTCTAATAACACACGAGGATAGCCGATACCCCGTGGTGGTCTAGTGGTTTCACTGGTGTTAATAGTCTATGCAAATTATCAATAACACAGATGTATATAAGATTCTCATATATTAATAAAATGGAATACGCATTTAAAAAAAGTTATTTATTGCTTAAAAAACGCTTGCAAAGCTGCCGGCATTTGCTAACGTTCCATATACTCGTAGTTCTAGAGACATTCTCTCAGTCAAATTATAAATTGTATGTTACCGCAGACAGTATTCATTTACATATAAATGCGACATATTGTGTTAAAATTAGACATTTAGTAAGAAATTGTATTGCTACAGTTATATTTTATGATTGTTTATTAATGAGTTTGCTTAATGTTTAGACCGTGTTCTAATATCGCAATATTATCTTTGAATTAATTTGGGATTTGTAAAATTTCTCACTGATTTTGTATTCATATCAATAAATAAGATAAAACATAAGAGATTTTTAAAGTAAATACAGGATGGACGATGACTCTAAATTAATTATACTGTTTTGTAAATGAAAATAAATTAACTTCATTTTACGGTATTTTCTTTTAAGCAAAATCCACACGAAAAGAGTGGAATTCAAACGGTTTGTTGATATTATAATTTAAAAGGCAATTAGATAGATTGATTTTCAATAACTATAAGCGTTCGATTATAAAAAGCCAGTGACATTTAGTGGTAAATTTCTTAGAATATTAATAACTAAATTCACTAAATAAACCTTGGCTCCAAATATCAAAGTAGTAATGACATGACGAAAATATTATATGTATATGCAGTTATCGGAATTATCAAAATTGCGATAACTTTAAGATATACATATCAAAGAATCTATCTGATCGTATCAACACTATCACTATACTTAGTGTGGCCATAAATACTGTTACAATTAAAAATAAACAAAATATTTCATTTGAATTTGGAATCTGTCATTTTTATTTGATCGTTCATTGAGTTTTCTCATTTTGGCGCAAATACATTGTACGATATTTTGCGATATTAAAATGGAGCAGGGTGATAAAGAGAACCGAATCGCTGTGATTGCATTGCACATCACAATGGAGAATTTTCACTTGGAAAGAGTGCGTGCTTCTATCGATAACTGGCCTCAACGTTTAAAGGACTGTATTGCAGCCAATGGAGACTACTTCGAATAAGCTTTTTATATTTTAAATTGCTTTGAATTTACGTATTAAACCAACACACTATAAAAATGTTAAATGTTATTTGAAATAATAATAATTTTTTTTCTTTGTTTCAAAATTTATGGCAAAACTAGGTATATTATAAAACAAAGTCGTCCGCCGCGTTTGTGTGGATGTTCGCGATAAGCTAAAAACTACTGAACGGATTGTAATGCAGTCTTCACCAATAGATAGAGTAATTCACGGGGTAGGTTTAGGTATATAATTTGTCAAGTATTTTTTTTATGTAAATTGGTTGAAATATAAAGATAATTGTTGAAAGAATCCGAAAAAGTCAAGCCACCTGGGAGCTTTCGTTGAATACGCTGCCTAATCCCAGATATAATAAAACAATGCATAGTAAGATATTCCTCTTTTATAGATCAACAAAAATGTCTACTATGGCACATACCTATCTTTTTAGGATTGCTTAATACACTCATATATCTTTTAAAAATCGTCACATATAATGAGGTAATTGGAAGGCTATTTAGATAGATATAGTATTAATCTTTAGCAAATTAAATACATTAGTTACGTTAATCATTTCATGCATATAAGTATATATTTTTTATTATCAGAGCAGGACAACGTCCACCGGGCCTGCTAATATTATATACTTCATTGGTTAACATAAGAGGTGTAGCTTATGTTTCTAAAGGCTACCAGAAATTTAACCAGGTATTTAAATTTTCAATTCCTATCTATTAAGTAAAAAAACATCTGTCCTAGCTACTGTTTTCTTTTTGGCCATAATTAATATCTAGATAATGGAAATAGATTTCCACCAGCCTTTAGAATTTCGTAAAGAAAGAAGACAGATAAAGCAGTGAGGGAAAAAGCATATTATTATTTTTTTTAAATAATGTGTAGTTTTATGAAACAACGATGCGAGTGAAACTTTTTTTCGTATAGTAGGCATTTAACTGAAAATTTTCGGAAAATTAGTGGCTTCAGGATATCCAAATCGTGTTTTTCAATCTGCGTGTACGGAATACATAATAAATACGATCAATCTGATGATAGACGCATTTTAAATTAAAAACTCAGCACAATAATTATTTCAATCATTGAATAATTTTCAATTGAGCCATGGACACCGCCATATTGTCCTTGACTGCTCTGTCGAGCGCCTTTCACTTTACCCTTCACTGTAATGCGACACGCGATAGACGGACGAAAAATTTGAGGAGTAATAAAAAGTTGCGCTATAAAAATATTTACTGCCTATATGAAAGGGGTTTCATTTAAGCAAGTCTAACAAAATTATTAACACTAACAAATTTTTGTGGTGACCACCGAATCAATTTAATACTGTGATCGACTGATTTGACATGCGGAATATTGATTCAATATTCGCAGGTTCGAACCAGGGAATTTTTCGGAATCCACAGATAAATATTTATCAGTAAGGCTATCCGGTTGATGGTGAATAGTGTTCACAGTGTGAAGAAAATTGAAAATGAGAATTGCTCTTAGTGATACTACTGTATGTAGGAAAATTGTAGAACTGTGGACTTCTAGGCGTCTGAAATCGCCAATGTGTCGTGGACTGGCATAACGATTGGGAACCTTGCCTTAAACAGAGGCTATTGGCCCGGCAGTTGGACTACTGTTACTATTATTTAATCTAAACTTTGTATTATTTGTATTCTGTCATAAAACTAAATAACTAAAAATAATGAAGTCATATTATAGGGTTTTTATTACACATACAAGAATGAGATGTGTTCTCGGATAATGTAAATTCTGTGGTGTGAACATAATGTATGCAAATTTTTATAATTCCGGTTTATTTCGAAAGGATGTACTCTTCGGAGTGTGTTTATTAACATCACCAGTTTACCTTGTCTGATTATTCTGATTCATTCCAACCTAACGCTGTGCAATTATATTTTATTCACTTACCTACCGGAATATAGAAGTCCTTTATTGCTTTTAGTATTTGATCACAATCTTTTTTTTTTATATTATAGGGGGCAAACGAACAGGTGGGTCACCTGATGGAAAGTGGTCACCGGCGTCCATAAACACTAGCAACACCAGGGGAGTCGCAAGTGCGTTGCCGGCCTTTTAAATATGTGGGACCTCCGGCACTCTCACTGACCGAACGAAACGCAACAGGGCAACCACTGTTACTTCACGTCGGTTTTCTGTGAGAGGGTGGTACTACCCCGGGCGAACCGACCCATTCATGCTGAAACCAGTAATAGATTCAGGGTAGCTCTACCACCTTCAAGATCTCAACTGATATTAAATGATGATGTGGTTTAAAATGATAAACACGCTTAACCTAAAGGGAGACTGGCTCACGAGTGTAGCTACCGGAACACAAAACACCAATCGGTGTTTGACGATAGATTTTGTAGTTAAAGAGGACGGACTTAAAAGAAAGTCCTACCATCATGTAAAATTCATATTATTTCATTTTCATACGCACAGTCAAATAAACATGACATAATGTTCCTATTTGTATCATAAATATAAATCTATCATGAGTTAGTAATTTACCTTTGTTTAATCCTAACATCCATTATTACTGTTCTATATAAGATGAACATTAATAAAGCGACTTTAAAAATTTCAGGACTTGACTTAATCACTCAATGCTTTTCGTATGCACAATTATATGTTGCCCTATAACGTGTAACTTCTAAACAAAATATGTTCGTTTTTACGCGTACTCAGGCAAAAGTTATCAATATTGTATATAAAGAAATATATTAGTTTGTTTTTAAGTTTTCTAATATTAAAGAATAAAATATATTAAAATACTTAAATATCTAGAATTAATGAGTGTTTACAATAAATGTGTAATCCACATATCCGACATGTCAAGCTGATGCGATCCTATAACAAACAAAACATGTAGACATAATCGGTCTTATTACAAAAACAAATGTGAACACACGTTTAACACGAGTCTAACTAAACATTGTCTAAAATTTAGAACCTTGCTAAACACATGTTTAAAATACTTTAACACTGAACAGTGTCCAAGCGGTCTCTAACTAAGCATCTGATTCATGTTTTTTATGCAAGCAACTCTGAATAGCATTCATTCCATTCAATCGTGTCATTCAAAAACGTTCCAATTTACAAATAATAAAAATATGTTCAGGTCTTCATTATGAATATTTATTTATTTTAAGTAAAATTAGTTATAACGATTGTGACATTTGGTTTAAAGAAAATGATGTCTTTATTAAAATAAGTAATTAAAATATTATGCCAAAGTGCGTAAAGTGGAAGAACAGTATAATCTATGAATAAATACATTGTAAAATGTCAATAATCTCACATTTTAGTGATTGTGATTTACTCGTGAATCTCCAAAATTGTTTCATTTATATACATCTTTCAAATTTATTATAGCCACGAAATCCACAATTTACTATGGAATGTCTTTTGCCAGCAAGTAGAAATACAATAAATCACAACAATACAATAACATCTGTGAACTTAGACAAGTGTTATACAATGTTTAAATCTAAATAGTGTATATTTGTAAACAAGCACAAGACAAGACAACACAAAACAACTCACACTCTTTTGTACTCAAACTTTATAAACAAGTGTTCAACGCGTATTTATCTTTTTTGTAATAACATGGAATATGTTTTACTATCCGTGCGAAGTCAAGGCGGGTCGCTAGTATAAGGCCTAATTTAAAATAATGCAAACTTCAACTCGAATGATAAAACAGAGAAAGTTTAATTCTTTTTTATATTTGTTTACGGTTTTTAGAGTATTTATTTTTGAATGATTTATTACGCTATAAATTATTGTTGTTATATTTATACCAACAAAAATATCTAAGAGAAATAGCAAACAGATACGGAGTTCACCTGATCTAAACTGCTCCTCAGTGACATCTATAATTGAGCTAAAACAGGACTGCAAACATATCCGAGGTCAATAAAAGGTTGTTACTCCCGATGACTAAGTTGGAACACTTAGGTAAGTAGAAATTAAAGGTCTCTTAAATGTTGGAATCTCCCCGGAATAATATTCAAGGTTTTACCCCAATATATCTGTGAGCTTGGTAATTCTAAGAACACTCATGTGGTTGTAGGCGCGCCGACTATTCCAGAACTTCAGGAACTACGTTGCCACATATAGCGGAGGGAGTTCTAATGGTAATTGTTTTGTAATCGATTCTTTTGTTTATTTTACTAATATTTTGATGAAAAACTTAGAATATACTCATTCCTAATCCTTTGTTTCCTTGGTTTTCATTGTTTGTTATGACGAAGAAAAACTTTCTAACCTTTAATATGACCAAATTTCGACCAATGGAAGACCACGAGTCTAAATAACTCTCTTAAATTATTTATTTCTCATTTATATTGGTATTATAGACTACAAGCTGCCTGACACGTCTTTGTAATTGTGAATATATTTATAACACGATAAAAGTAAAATATGTTTATCGTATACTACCTTTAGTCACGCGATATACAAGTTCTTTATAGTTTCCATCGATGTACCTCGCTATATAGCACTAATTATCTAAAGTGACTCGGAAAATACGCATACTATCTATATCATTTTTAATTAATTTATTCCCTTTGTATAGCCTAATGACGGACTGTATTTTTTATATACAAGTTCAACATTTATCAATAACTAGCTGACCCTGGCGAACTTCGTAACGCCTAACAGTCGATTTTTTTATACTTATTCTGCTATTCGGGACCATCGTATAAATATATTGACATTAATATTTAGACTATACTAACGTCAATCAATTGTTTTGCCTTCCCGGAACCTCTCCACTAACACTTAAACTTTACAGTATGGTATTAAAGTTCAAATTGACTTTTTAGTATTATTACGAATCATTTGTATGGGAGTATAGAAAAGTGTCGTTTTAAGACTTTTCCAGGTATTTTTTTTTAATTTTTCTCTCCCTAAGATCCATCCTCGTACTTCAAGGAATATTCTAAAAAAAGAATTAGCGAAATCGGTTCAGCTGTTCTCGAGTTTTGCGCTTAGCAACACATTTAGCGATTCATTTTTATATTATAGATTGGTGTTCCATACTTTTTTTATCTATCTGTATTTATATAAAAAAGAATAACACTAACTGACATATCAACGCACAGCGCAAACTACTAGCGCTAGGGCCGTCAAAATTTAGATGTCAGTTCTTTTTAAACTGTAGGTGGCCACTAACAATGGACTTTTTTCAATCAACCCCTAAGGTAGTGAAAAAGGGAATGAAAATTCGTGATTTTTTTCGATAATCACTCAGTTATATCGTCATCATCTTACCCTTATTTCACCCGGCATAACATGTTTTCCTTTTACGCCCTTCACACATTTTTCACACAATCCATCTAAACCTTTTTCGGTCGTCTTCTACTACTATGTCCGTCCATTTTCAAACTCAAAACTTTTTTGCTGCCTGACTTTCATCTCTTCTCATAATATGCCCGTACCAAGCTAACCTATTACTCCTCAGCTTCTCTGTCACTGGTGCTGTTTTCAAACTTCCTCTGATATATTCATTCTTAATCTTATCCATTCTGGTTACACCACACATCCATCTTAACATTCGCGTCTCTGCCACATGTAATATACATTATGTATATTATAAACATAGACATCAAATAAAGAGTTAAAAAACCTACTGCTTAGAAAATGCCTGTGAAGCTGCGGGAAATTGCTAGTATAGCATCGGCATAGGGCTATAACCTTTTGATACAAAATTCTTGGTAGATAGTTGTAGGCTGCTTATTTATTTAATTACTTCAACAATTTTTTTAAAGAGATGTTTATTTATTGCACAGCGAAGCGGGTAAGTTTAAGTTGGTAAATGTTCAAAAAGGCGTGTCAATTCCAGACATAATTATTGTTCGCGTAATGATCGACGCTATAACATTTGAAAGTAATACCTGCTCGCGACTGTGCTTGAACTCATTGTTCGGTAAATTGGTAATGTTCTGTGGAATCTTATTGTAGAATCTAAAAAACTTTTATTGGCTTTACTGAGCTAAATTGTGTTTATTTCTAGTATTCAAATAATGCCGGTCTTTTATGAAATCTAGCTTATCTAAGTTTTTGCGGGCATGATTAAATTACCAAGGATACTTGTGGAGGGCAAACTTAAGACACTCCTGAATGTTGATCTTTGATGATGCAAGAGGCCCCATATTGTAAGTTGCTCGAACTTAGTTCATCTAACAGTAGAGAATGTTAATCTTTATGTTTTATATAAGACAGTGAGGCAATAAACCATATTAGAATATTTAATGCTATATTTAGATAAATCTGAAATAAAACTTGACAATTTACTCATTCGAAAATATGTATGGTATATACAACTTCACATTACATTTTGCAGACATTATTTTCGTGAAAATTTAGCATTTACATGAATATTTGGACTACTATTGAAACGTGTTCCAAAAAAATAATGCAGCTTATTAAATTCAAATGATTTCCATCTCTATACTATGAGACTTTCGTAAAATCTCATAACAAGACATGTCGAATGAAATCTCACTTTGCCGAATATTTAACACGGAAATGATAATAGTAGGTTATACTCATGTGTTATATATACTGAGGAATACATCAGACGTATTGATAATATGGCACCCGAGGTACCAGCGCGTTGCCTCTGAGGATGGCTATAGTTAAGGAGAAACTTGCCGTGATATATACAGGTTAGTACGATGACGTCATCTATCAATGACCATTCATCCGTCAGCGGTCACCGTTATTCTTGGTTTGTAAAAAAATGTAATACACTTATAAAGGTACACTTTTGTATATTGATATCATTTGAAAAAACTAAGTACCTATATTTCTGTTTATGACAAACTTAATATATTATTATTTATTTTTATTAACTTGAAATTTTGAGGTGTATTAAGCACTATACCAAATCTTGGACTAGGATCAAGTACTACGACGTTCATTAATTCATCATTCGTCAATACCATTTGTGGAACCTCAGATTTAAAAGTGATTTCTCACATGAAAAATAATGTATATATATATATACATACATATATATATCTAGTATGTTGGGGGCATCCTAATTTGATTTGCTAATGTGAAGTAGTTATGTATTCATAAAAGCGTAGGTGCCTTCTTTTCGTAATCGTAAATCAATTGTTTTTAGTGAATAAAGAATACATTTCGCAGTGATTCGTTAAGTTTTCATTGTAATTGATGATTATTTCTATCTTATTAACGTTTTGTCTATTAGTAAGGATGATAATACTTACGAAAAACAAAAGAAAACATCTATATTGGAACATTCGAGGAGAAGCATATTATGTTCTGGTAAATTTTTGAATGTTTGTAGCGCTATTTACAAATGACAGTAAACATGAATAATGAACAGGTTTTTGTGTTATTTATTGATATTTATGTAACGTTCTAAATGATGACACGCGCGCTTTCACGTTTTAAGCACGAATAATTACATTATGTTAGTCAATTTCACTAATATTCCAAATTGCCGTTTTTAATCAATTAAACATGTCTCGAGAAACGATTTTATATACACTCGATTAATATTTATTTATGAATAAAAGTTCCACTGTGTGAGTCGGTTGCGCAGAGCTTAATAATGTCAGAAGGCAAATGTTACACAGATAACGTAGACGTACAACCGAACGTAACAGAAGGCGCGGCGACACTGACGATGTATCGACCTCTCGACGGTCTCGACTTGGGAATGAATGGCGAGCCGGCACCGCAGCACCGCAGTCTGCCGCTGCAAGCTCACTACTGCACTGCAGCTTTATTTCTGGCAACCACCCCGACACTTAGAAAATGAAAACAACGAGTATATTTTCCGAGTGGAGCGCGCATTGTGCCAACGACACTAGTCCGTGACATGCAAACCGCTGACCCGGTTCTAAACGCCGGACAGAAATTATTTTCGCGTTTGAATTCCGTTGTAAACATATTAGAATTTCGCTAAATCCACCGATTCGCTCTTGAACACGCATGCGTGACATATTAGTCATGTCGCTTGCATCAGCTGATTTCGTGACCTTGCTCCCGAATTGCATTTGATCTACTTATTTAAGTGAGACAAGTTGACAGATTTTTATTGACATCTTTCTAAGCATTATCCATGTCATCAAATTTTACATAGTAAACAAATAGCAGACATACGGAAGTGTGATTTCTTTTTCAATATTTCGTATACGCGTTGAATATAAATCTTAAAACAAGATAACTCCGCCATGATTAATACTATATTTTTGGAATATAGGAAAACTTTTTTATTGCCGTTATATATAAAACTTTTTAAATGAAGATATCAAATTAATAGAAAAATATTTTCCTTATCCATGGATCCCAATAAATATTCACAATAGCTTTAGAATTATATTGATTTTTAAATGTATGTTGCCAGGTGCAGATTACCAGGTTGTTCAATAATATCAAATAGTAAGACACACGTAAATAAATACACGTTTGTGTGCTTCAACTTTTTAATCAAATAATACAGGATATTCGCAGGTTGAGTTTTAGAAACAAACATGGATGACAATAATTGGTGGTTCTGGGAACTTCTTCTCATTCCTCCTATTTTCTACTTCTCTGCTAACCACGGTGCACTGGTGCACTGGTTATTCCTAACTAATATTAGAAATGCCAATGTGAGTACGTTTGTTTATTACGCTTTTACTACTCAACTGAATGCCATGAATTTTTGCTTACACTGTTGTCAAAGATACAATAAAGGACATAGATTACCTTTCGTCCATAAATAGTACTGCTTCCGAGGGATTAGGTCAAAGCTATATTTAAAATCAAAAATACTTTATTTAATTAAGAAAAGTGCTAAGAAGTCACTTAGGAACGTCAATATTACCATCGGTTCGGAAAACAACCCTGTCATCGAGAAGAACTAGCAAGAAACTCGATCGGGTTTATATCATCGCGAACGAAGCTAAGCTAGTATTCTATACTCTCAAATCACAATAAAACTTGTTTTTGCTTAAAAGCTCGAGGAGGTTCGTTTCATATATTCACTTATGTTCGTTAAATAAGCAGATTCTACATTTGTTGTGAAAAGTGTTGTTAATCATTTTAAGAAATAATGACCATGATATAGGTACATTAAAATCTTTAAACTTTTATAAAAACAGTTTTAGTAAATTGTTGACAAATGACTATTCTCTTTACAGATCTGACGATCGAAGTACTTAGTAAACTAAACAATTGTACACAATATATTGTCATTATACTTTAATTCTATAATTTGATATAAACAGGGATAATGATATTAATTTCTGGCAATACAGTTGACAAATAGCCTGACTGTGAATGGAACGTACATATACTGGTGGCAAGACCTACGTGACATGACTTCAATACGAGAGCGAACAGTCCAAAGCGTACAGGCAACTTTGCGGTCGAACACGTCACTGATCTCTTCCTGTTCACTTTTAAGAATAAATATAAGTACTTAATATTTATAATTCATCAATTATATTTTCGACTTATCTATACCACGTATAGTATTAATATAGTTTACGGAAAGTGTTTTCCTTAATGTTGGTATTCTAGCTTATATAATGTCAGAATCATCTCTAAATATACCTAAATAAAAATCATTCGTTGAATATACGAAAACGCATCATCACTTCAGAACGGCTGCACCTATTGGGCTAATTATTTTCTTGTTGTGTTTATAATTGTAAGGACAAGATTTGTATAAAAGAGAATGGGTTAGAAACGGTAAAAATGTGGATTTTTAAAATTCCCATATAAAAAAGTGTCGAGGCAAGTATGCAGTATAGAGGTGTTCAAAATAATTCACAAATTAACGATTGTTTAGTGACCACATTATTTCATTACATCATCAGGTCCATATTATAAAGAAAAGATATGGTCTAATTTTCTTAGTTAATCAACCGGAGTGGGGACATAGATATCTATTTCTGATTAAACATCATGTTTAAAGTGGTAAATATTTCTAAACTCGCCTAACTAGCTAACACCCGAAGGTTGAAAATGTATTGCCAAACCCCTAAAGAGGTGTTCCGGAAGCTGCAGTTGAGAACCAGTTAGCTTAAGCCTCTAATGCTAAGTTTAGCGTGGTTACCATCATAGGCAACATTATCATTTAGGTATATAATCCACTTAATGTCAAATGGTCACTGCTAACTATATCTGAGTGCAATTTACTTAATACAGTTTTAAGACCAACCACAATAGGTAGAGATATTCCTAAGGACTGTGTTAGAGCATCTGCATCAGTTCACGTTGCCAATTATGTCCTTCTTAATCGGAATTCAGGAACTCAAGCATTTCTGCTTTCTAGCAAACAGAGGCTTAGTGGCGGTGCTTTTATTGTTTAATGTCGCGCAGGCTTTACTTACACTTCAAAATACTGAAAAAGAACACACATGCAAAACAAAGCAATAACTGCGTATGTTTTAAAATGGATGTGTGGAGAAACGAGAAGAAATTCAATCTTTTATGGTAACAAAGATAATCAACATATTATCTTTCTAGTCACTTGTTTTTTTTTCTAACTGACTTACGCTGGTGACACCTTTGGTGGCTTCACAGCTTCACCGAACTACTAAGGAAAGCGCTTAAGGTACTCACCCGATTGAATCAACGAGCACGAGGGCCAGCGAGAGGTTCTAGTAATTTGTATAATACATAATTATATACTTTAATGTCTCGCGATATTAAATGTAAGTCGTAACGCAAAATTGTTAAAAAAATGTTTCATTTATTTTAATATACATATTTTGTTTGTTGTGTTTACTTAAATATTAGCCATATTTGAAAACAATTCCTGATTTTAATATAATTATTTTTTTATATCACAAATGTTAACTGGAGTTTTATTGTAAACTTACTCTCATTTTTTATTATTTTAAAACAATAAATGTACCTTAAATATTTCATTTAAAGTTTATATCGTAAGTTTGTAACTTCCACGTGCAAACTGCATAAATGAAAGTTAATTATCAACACCGTCTTGTATTGGTCCTCTGCTAGATATATATCGCTCTACTAAAGTTACTGTATCCCATTGCCTGTATTATGTACCTATACTACCACTTTCTGAAGTACTTCGCAATACAGTGACTCGCACTAGTTTTACATATACACAGATCACCCCACACACGTGCACACATAGGTACACACAGTGGTTGGGTTGCTTTTTTACCCTTTTTATAGGTACCTATAATTACCTAATTACCTACCTATAATTAGGTCACACAACTTAGTAGTCAGATATAAAATACACATACGAATATACATGGTTATACATGTATTTTTCACAAATTCATATATGTATGAGATAGATAGATTAGCTTAGTTAGATCGGGAAACTCGGCGACAGTTCAAGCCGAGGCGCACCGTGTACCCTTGCGCTGATCGCCTAAATAAATCGGGTGAGTGCCATAAGCGCTCCCCTTAGTAGTCCGGTGAATCTGTAGAGGCCCAAGGGTCAATAGGGTATGTCCGTTCGAAAAAAAGAAATTAGTTCTTCGCAAGTTCCTTTGGTAAATTTAATTTAGCTTTATGATGATAACTACGTTTACCAAGTCTCAGTTTTCTTTTAAGAATTCGTTTTCTGTATAAGTGTCGATTATCCCACAATTATGTCTCGGAAATTACCACTTTGGCTTATACGTTTCTTAAATTATGTGTTACAGATTTTCTCATGTAGAAATACAAATACACAAGCCTTATAACATTCAGTTATGGAGTACAATAAGAAACTATAAGCATGTTTTATTGATATTTTAATACAGACACCGAGATGTTAGTATAAGGTATCTGCGAAGGTATATAAAGAGTACGGGAGCGTCATAGAGCAATTTAAATAATAACGGCGTCCACACTGGAGGAAGTTCTCTATTAAAGTATTTTAGACATTGCGACTCACGGTCACCAATTGCTTGGTGACAGGACTTGTGGAGGTCTGTCATACATTACTTTTAGATCTAAATCGTTTACAATGATACTTAACCTTCGTTCATGGCGTCCATGATAAGCCCTAATTTAAAAGTTCAGTACGTTCTTCTCCTGTTTCTCAACAGGTTTTCTTTTTTTGTTTAAAAGAGTTACTAACTAGTAACTAGTAACTTCAGTGTTACCAATTAAAAAAAATCGAAACCATTTCTTTTATAAGAATAAGTCTTTAATTAAAAATTTTAATTATAAGTCTCTATTCGTCATACTTCACGACCGTCGCTCCTACTAATATACAATATTTATTTTAGCTTTCTTAATAAAACTTGAAATATAGCCCAAATTATAAAATAAATATTAGTCACAATCGAATATCGACCGTCACACGACCACTAGTATTAAAAAGAAAACATGAAACTAAAATATAAAAGGTTTTATTACTCCAAAAATGACTTAACAAAACATACGAATGGTAAGTATTTTTTACTCTGGTTAAATGTCCAAATTAAATGGAGAGTTTTTGCTTCATCTCAAAAATAGACGAAGATTGTATGTAATCGCTGGAAAATCTCCATCATGATACCGCGATGTCAGCAAAAATACCATTAAATCAAAACGATGAGCAGTCCCACAACTTCCTGTCAATCGAAATAGAGTCAGTGAAGCGTAGTGCGAATCTATTTTAAAGTAGTGGCCTCCAACTATGCTCTTGTGCACACGACACAATAATTGAAAAAAAAACATCTTAAATAATGCTTATACAACATTAAAATAATTGTGTGGATATTGCGTATTTTTCTGTCCGCGTCTTATATTGTACCAATAATCTCATGGGTAATATGAAAGATAATATTAATTATTACTGTTGGATAGAATGTCTTATAAACTTTTAAAGAACTTTTATTAATTGTTTTCATTATTAACTTTAAATGGCATATACCCATAATTATGTAATATATTTTTTTAATACTGCATAGTTTTTTTTTGTACACAAAATCAAACACGAAATGACTATCGTACTTTTAGTTGATTAATCTTGAAATCGATCAAAAAGAAAACATTTGCCAAAATTAAAAGGTATTTATTTTTCACACACACACACACATACATGGTTTACAAACTAAATAAAGAAATATAAAACAAGCAAAAATGAAAGTAAAAACGCAAGCTGCCCAATTTGTGTGTAGCAAATGGACCTCAAGTCAGCATATATGCCGAGGAGTTATCAGACGAGTCCTTCAGTACTGATTTTCACCTAACGACTAGTGCCAGCGTTTATACATAAATTAGAGTGTGTTATTTACCAAATTAGTTTTCTGTAGTTGCTTCAGGTTCTTTTCTTTTACTTATGCAGTAAAAAGAGCGCCCAACCAAAAAAAAAAAAACAAATATTCTTGTCTAAGCCTGTTTAATTTCAATCTATTGCTAAAGCCATTTAACTATAAATCAATACTTTTATACCGGAAACGAGAAGTCATAAAAGTCACTATTAATTCAAATTTAATCTCTAAAAACTTTGGAATTTCTTTGTTAACACTTTGACACACATGCAAAACACCGCGTGACTCATTTCTTCGCGGCAAGAAAATATACATTGCTGAATGCATAGCACTTATAAAACACTAGTTTCCCAAAACTGTAATAACTATGTATTCAATGAAGCTATCGTGATAGTTTAAACAAGGACCAATTATCAAAAAGTAAAACAAATTATGAAACCACGATGCAAGTGAAACTTTTTTCGATCGCGTCTCCTAATTGGCCTTAGCTGCTCTGCGGAGCGCCTCTCACTTTACCCCTACTCCGCGTAATGCGACATGCGACATGCGACAGATTGAGAAAAATAATTGAGGCGATGTAAAAAAGTTTCACTTCAAAAAATTGATCAAACTCTTTCGAGTAGTTTTTCAATAATGCGCGCAAAACGGTATACCTTCCTTCTTCGGTATATCATCTTTAAATACAAGTCCTTTGTGATTCGATCACTCAAAAATAATGAAGATATCGGAATAGGAATATGCCTATTCGATGTGGAAGTTTTCGTAGATGGTTCTAGGTTATTTAATTTTTGGATACCTCCTTAATCCTTCGCCATTTTGTTTAAATTTAAAGTTTATTTAATGCACAGCGAAACGTGCGTGTGTCAGCTAATTTTATTTATGAAGGTACATGGTAATACAAATTAAGAGTATGTATGTGAAAGTATATTTTTAAATTGAAAGAGCGAGTTAAATAAAATAATTATGTGTTTGATTTTAGAGTTAAATTAGTGCGATAGTACTCAATTGGATCACAACGTCATGACAGTCCTGTCATAGGTGTATACCATTGTTGAGTCGCGTTGTGTTCATGGTCGGAATGAATCATTATTCGCTGGTAAAATATAAACAAGTTATCTTGCTTTCTATAAATAAAATGGAAGTATCTGTATGTCAGTGACGTAACTATAGGGTGGCAGAGGTGGCAACCACATTAAAAAGTGACAGAGGGGTGGCCTTCGGGCGGAGGGAGAGGCAGAAAACCTCGGTAAAAAGTCACCGTGGGAGAAAACCACGTTAAAAAGTTACAGACGGGTGTGCCTTCGGGCGGTGGGAGGGAGGAAACCTCGGTAAAAAGTCACCGTGGGAGAAAACCACGTTAAAAAGTTACGGGTGTTGAGGAGACAACCTCGTTAAAAAACAGACGGGAGGCCTTCGGGCGGAGGGAGGTAGAAAACCTCGTTAAAAAGTAACCGTGGGAGGAAACCACGTTAAAAAGTGACAGAGGGATGGCCTTTGGGCGGAGGGAGAAGGAGAAAACCTCAAGAAAAAGTTACCGTGGGAGGAAACCACGTTAAAAAGTGACAGAGGGGAGGTCTTCGGGCGGAGGAAGAGGGAGAAAAACCTCATTAAAAAGTTCCTGTGGGAGGAAACCACATTAAAAAGTGACAGAGGGGTGGCCTTCGGGTGGAGGGAGAGGGAGAAAAACCTCATTAAAAAGTTCCTGTGGGAGGAAACCACATTAAAAAGTGACAGAGGGGTGGCCTTCGGGTGGAGGGAGAGGGAGAAAACCTCGTTAAAAAGTCACCGTGGTAGAAAACCACGTAAAAAAGTTACAGGTGGTGGTGGTTGGAGGGGGTGACCCCTTGACTACCAAACCGGACCAAGGAGGGAAGGGGCTGGGGACCTGACTTTCCATTGCACATTGGTTCGGTAGACGGGTAGGCAGATTGACCGGGCTGTCGTCGCGGTCAGGGCGTTCGCGCTGGGCCTTGTCGCCGGGGTGGCATGGTGCTTGCTTGTTCGATCCCGTGCCACTCCATAGCGCGGCAGACGGTATCTTGTGGGTTTTTTTAGTCAGTAGGAGTCTGACACCCCACAGCTCCCCAGGGCTGTGGGTGTCCAATGTAGGATTTCTTCCCACATTAAAAAAAAAAAAAAAAAAAAAAAAAAAAAGTTAGACTCGGTATATTCGATGACAGTCCAATCCGAAGAGCAACGTGCGCCCTTGTGCTGGTTGCCTATATAAAATCGGGTGAGTGCCTTAAGCGCTCCCCTTAGTAGAGTCCAGTAAAACTGTAGAGGCCTTGCCAGGTCAACAGTGTAGTCATTTTAGGAAAAAAATAAATTTTATTCTGCGCTAAGATAAAAATACAAAGGCAGTCGCGGGCGGCTGCGAGTGTTTTATAAAGATAAATGATTTTATTTATAGCTCCGTTTGAATAGGTCGTGGTCGAGGTCGAGGTTGCAACATCAATCTGTAATTTGTTTAATGTAGTTTTTACACTGTCAATGTTTAGCCTTATATGTGTGTTATGTACTAAGTTGTGTGTGTTTGTTGTTTGCTGTAGTACATAGCATCGTGGTAATGTTTTAGTTGCTACTCACATGGATACACTAATTCTTAGATTTTCTATGATTACTGATACCTTTTTAGTCCTGAAACATAGTATGTAGACTTTGTAAATGAGGTTGTAATATAAATATTTACGTTCTTTTTCATATTATAAATGCGAATACAAGTTTATTTGTTACGTTTTTAAGTCTTAAGTATTCAACCGATTATCCTGACATTTTATATACCTACACATTGAAGGGGTACAGAAAAGGACATAGGGTACTTTCAGAAAAATAATAGTGTCCGAGGGATAGGTCGAATCTAAATTAACGCGTTGGAAGCCGCGGCCAAAAGCAAGTTTTAGCGATGAGTATTTATTTATACCGAATCAAAGAACTAACTTTCAGACAAAAGGTTAATGTCTTCTCATAATTTATCACTTTCCGTACAAACCGTCCGTCCTCTTTTGTAACCTCCGTAATCTATCAGTTATGACGTTTGTCCCAGATTCAGCTACATGAATCAACAAAATCTGTTGTTTGACTGGTTTATGCCCAGTAATTACGACACATACTCTTATTCTAAGAAGTTATCTGTAGTTCAGTAGAAGTACTACATACTACAAAGTTCATAAATAAAAACAAAAGTATAAGCCAATATTATGAAATTCTAAATATACGCCATTTTACTTTTTATACGTGTAAAGTCCATGAATAGTTAAGGGGGCTGATGGGACCGTGTAAATAGGTCCCACCAGGAAGGATGCGGTGAAAAATAAAAGGTATAAAAAAATGCGTGAAAAGGAAGAGCGAGTGCGTAAAGCGGTATGTGGTCTTGCCTATAAATAAATATAAAAACAAAGACCCCAAATAAAAATCGTGCACTAACCTGCAAACTCAGCACCTAGTACGGAGCAGCGGCGTCTCAGGATCTCACTCTTAAGATATCTGTAGAAGCGGTGCAATGATAATAGCGGATTTTCTTGTGAAAGCGTTTCGACGTCCAATGCGTATTAAACACTGATGTTGCAGTTCTTAGGAGTATAATTTTCTCCTTTAAATCTTGCAATGTACAGCGAAGAATATATATGCGGTATATAATATATATGAGCGGTGCCAATAATTATAGTTCTAATAATTCTGATAGTAAAGCGGAAACATATATCTGCGGTATATAGCTGCGGTGTCAATAAATTATAATTCTAATTGTGACATATTCTCAAATTTTTTCCTTTACTCGTCGAAATGACAGCGTTATTAAAGCGTCTGCATGCTCCGTACTCGATCAATGAGATGCAGGCCAGTAACACATCTCATTATCTGGAGCGCAGCTATTATATTTATTTAAGGGCGATCCAATAGTCTATACATTCTATATATATAAATAAAATTGGGGAGTCTGTTTGTAATATCAAAATGACGACTTTTTACTGATTGGATATCAACGTATACACGATACTGATAACAAAAATACAATTTTTATAATTTTTTCAGTCTGTCTCTCTGTATGTTCCGGGTAATCTCTGAAACGGCTGGACCGATTTTGACAGAAAATTCACTGACGGATAGTTAAAATTACAGCGGGTGACATAGGCTACTTTATTTTAGACTAGCTGTCATCCATAGCTTCGTCTATAGTACTATCTCCAAAACGATTGGACTTATTTTCATAGGACTTTCACTGACAGATAGCTAACGTTATAAAAAGTAATTAATGCTTTTTATATTTTGAACTAGCTTTTACCCATAGGCTTTGTTTGCAGTACTATCTCTAAAACGTTTAAACCATTTTTCACGGAACTTTCACTAACAAATAATTGATCTTATAAGAAGTAATTCACAATTATAAAAAAACGCATGCGGAGCTGCCGGCAACGGCTAGTCTAAAATAAAAAAAACAGCAGTAATCGCTTCAAAGACGGAGAACCTATGCATTCTTGCCAAGCTGGCTTTTATAAGTAATTTTTCACGATGTTTTTAGTACCATTTTGGGGGTGATATAAGACGCTAACCGATGAGTCGTCATCATTTTTTGAAACTAACTACGCTATTCATCTGACGGGCCTTCACAAATTCATCGGACTACCCCATCGTCGCTTCAATACTTCATACTTCAAACTCTTATTAATTCGTTATTATATTATTGCTGTAATTGATTATATATTCGGACTACTTTGAATACACGTTTAAGTAACCGATAAATTAAGAAATTATTATGGGACATTACCTCATGACCTTTTAAAGCTGCTCAATTAGTATTTGTAGTCATTTAGTACTTATTCCAAGCGCGTGACTTGGTGTAGCTAACCGCAAACCTTGAGTAGGTAATAAGTATTATATTAACTCTGTCATTGTAGTCTACTTTTAAAGAAACTACGTTTCTATGAAGCATAAAAACGAATGTTAACAAAACGAACTAAAGAATGAAATAATTCATTTGTCGAAAAATTGGTAAAATTCTTCAAAAATATTTTTTTAATGGCGGATTTATCAATAGAACTTTATCGTCAGGGACTAAATTACGATTTTAAAAAGGTACCTTTTTGATCTTCATGTACTCTTATTGTGGATAGATATATATTTGTTTTCCATATAAAATTGGCATTACCCGTTTCTATGTCTTTATATATGTTATTTCTTTTTTTTCCTGTTTCCGTTTCATTGAATATTCAGGATTCTCAATGAAAACATTTTATAGAATTAAATCTCTCCAAAACATTATAGGTATAAGTTATATACATCATTCACGCATAGAACAAATATAGTAGGTACATGACATATACAGTGAATATTTCAAGTGAACGTACAGCGGCAATTATAAGGATTAAAAATAATTCTTATAATCATATCATATCCTATTTAGGTATACAAAGTGTGTCATTAAATATTTGAAAACTCGTTTCTCTTAGTAATAATCAACACGCTGATTTTGAAATAAAAACACTATGTATTATTGTACCAGCCTAAAACTAGCTTATATTTTTTTTTATATTAGAAACACTTTATTCCTGTTTTCCTTTTAAATTACTTTCATGTTTCATTTATATAAAACTACCAGCAGACTGCGGCTCCGCATGCATTTGCTTCAACAGAAGTTATTTTCTACTCATTATTTAATCCAATTAAAATTTTAGTATACTATTTAATTTATAAAAGTTTCTTTGATAGTTTTATATGCGTCCAGAATTACAAACTCTATCCGTGTATATTATATAAAAAATATTTGTTGATGATAAAATGTATTCTTCTTATTTTTATTTTCCAATACCTAAGACAATAATAACGCATTTTCCTTAATAGTTCGGAAAGGTTCATCAAGGATATCCAACTCCGTTTTTAATGTACAAGACATGTACAACGTACAGACTGTTGAGATTAGGTACAGTGGTATTAAGTCCGATATTAGGTCTCACGGACTCCATTCTGAGTCAGTTAATAAAATTGAATTAAAGAATATTAGTATAGTTTTTATTATTAAATAAAGAACAATGTAAACTAACCGTATATAAATCAAATTTTGTAAAAATCGTGTGAATCCTTTTGTACGTTAAATACGAACATAGAAATAAAAACATAGATAGTTTTTTTAATGCCATTTCATATCGTGGGATAGTAGTATCATAGGACAGTACCTAGTCTTCGTCAATCACTTTGACAGTTCTTTAATACAAAATATATATAATTTAAATGATAAAGAAACGCCAAGTTTAATTTTCTACAATAACATTTTAACTAATTTTGGTATTAAGCTCTTGACTATACAATGCGCATGCCCCAACCTAAGGCTATATTCAGTTCGGCCAAAATATTGATGAGGACTCATTAGTGGGCTTTATAATAAACGCATATCACAAAATTTGGAATGTACAAATATAATCAATTTATTGATAATCTAAACAAAGAAGTGAAAATGATGCCAGGCGGTAAATATACATACATGATTATTATCATTACTTATATGGCTATAACATATTGTTTATCTTACATACTATATCTGAAAAAGGCCTGTTTTAGAAAGACTACGTAATCTATTATGTTTGCCGGTATAATTTATTTCCTGTGCAATTTTTACATAAATCATTTCAATAAAGTGACACTAATGACAATAACCAGAGGGATCTCAAGTTAGACATTTCCCCTAAATTTAGGGGGTAAATAATCTGGATCAGATTTTTTAAGGGTATAATTTTGTTAGAGGTATTTTTACTCTTTATTTATACCTGAAATAACGTGATTCAGCCAATTATATGTATTTGTTGACCTATCAACAAGTGATAATATCTAGTATAATTCCTAGTAACTAAAAATGCGGAGTGTAATAAAAACAACTGTCGTGAGTATTAATCATAAACAGAGGATTTAAAGTTTTTCTATCTACGAATGTTTTAGTTATATTGCAACAATAATTTCTTCATTAAAATTAAAAAAAAGTGTGCGTCTCAGGACACCTGACAAAACTGATAACTTAAACTGCCTACCGGTGCCATATGCCTGAGAGAAATGGAAGCTAGACAGATTGGCGCTGTAAAGCGTATTTGGTGTTGGTTACTGGCGTTAACATTACACACATCACTACATATTATAAAACAAAGTTGTCCGCCGCGTCTGTCTGTCTGTCTGGATGTTCGCGGTAAACTTAAAAAAATCTTAACGGATTGTAATGCGGTCACCAATAAATAGAGTAATTCACGGGGAAGGTTTGGGTATATAATTTGTCAAGGTTTTTTTGTAAATTTGTTTAATTATAATGATAATTGTTGAAAGCATCGAAAAAAGTCAAGACGCCCGGGAGCTTTCATCGAAAACGCTGCCTAACCCCTCTGAGATATAACAACACAATGAATACTGAGATATTCCTCTTGTATACATCTACAAAAATGTCTATGATGGCACATACCTATACTTTTAGGATACCCATCTATCTTTTAAAAATGGTCACATATAATGAGGTAATTGGAAGGCTATTTAGACCGATACAGTATTTATTAATCCTTATCAAATTAAATACATTAGTTACCTCAAGCATTTCATGCACATGAGTATATATTTTTTATTATCAGGACAGGAACAACGGTCGCCGGGCCTGCTAGTATATTATAAATTATGCTTAATGATTTCATGTTTTAGTATTTGTTGCGATTTAGTGTACTTATATGTGTACAAGTACAGCTGAACTTATGTATCCTTGTTCATAATTCATTTTTTCTTGTTGCAGATTGGCTAGCACCTGATATTACGAATCCCACATTAGGCAAGTTGTAAATATTGTCATGTAGTGTTAAAATCCTATAAAAAGTATTGCTCATCACGCTAAAATCGAAAAATATAGAAAAGCCACTGCCTTCAAAAAATCAACAAAGTCATGTAAATCTATATCTCAATTATATAAAATAATTTTATCAATAAAATTAAATTAAATTAAAAAGTTGGAAACGTTGTCTTTGTCCCCGAGTGCTGTTGTATTAAAACAGTATAACATGTGATTAATGTTCTTCATCAGTTAGATTCTACTTCAGATACTCTTTAAAACCTTACTAAGTACCGCACTAAGTGTTTGATGTATTTAATATACAAAAACTTGCTGGATTGTAAACTGGGTGAACCTAATTTCTAAGAGCATACATCGTCAATGTATTTTGGCTTTGATTTCCAAAACATATCACAAGAACTTGAGGCGAATGATCTGTTAGATATTTGAAAAAGATGCAAAAACTTGTTATGTTGTCTGAGAGAGCAGATCCAAAAAGGGCCTCCGGATCGTTTATCAATGTAAATTATATAAATACATTTTATAATTGCTGATTTATTCGCGACGTCTCAAGTGAAACCCAATATTGAATCATCTTCAACGAACTTATATCTGTGGAAACAAAAACGAAATCGAGTCTGAGTGGTACTAATTGAGTAACAAAACACTTCTACTTCAGCTATAGACGTTTTGAAAATGTTTCAAAATCTGGACTAGCATTTGTCACGATTCCATATGCCTTTTCTATTTATAATGTTGTCAAAGTTTTATTATGGTCCGATTTACTGTACAATGTAATGTTGAATCGTGTATAAGTCCTTCCGCTAGAATGTTAACTTTATTTTATATGAAAATGTATGATTTTAAAAGTTCAGAACCAAAACAAATTAACATAAAAATATTTGATATATTGAACAAATTTTATTATAGAGAATTTTATAAAACCTATATTATTCTTTTTTATTTACATTAGGTACTGAACTTAGTAAACAACTGATATTTTTGGAATTATTTTAATCAAGAAATTGTTATGAAGAAAATAGAAATATGACGTATAGAAAATGATGAGTGCAATATCGAAAAATATTTTCAGTAATGTTATTTAAAAAATATTATTCTATTTATTTATGTTATTTGTATATGTCTGTCATCTTCAGGGTTACGACTATTCTTTTTTCTTTTTTCTAGTAATTGAGGTGATTTTTGGAGTTGTAGCATTAGCTTTAGTGGTAAATATTAATCCAGAGTTGGTAACTCTAACAGCAAGTGACAGTAATTATTCACTTTGACAATGTGTATGCCCATCAATTTAATTAAAACCAAATTGCAACTTGTTTTGTAAACATAATGCTCGCAATTTTGTATAAATTGGTACACATTAAATTAAGTTTACAACAAACATTTTAAATTAAGAATGTCAATTATTCCCGAAAATGTATTACCAGTAATAAATAACTTAGTGCCAGCTGCTGTTAGAAATGATATTACAAGTTTCACATTTTACGACAATCACCCACGAGATACAAACATTATTGATATTACAGTTTGTACAAAAGCACGCGAACTCAAAGAGTTTTACCAACGTGATTTGAATATCTACTATTTATTTAGACACCACATCAATACCAACGAAAATAAATATTTTAAGATCTAAGAATGCTGATCTTTTCTATTTGGTACAAGCTGGAAGCGATTCTCCTTATATATCAAAAAAAGACAAGTTAAAATTACACAAGAAAATTACCAATGTGGAGAAATATGAAGTAGAAGACGTCACATGTAAAGGTTATGCTTGTCTGAAAGTCCTCTGTTTCGAAGATGCTGTGCCTTTGGTGTTTGATGATAATTTAAAGCAACTCCAAGACACATTATTGCAACAAACCAGTACATGCTTAGATGATACATTGCCAATAATAACCCAGTTACAAAGAAAGCTGACAGAAGCAAAATACAGTACAAAATGCAATGAGAAAACTTATGAAGAATTCTTAAATATTCGTCATCGTGCCTCATATTCTTTATATGAAAAATTTAAGACGAATGTTAATGATTCTCTATATAACAGTGATTTGAAAGAAGTATGTTCTGTTTATTTTGACAGTTTAGGTGATTATGCATTAAATGCAATGTTTGGTCTTCATTTTTTTTATATGTTATATTAATTATTACTCATTTGGGTTATCCCCAACTCGGATGTGATCACGTTTTAAAACTACAAAAATTTTGCAATATATGCTTATGATGAGAGTGGATCAATTTGTGAATGATGACGATGTCTGCAATTGACTCTTCTCTGTGCACCCACTAGAAATGATTGTAATGTGAAATGTAGTTCAAATATACATCTATATATGTCTAAAAGATAAACTTGATCAAGATTCTTGCCAGTTCTTCTTGATGACTGGGTTGTTTTTCGAACTGTTGGTAATTTCGTCGTTCATAAGCTCCTTCTTAGAGCCTAAATTGAATAAAGCATTTTTTATTTGATTTGATTATATTAAAAATCTTTCTTGTAGCTCTACATCATGTTAAAACATAGTATCGTCTTAAAATGGAGTGTGATAGCAAAATTATAATCTTGTGGCAGTAAATGTTTTATCTAATTATATTGAATTATAAGTGTGAAAAATATTTTGTGTTTATATGAATTTATGTTACTTATTCTTATCTTTAGATTACAGGTACTTTAAAAGTTTTAACACACACACCATGGATAAAAACTTGCAATGAAAAATTATTAATAGGATGTCACATAGAGAATCGAAATACTGAGTAAGTGACTAAATTATCTGTTGCTAACTATTGTAAATGATTACAAACATATGTATTTACTTTTTGCAACCATATTATAAACTAAATGAATGTATGTACATCTGCAGTAACTAAATATGGTACATTAACAATCAGAAAAATTAAAACAAGTTATAATTTTGCTTTCTATGTATCCTCATGTTATATATAAATAAATGATATATAGAGGTCTGTCTTTGTGCATGCATCACTTTAAGTTGCTGTATAGATATCAATTTAATTTTTTAGTTTTGCATCGAAGAAATTTAATTCTTATTTAAAGAAAAAATGATTATGATAGCTTCATTAGATATAACAGAAACTACAATTTTTATAAGCACTACCCGTTTCCTGATATGTATTGTTTTGCTGTGGTGGAAAGGGGTAACATTGTGGTGCTTATATTTTTCCTGTATATATAAAAAATATTGTTAAATTTATATGCTACTTAGACAAGGTCACAGCTATCGGTTAGTTTTTTTTATATTACGATAAAATCATTCAATTAATCATTTGGAAAATTAGTAAGTTTCAGAGAAGTTTTTTAAATTAAAGAATATTAAATATAGATAACACTTTTTACAGAGCTTTAGATGACATTCAAGTGTTACTACATGGTACACTACGAACATCAGTAGTGTATACAACAAAATTATTTACAAAAACAGACAGGCCACCGTTCTGGAGAGAAGAACCGAAACAAAAATTACAACCAAATATTAAGGCTGCAATCACAGTTGTTATAGACTTGAAAGAACTTAAGGATAACACATTATGTGTGATGGAATTTAGTGGTTTCATATTTTTTAAGAAATCAAAGGAGAAACATCTATTGCCTCTTGATAATATTACAGTGTCATCTTCAGAAGCTATGAAAGAGGACTTTAATATTTTAAGTGATAAAAAACTAGGTATGTTTAGTATATTGAGTTATAAAAAATATATATCCTAAATGTAATAAACAAGAATAACAGACTAATTAAAGATATATATGTTATATTATTCTGGTAAAGTAATGCAAACAGCCTCCCAATTATTATATCTATCTTTTTACTGTATATTTTAATCTTTCCTCTGAATATATTCTTGAAAATTTCATGTATTTTGCACTAAATCTTGAGAAGTTTTTTTATGTATATTACTCACTCATGTTGTAGATCAGAGAACCCCAATTTTTTTTATCTCCTGGACTACATGTCATTTTTTTGATTGTGCATAGACATCCTGCTTGTCTGATATTCATTTTTTTGCAAATTTCTCAACTTTAAAAGTTTTAAAAATCTTGTTTTACCATCTGTATCATATCAGTATGTGTATGTTTATTGTTCCATTAATTAAAAGCTAAAATTAAACCCCCAATCTGTTTGATTGAGATCGACTATCTTTGACGCCCATTTGCATCTCAGAGAAAACTATTTTTTTTATTGAAACCAAAGGGTTAATCCTTTTGCTGGTCGTCGTAGATTCCTAGAGACAATACATACCAGTTCAGGAAATCATCATTGTAGACTTTATTAGATAAAAGGTTTTTAGCTAAATAGAGTTAGGTTCTACACTTAATACAGGTTTTTATAAGATATGTACAATTGCATGCACTGATAATGTCTGGATTATAGATTATACATTACTAGTACAGAAAAATATAATAAGTCTGATCAAGTTTTCTACTGTGTCTTCACAATAACTAGGATGTTTTGTAACAGGTAGCAGTGTTTTAACATTTGTAAGAATATTTTCAAAAGTTAAATTGAGTAATAGTTGATTGTTGTTATTGCCCATTTTTATTTAATTATGTAAAATAATCTATAAAGTACAGACATCAATTGTTAAGGATTAAATAAGAATGATAAACATTATTAACATGATAAACATTGTTTCAGAAGATCCAAATATAATTCTGGCTTTATTAGCTACTACAAAGAGAACTGATGTTTCCTTGAGGCATATCAAAAGTAAAGATGATTTGTCTGTATCCATTTTGGAATTATTTTGTGTGCACTTACAAATGGAATGCATTCAAAATATGAATAATATCGTTGTTCATAGAATATCTCCATATCATACGCTACATGGTGTAATGATTGTATTCCCAGAAAATTATACATTGGATGTAGATCAGTGTTCAATATCTTTGCACACAAGGTAAATATTGTTTGTATTTTATATCTATAAATAAAATGATAGGGCTTGGGGTTCTGTCCTCCTCACTCAAAAATGACTAAATAGATTTTTATTTGGTTTTACTTCTATAGACACTTGGTCCTTGTATAGAAAAAAATACCTATCACTATACTTTTATTTAATGTAAAGTTATTAGTGTTTTATGAGACTATGATTAGAATAGGCCCTACATGTGTTCTTGCTGTAGAGAAGTGGAGCAAGCGGTGTCTTGCTTATGTTTTTTTCTTCAGATTGTAAAATATGTTATTAAGATGATAAACGATGGCGACGAAGTCACGGGTACCATATAGTTGTGTAATACAAAATTAATATGATTAGCCAAGCAGGCTACAGACTGAATTTCCTTTAGTACTTGTGTACAACAAATTTTGCAGTTTCTGTTAGCTCAACAAAATACAGCTAAGCTAATAAGATATCTATGCTCTAAAGTTGTTTATCGCTTATGTATAAACAAATATAATTAGCTATTAAATAATTTCCAGATAATTTTTTGGAAAAGAGTTTAAAAAAATTCTGAACTGTACAGTCATCGTTAATCTTTTTGGCCGCCCTGAAGGTGGTCGTAAGTTGGGGTTTGCGCATAATATCGTGAAAAGCTTAATACAAAACAAAGTAAACATTATATTATAGAAAACTAATATTGTCATTTATATATCCTTAAGTTGTTTCAATGTTATATATATATATATATATAATACGAATTTATACCAAATTGGTTTTTTTGAGCAGCTATATTCAGAACGGTCAATAAATTTGATGCGTATTGTATATGGTAATGCTTCTTATTTTATACTTTATTTTAAGTTGGATTTATATTTGTTCCAGGACTAAATCACAAGTTTTAACTTTGATACACTGCATTTATAATGATGTACCAGCAAAAATTGTTATCACTCCACATAATTATAAAATAACTGCTAAAATTGAAGACTTTAGCTCCTACAATGAAGAGCTATCAGAAGAACAGGAACAGTGCCTTAATTATTATATATATGTATCCTCAGTTCTTAACAGAACAGACTTAGTGTTACAATACTTAGACAATTCAATTATCAGAATGAACCAAAGTAAATGTCCTACAGTTCAATCTAAAGTTGGTCAAGAAATCGATGTTTTTGGTGGAAGTCTTGAAAATTATTTGGAATTTAGATGTAAAATGTTGGAAGAAGGAGCTAAAGGTATTGAGAGTTTGTTAAATGTTGATGTCTCAGAGGAGGAATCTGATGCTATGATAGTTGATTAAATAAAGTATGTGCTGATATTATTTGCTTAGTCCAAGTATTTTAAGTCGTGTATACCCAATGGAAGTCTCAACAGTTGATGTGATAATAATAATAAAGTTAATGACGCCAAATAATCCGAGATTTTCACTTATAAAGGATTTCGATTTAAGTGGAATTTGTAAGCAAAAATTTTACATGTAGAGGTTAAGATTCTTGTCGGTAACTTATTTTTTTTTCGATCTATAAAAATGGTCCAGTTAGTAGGATGAAAATCAAACATTGCCATGTTCGAGTTGGAAGGATTAAATATATTCCCTTGAGTTATGGACTTACGGAGCGAATAATGAACAGAAATGGCTTGTAGGTAGTCACTGATTATGTCGACTTACAGGATAGACATATTGAGTAATAGAGGTTTTGGGGCTTAAAATGAAGGGAACAAAACATTTTTTCGACTTGAAGAGGTTCTACTATAGTAAATCTATTCTTCTACTAAGGTTCTACTATAGTAAATCTATTCTTCTACTAAGGTTCTACTATAGTAAATCTATTGAGACACTATGGCCTTTTGACTTGACTTTGAAATCTTCAGAACTGTTGAAAGACTTAAGGATGAAACTAAAACATTGTGTATGTTAAAGGGTTTTTAACGACAGGAGTCAGCCATTTGAAACGGATTTCTTTTGTGTATTCACAAAATGCAACATGTTTACACTTTTTCGATACATAAGAAACGGTCGTGGTAATAGTAGTAGGCATGTACTACACAATTTATATTCTTCTTATGATCTACTTCCTATTTCTGTTCGCTGGTCTACGGGGTGCGCCAATATGCACGAATCTATATGGGTACTGTCTTTATATACTTACATAATGTACTCTGTGGTATATATAAGGAAATGTGACACGGGATCAGTAAGATAAACAAAATTTCTGGATGCTGATATTTATTTTTATTATAACAACAATATTGAATCCTGACATAATTAATCTGATTTACTATTTTGTATAAATTAAGTAAGTACTTAATGGAAATGGCAATATATTAATATTTCTTAAAACTAAACATACAAAACCTAACTTGGTAAGTATTATTACAAAATAAGATTAAATAGGTAACAGTATGAAATAAATAAAAACTATTACTAATTCTATTATTGAGCTATATTAAGTTTGATTTCCACAGAAGTGTAAAAACTGTTAAACTTTTAACTAAATACCGTGGCTGTTCCTTCTCTCTTTTATTAGCACCATTTTATCAGCTACTTGGGTTGTTATTGCAGATGGTTATTAATTAATAATAGTATACAATTAAAGGGTTTTTTTTTCGAACTGTCTACACTGTTGACCTGGCAAGACCTGCAAGCAGTTTCACCGGACTACTACAATTAAAAGGATAAAATACAATTACCTTAATTTATAAATTCGTTTATAAAAATAGAAATTTTATTTTATTGCCTATTATAAATTAAAATGACTTAATTTATTGAGCGAATGGTCAATTGTGTCGTTACATTTCAAAATCAGCTAAGTTCAATTATAATCGTTCATACAAGATGTTTCAATGTTTTTTAGTTTTTCTGTTTTTATACACCGTGGTCGAAGTCCAATTTTACCGTTCATAAGGATCATAGTTACTTTTTATGATCCTCAAGTAGTACAGTTGGTATATATTTTGAAAATCTCAATAAAATTTAAACACTGATGAACGATTAATATTGGAATTAGCTGATTTTAAAATGTAACCGACACAATTATTTCTAATCTACAATAATATGTAATATATCACCAAGTTATGTTTCACTCGAGGTTAACAGATTATAATTATATCTGCTCATAAAATTCAGCTTACTCTTGTATTATCTGTCCAGCGTGATCAGTGACGAAACATTAGCGGGACACGACACAAAGTAATTTTTGTGAGAGACGACACAGGTTTTTTCGAATTGCTTACTTTTCAAAATAGTTTGGCGTTGGAGAGGTAATGTTTTCCATAGCAGCCTATAAATCTACCAAAAGCTACCGTTAGTTAGATATATTATGGCTCAAACTAAATCGTGGCGCAAGAAATATGTTACTGTTATGTCTAAAGCAAGTGCCTTACAATGTTGTTCTCGTTATTTGCATATTTACATATATTATATATAATAACAAGAGTACGAGTATAAGTAAGACTGACACCTACAAAAATCACCGCCAAGGTAGAACTAACATAGTCTATTTTACACAAGGAAAACATTAAATAATACTACATAACACAAAACATTCTAGTTGTATAATCAGAACTTAAAACTTAGTGACCCATAACCCATCTGACTCTTGGTAACAAACAATCCGATTAAAGTTTTTGTTATACTCGTACATTTTTAGTAGGTAACCGCTTTATTAAAGCTAGAACCTAGCTTTGTTTTAATTTTTAACAGTTTATAATACTAAAAGGATTAATTAATAATTTTCTATTGTTTTATAAGCATTTTTAAATAAACATATGTATATTTGAACAACTGCACTACCGATAATTCGAATCGATATAATGGCGATAATTCGATTGCGCTATACACTATAATTACATTTAGAAAAAGTTTAATTTCTGTCCTTGTCTTGATTTACATCGCCTAATATAAATGTTGATATGTGATTTGTTTATTTTTTAAGTGGTAGAGGATTATGTGTTCCCAAGTATAGTCAGATTAAAAATCCACGTGTGCTCTTTCAATGACAGAGAGGATATTGTATTCTTTAATCCTCCCTGGAGCACTGTATTATGTGTCAGGTACTAGGAAGCGAAAGATTGCTGCCCGACTCTTTAATTTTGTAAATATTTACAAAATAATATTATTATTGCTAATTTTAATAATTACATTTAGAAAATAGTAAATTTATCTATCACTAGCGTAACTAAAACTACGATTTATTGCACGTCCGGCCATTTATCTCTTACAACTAAACTGTAATCACGTATATATACATATAAAAATCTAGAGGTACAGTAATTAATATTAATAAAAAAAATAGCTTAACATATTAACTAATTTTAAATTCATCTATTGCACAAGTTATTGCACATAGTTAATTCACACTATCGTATAATATACCTACAGTTTTAATTATTACAGTCATCAGCTCGTCTATGATTTCTATTGAAGTTTCTAGAACTTTTAGTACTATTGTTATATTGCTCGTCAGTGATTAAAGGCTTTCTAAAATGATCGAAAAACACTGAATGCGTCTCTATACTTTCTGCACCTGATTCACTTCTTGCCTCATTCTCAGTATCGTCACTTTCACTACAACTAACTATTTTAGCAACAACTATTCTCCTTTGGATTTTTTGAGAATTCGTTGAATCACTACTAAGATATCCTGAGTCTTGTACATTTGAACCTTTCTTCCTTCTAAATCTAGGCTTACTTTCATGTCTATTTCCCTTTACAAATGTATCAGTATTAATACAATTGTTACCTAAATGTCGTTTATAAAGATTCCTGCAATTTTCGTCCATTTTTCTAGAAATGGTTTCAATCTCCATGTTGTCATATTCCGAGGATAATGATTGAACAGAAGCTCTCTTTGAACTGCAGGAGGGTCCGCAATGTGACTCGGTAGTAGTTACTGAACTACATCCTATGATATTTTCAGATCCCGTATTGTGTGTAAATATCCTCGGATTGAGGCTTCTGGCTATCACGTTTTTTGAAGTTATTCCTCTTTCCGTTTTATCAACTTCCACTCTCCTAGGTGGAAAAGTGGGTTGTTCATAAATAGGGCCGTCATCAATGGGCGCCAATGGCGGAAGAATATCAGGCCGTGCTAAATTTTTTAACTGGTTAATAGTCGGCAGAGTGCACTGACGTTGTCTCTTTGAGTGTCTTAACTCTAATGTTAATATGCGTCCATCCTCCGTATCCCATTCTGATGTTTCGTCCCATGTTCCGTCGGTAATTTCATCTAGGCTTTTTGATCCACTGAATAACGCTGAAGATAGTTTTGGACGGTCGCAACTATTTTTTCGTTGTTCGTAATCATTTCTTAGACTATGAAATTTTGATGAGTGTTCAATTCTGTCGTTTGTTTTTTTAAATGTACCACTACTTCTTAACTGTATGCTTTGCCGAGGAAGACTGTCATTATTATCAAGATTTTTTATAAGATCTTTTCTACTAAACTGTATAGTATCTATTATTTCTTTATGTTTTGATTGCTTACGATCTAAAGTATCTGGTTCAAAATCGTCTGATTCGTGTATTTTAATGTAATTTTCTGGAGAATCCTTTACTTCTATTGTTAGGCAACCGGGTTTCTCTTCAGACTTTTTTATATTTGAATTTAGTTTCCTGCTTCCAAGGGAACATTCAGAACTACTCGGTGAAGTAGGCGTGCTTCCAAAATTGTAATTATTATTTACGTAAACTTCACTTACTAAACTATATTCATTTGTTTGGCTAGCCTGTTACTCCTTCCGTCTGGTTTTTTAATTTTCCAATAGTTTCATAATGGTTTTGATCCACACATATTTCTCGATGAGGTGAAGGCGTGTTGCTATTACTACTTGAATGGGTTTTGTAGATAGCATTTCTCATTGTAAGTTCTTCTTCTAATGGAAGCGCATTACTTAAACTAGGGCTTGCCTGTGAAGAAGCACTTTCGGGATATTCTGTTAATGTTGATACCCCTTTCTTGTTAGAATTTCTTTCCAAGCTATCTGTTTCATAATCATTACCTACCGGACTTTCTGTAATATTTCGTGTTACAGATAATACATTTTGATTACTCGTGTTTAGGATTATGTTATGAAACTTTTCTTCAACTGAACTACATTCATTGTATGATTTATAACAATGCTCAAGAGCAATAGCTTCATTAACCATATCAGGTAATGCATTTTTGTTACAAATTAATGTGTTTACGTCACCATCAGAATTCCTGAAACTGTCAGGGCGATAATGACTTAATCCTTTTCCAATAGTTTGATAGTAATCATTGTGCCGATAATCTAAATTTTCAAATTCTTGTGAAGGCAAATTGTAATTTTGCAGAAGTGGATCCGATCTCACAGACACTGTCGCATGTCCTTTGGATACTGAAAAGTCATTAGTAAAATACATAGAATCTGAACATTCAAAAGTGTTTTGATTGCTTATTTTGTGATTTTCATTATCAATGACACCAAGGGATAGAAGAGAATTTTCCATGTTGTTTTGGTTTGCATCTGGGAGGCATTCATTATACGTCTGTTTGGTTGTTGGAATATTTTCTAACCACTTTCTAATTATATTTTGCTTATCACCTTTACCATTATTTTGGCAATTCGAACATGTGGGAATATTGTGTTTTATTAATTTCGTCATATCATTTGTACCCTCTGGTTGACAACCAGGGCATCCTACACAGTTTTTTCTTCTACTATTTTCTCTTTTAAGGCTAACTATACTTTCGCTTCTCTGACTGCCAAGACGTTGGTTAAAGTCTAAACTATTACCATTTGAGGAATAAGTTTCTTCCTCCGGGATTTGATTTAAAACTGGTTGGAAACGTTTTGTTGCCATTTTGTGTTTTGCGATGGCTATAACTTCTCTTATTTTCACAAGAAACTCTAAAGCTGCTGGTGGAGGTTCCTGGAAGAATACGTGGATTAATTTTTTATTAACACCGTATTTTATTGAAAATAAATAATAACGAATATAGTTCTTACCGCCATGAGTTTTGGTTCGAAGTAGGATGGATTAAAATAAAGTTTACGACGAGTAGTTCCAACCGGTCTTGTGATTTCACGATCGTCGGTTGTCTCAACTATTGAAACGTGTTCATGTGGAAGGCGTTCAATACTAGATTCATCTCGATGACATATTTCCATATTGTCATTCTTCGTACTCATTTCATTGTGATGCTGGTGAACTATTGCCGCTATTGTGTGATTCTGAAAAAGTAAAAAATATTTGTGACAAACTTTTATTTCATATTTTATTTTATTTACAAAGTTGGCAATATCATAATTATACATACATTGTATATATTTTCATCACTACGGCTACTATTAGCGGTAAAATCTTCCGAGTCAGAAAAATTGCTCCCTGAATCACTTAAGCAACTTTTAGATTCCTGGCATTGCCTATTTATATTCAAAAGTGGATTTTTCTTTATAGCTCCGTCATCTTGCCGTGCAGAATTCGGGAGCGTTTGGATTCTCTCATTATTTACACGGACGATATCGCGTTCTGTTATAGAGGATCCGTCCTTCTTTTTTATACCTTGAAGTCTTCTACTACCCTCATCGGAAGCTGCTTTGCGACGTTTTCTTATATGTAGAAAGAGGAAGACGGACGCAACGTAGATGAGACCAAGTAATAGAGCGCTTATACCAATAGCTACATATTCAGTAATAGATAGACCGGATGTATTGGTTGTGGCTGAAGTTTGTGCGTTTGGCTGCAAATTGTACCTCAGTTACATCTGAAAAGGAGGATTAATCATTATTCTACTAATCTCAAGTGAGAAACGGAAAACTCAAGCCATAAAAATATATATGTGATGTATACTCGTTATCATATATTTGCACACCAGTGGGGAAGGAGTGAAATTTTCAAAAGATAGCGTTTTTATGCCACTTCCATATCTGCGCGACTGAAGCTTTGCTCACTTGTGCCGCTAAAAAGTAACCTCAAAATTAACTTCCGATAAAGGCGTAGAATAACGTTTGCACACCATTGTCATTTCAATAGTAACTCGAAATTAGCGTCTCCAAGTTCCTTTGATATGTGTAGAAACCACGGCCCCAGTTATCGTGCTGCGTGTATCGTCACGCAATCCGATAGTTTGCGTATGTAGATCATAACGATAATATCTTCCCATATCTGCATTTAGTCTGACCATAGACAAAACTTCGTGACGATACACGCAGCACGATAACTGAGGCCGTGGTTTCTACACACATCAAAGGAACATGGAGACGCTAATTTGGAGTTACTATTGAAATGACAATGGTGTGCAAACGTTATTCTACGCCTTTATCGGCATTAATTTTGAGGTTATTTTTTAGCGGCACAAATGACCGAAGCTTCGTCGCACAAATATGGAACTAGCATTAGAAACACAATTACCATATTTACTTCGCAACCTAGAGTTTTAGTGCCTTATAAGTTAATAAAGAGTGTAAGTAAAGATATCTACCACTGCCACCAGTCATGAAAGTACGAATATTTTATAAACCGGTGTTATTTATGTATGGTCAAAATGTTTTTGAGCTTATTTTAAAAATGATCTATAGTTATGTCTATTAGAACGGTTTGCTACCGCCACAAAGTCATCAAAGAAAAATTCCAATGAAAATGCAAACGAATAAGAAATTTGGCTTTCTAATAAAACATTATTATAATTGTGTCTACACCGGGACGGATTACCAAAAATATATTTATATCTAAAGTAATACACTCTGACAAAGCGACATACAGTCATACTAATTGTAAAAAATCTATCGCAAAGATAACCTTACAATTTTAACAAGCTGACATTTTGATCGGTCCATTCGTCAGTAATAGAAAGATATATGCATCAGCAAGTTGGGAGTAATCGCGACAGAAAATTTAGGACTACAATACGGCAACTATCGCCACGATATAGTGCATTTCATATTGTTTTGCTAAAGATAATGCGCATTTGTGCAGTTTGAAATAGATTTTTGATTTTGATTCTGTGTATTTTTTTACTCCTACATAAAAAGTATTGTATGTAGACTTGCCCTAATCGCTGTAGAATACATTACGTATAGTTTTTGCTCGTTCCATACTGGTGATATGGGTACTTAAGATTCCTTTGATTTTAGAGGGCGTGGTAGATTGAGCTGGAGGTGATTGTTCGACACTTATATCTTTTGTATTTAAAGAAGTGTGAATAAGCTTAAATTTAAAACTCACTGCTGTAGTGCTTAGACGGTGTTCCCTGCACTCTGAACGCTACACATGGTGTAAATACTCCGCGTAAGTCTAGGGGTGAGGTAGGTGTTGCATCCACGTCTCTACAAAGAAGACGTACAACCATAACGCGTCCAGACATACGCGTTCGGACTTCATCTTCTCCGCTCCACTAAACAACAAAATAATATTTTAACCTAAATAAAAAGTATCTAAATACTACATTCATTTACGTAATATTGATTGCTTAATATAACGATTATATTTGGCTTAGTGGTAGTACTACTGCCCCGTTAAGTTGCGAGTTCGACCCACATACAAATGACTTTTGTGTGACAAATATATGAGTTAAGAAATATCTAAGTAGTAGCCGCTTTCCGCCTACTACATTGGACATTAAAAATAGTTATTATTAGTTTGGAATTAAATGGCCATGTCTAATATTATTCAGCCATATGGATTTATATTAAAATAACTTATACAGTAATCAATAGTCTTATTATATAATCTAAACATCTAATTTCTATCTAAATTAATCTAATGTGTATAAAAACAGAAAAAACCCAGTTGTATAAATTTACAAATACTACTTATAGTTGCAAAATCATTATCACATACCATACCGTTCTGAAGAATGTAGATATAAGGAAACAAATAATTGTGTGATTTTATGAAATCACGATGCAAGTGAGACTTTTTTTCCGATCCTAGGCATTTAACTTACATTTTTAGGAAAATTATTCGATTTTATAAACTGAGTACAATATTGACTTAAATAATTGAACAATTTTATACTGAGCGATGGTCGTCGCCATATTGACTTTAGCTGCTCTGCCGAGCCTTTCAATTTAACCCTTGCTCTGCGGCCTGTTGTAATGCGACATGCGATGGATAAACGAAAAATTATGAGGTGACGTAAAAAAGTTTCAATTTCAAAAGGTTTATTTAATACGCTATTCTATTATTCATCGCAAGGAACTTCTCTCTAAATGTTCAGTTCTATATGCATAGTAATTTAGGCAAGTATTTATAATAATAATAATAATAATGAATTTAACTATTTACTCTGACATTAATTACGTCATATAATTAATAATACAGATGTTTGCTTGAAAGTATGAATACTTAAATGAACTAGTTTACTTGTATAAAAGTTCGGCCTTCATCACGAAACAATTTGAATGGTACATCCGCGTCAAGTGTGTTCCGTAAATCGAGAAAGCCTTTGCGTGTAAGAAATTGCGCACCTGATACTGCGCAAATTGGAGTTTTCACATCTGAAACAGATTAAGATGTTATTGAAAGTTTTCTTCTATTGACGACATAGTTAATAAACCTAGCTCTTTAGGAGAGCCAAGCATGTATAGAGGGGAAATAAGAATATTTAATTTTAAAATGTTGACTTCAAATATAAAATATCCTAGTTTCAATTCTAGTAACTTCTTGCCTAGGCTTCGCGCGGGTGTACTGACATATAAAAATGAGACAAAACTTTTCCTTTACAGTCGTATTATATTTAGCTACATTTATTAGCATTATAAGCGACCAACAGTCGTAGCGGTCGAGTGGTTTGATCGGTGGAATGTCAATTAGATGTCCGCAGGTCTGAATCCCGGCATGTCCCAAACATTAGGTGCATTTACTAGTTTAAAATGGTAACTCTATCGGCTGAAGGTGAAAGAGAACATCGTGAGGAAACCTGAAACCGAGTTATGTTCTAGTGCTACTGTATGTAGGAAAATGTATAACTGGATTTCACGGAGTTTGATTTTTTTTTTTCGAACTGACGATACGCTGTTGGCTTGAGGGGCCTACACAGCTTCACCGGACTAAGAATTTGTAATCTCCAGTATCTTCGTGGGCTGATGTGTCTTACAGTCTGGACCCGTTACAATAATAAATTTGATTCAACTATCGAATACTTATTTTTCTATAGCCAATCTGCTAAACAAACTTAAAGCTAATATAATATAAAGTAAATTATTGTCAACTAAGTAGTGAAGTAAAGTAAGCGTAAGTACTTACTTTGGAATGTAATTTCTCGTGACGGATGGATGATTTGGCCTTTCAGAGGTAAATAAACAAACGGTATGCGTTGAACACCTGTGCCAGTACCAAACGTAGCTAATGAACATTCTGTAACCGAAAACATTTGCATATCTAAAGTAATCTAAGATTGTAAGAAGCATAAAAATGCTTTGCAATTACCAAAACTGCAGGAAACCGAAAATACATAAGGGGTCTATACCAAATTTGACATCTGATAGGGGAGAGTGGAAAAGGAATGCATGTTGTGCCGACCCTACTTAGGTGGGATAAGGGTAAGATGATGATGATGATTAACTTTAAAGTTAAACGCAAGATGAGAGGCGTTTTTAGAAAAACATTTATTAATATGGCACACATCTTTTTTTGTTATTGAGGCTTTATAATAATATCGAAGAAACGAAGTATTCTTAAACTTAAATAAGCCTTGAAACATAAAGACAATGGCCACGAGGGCCAAAATTTTAATGTAAGTTCGGGCTTGCGAATATCGTCACAAGTTTAATAACACAAAATAAAATTAAAATATTATTATAGGGATCAAAAAATTGGCATTTATTTATCTTTCAGTTGTCTCTATATTATGCATATAATATAATACGCAGTTATACCAAAATTTGTGTTCTGTGCAGCTATTTTCAGAGCGGTCAAAAAGTTTGGCGCGGACTGTACTTGCGATATAACTATGCTTTTTCTATAAATTCTTTTTACCAATCGTTTACCCCACTGTAATTTATACTGAACTAATAATACATTATTCTATTTCAATATAATATTTGTATATCTTAATAATAAAGTTTAACTTCCATAAACCCTATCTAAAGTAGGATACAAAGACTCATAAACCGTCTGACTATAATCATATGAAGCCAAAATATTTTAAATAATAATCTTATAAAATCCTAACGCAAATATTCATTGCTGGTGTAGATTTGTTCAAACATGACAGATATCTCACATATGTTTATTTTATAAGTCCAATAAGATTTTATATAGATTTTAACGTGTCTTCAATTTAGTACAAGTACTCGAATTCAACTCAAATAAGCTTGTGTGGTAGCGATTATTGTCGGGTCTAAGAAGGATTATCTTGATTTTTATCGACTTTTAGTTTGTCTTTTCCATTCAGCTAAGGAGACTAGAATTATATCTTAGATTTTATATTAAGTTTTATATACTTGTGTATGTAATCTGCATGATAATTTTCCTCAATCCTGATAATATAAACGTAGATAAAATTACCTACTCAGAATATTTGCATGTTATAATTTGTACGGATGCGGATTTGGGGAATATACTTAACATTGTTAATGTAATAATTATTAGCTGTTGTCCAGGGTTTCGTTCGTTTGAAGTATCCCTCAGGAACAGTACTTTTATTCCGAATAAAGTTACCCTACGTTCTTTCCTCTACCCTTGGCAACATGCGTGTAATATTTTATAAGCACTCGAGTAGTTAAGGCGTCAAAGCGTAACAAACAAACGTGGTGTTCACGGTTTCTCTCTTGTAATCTATATTAAATTTTCCCACTATCTCGGAAACAATACTTTTTTTTGGATTAAATGTACTCTATGTCCTTTTCTATAGCATTCACAACGAGCTTGCAACATTTTATGATGATCACTTGAATAGTTAAGGCGTGAAAGTGACACAAACAAACAAAGCCACATTCGCATTTTATAATATTAGTTAGAATTATGATTACGATAGTTAGTTAGGATGCAGCTTATTTTGAATAAGTTTGAAGTATTTATCGTTTTCATATGGACTGAATTAAAAGATCGTTAAAGAGAAATAAATATAGAATATCGACACCTGTAGGTACAAGGCTACAGGTATAGTTTATTTGTAGCGTTACTTTACTGCAATATTAATAGAAATATACTTTTGTAGGTCTTATAGCCTTTTAGCAGAATCCTGTTCGGATAGTACCAATACTAGCTACAAACAAATTGGTAGTATTAGGTACCTCATCAGCGATTCGTGACGTGACTTTAAAAGTATAGAGTGCAAAAAGGTTGACATATTCGTTTAAATAAAAGTCCCTAAATAAAAAACCTTGCATATTATGAGAGTATTGTGTAATGTTTAAATAAAATTGGTACCTGGTAAATCATCGACGCACAATTCTCGATCTTCTCTAAACAATGGCGCCCGTTGTGGGCATGCGCACGCGCACCCGGCAACGCCTCTTGCGCCGGCGCCAGCACCGTGTTCGGCGCATTGTGACGCGTCACACTCATCACCTGTTTCAGTTAGAAAGAAACGCTTACATTGCTTACTTTAGCTGATCAAAAAAATAGATTAAGAAAAGCAGCCTCACAATATAAAAATGACAAGGGTTTTAGAAAAGTAAATGTTTTAATTCGGGTCGCAGAAATCAAGGATATGTAATGTTACTTGTATTTATTTATTAGAGAAAATATTTTATGCTATCGATAATGTGGATGTTTATCACAGCATTTTGGCAGAACTGACATCGGAGTGCTCCAAAAGGCTGTGTAGTTTATTAAAGTTTCCTATTTAGTCAGTTTGTTGTTTTTATTTATATTTAGACCTAAGAGTTTTAATTGTAAGTAGGTATAGGTTATGATGGGGCTGACATATCAGAAATGATAAATGTCTCGAAATGAAATAAAGAAAAACAAATAACTACTATTTATTTGAAATCAAAAAGGATTTTTTTAAACGAAGCTCGATGAAAGAAAAAGGCATCCAAGCAAACCAAAATGACAATTCTAATATATATATTCTTAAGTCGTATAAAATCAACAATGACAAAATGAGAAGATAGTAATAATTAGATAAATATATGTCAGCATAGATATTTTTTGTTTAAATTTGTAGACATTTCTCAACTCTGCTTTAACGGTTTTAAATATGCACGATTAATTTATAGTTTTGAGCTTTTAACCTATCATTACATATACCTATAGCATTTTTTGATATTATTGTTGTAAATGTAAAAATGGAGAGACCTTTACAGTCGGCGATAACGATGCTGGGTTAACAATATTTGGTTAGATATTTACCATCAAGATGTTGAAGTTATTTTTTATTGTATTAAAAGTTCCACTATACGATTACCACTAACCGATGAGAGTGAAGATGTCACCGGTGTCTCGTCTCGCGAGGTCTCCGAGACGAGCACCGGCACACGCTGTGAACAGCAGTAGTAGAAGGGTGGCGGCCATGCTACCCCCCGCCGCCCGCGCCCCCGCACCCCTCCGTCACGACCATCGCTCTCGCCACCTGTAACCAAGAAACCTCATTATACAATGTTACTGTATCGCGGTAGCCGTATGCTTTAAAGAAATGAAAAAACATAAGAAAATAAACATATGAATATACGAGTAGAACCGACATTCTTTGGTTCAGAAATTTATTTCAATTTCAATTAAATCAAAACACTATTCAACTGGCAGTATGAGAAAACACCACGAGAACATTTACGCATGAAAAATAGTCTAAAGAAAGATTAATCGATTTTTAAGAGGCTCGGAAACCGGTTTTTCATTTTTCGTGGGAATACCTTTACTTAGTAATGACTCATTTAGAGGCAAAGTGCATTTTTAAATATGCATGGTCGAAGGTCAAAAACAGCTGTGGTCATGACGTCAATCGACAACAATCCAAACTTAGGCTTAAGTTACGCCTACTAAATAAATACAAAAGCCACGTTGACGCTTAAGTTAAAACTATTTGCACAAAAAAATTATGTATGTTGGATGCATCTATTCCTTCGATAAGCAGAATAACTATTGTGTTGTTGATTTTTCTTCCAGTTGTTGTAATTTGAAATTGCTTTAATATAGCACAAACACATTTTTATTCCAGATATAGGCTTTTAATTTTAGTGTGGTAATTGTGAACGTCCACAATGTAGGCTTTTATATAATGTTTTCAGAATATTTATTATTCACTTGTACCCTGGTTCATAGAAGCTAATATGAATACAATTTCTCTTCATCTTTACACGTTCCACCAGGTAAATTTAGATATTTAATAAAATACATATATCTATTCACCGTTTATCGAGTATAGTAAAATCAAAAATCGAAATAATCACAATCAGAGGACGCTATTTGTTTAAAAGGTTTACAGTTAATATATCTTTAAATAATACTTGCAACAATAGTACTGTATTTATAATAATAATAAAATCTTAATTATATTGACAATATCTATACAATAAGATTTTCAAGAGATTGTTCTTGTTCGGGCATAAATGGGTTGGGGGGTAGTCAAAATTATAGTATACTATTTAAGTCAAAAATCGGTGATGATCGGTCACTTGCTCGGAACCCTCTTGCACACTCGGATTCGCTCGATCGCTATCGGCTCGGCGGCGCGAAATACGGTTTTTTGTGTTAGTTTTGTGCATATTTGGTAAGCTGGTGCTTTCAAACATCGGCAACTGGCGGCAGAGAAGACTTATCAGGTAAGTGAGCCTTTATCCCGGTTATAACGAAACATTTCGGCATATATTTCAAAGGGGTATCTACCTCCAGCCAATTTAACATACAGTCCAATTCCTTAGGCTAGATACCCCGACCTGCGTGGGTGTGATGGTTGCCACCACAGTTCTATAACTTGAAATTTTCATTAGTTTCTTGCATAGTGTAAGTTGACACTGAGGGAGTTATATAGTAGGTTAAAGTTCCAAATATGTTATTGATGCTAAATCCCATATGGCACACTGTTAGTGGTTACATATTTAATGTATACCTTACATGTTAGAATAGGTGGCGTGCGTGTCGTACCTACAAATGTTTTTGAAAGAGTGTTTCTGTAATTCTACCACTATTTATTAATTTTATACAATTTACAAAGCGCGTGCGAAGACGCGGGGATCAGCTAGTAATTGTATATATATATATACGCACTGTAGTTTATTTAAAGTCCGTATCGAATTACTTTCTTGTTTATTTTAGTAGATTTATGATATTTATATTTAAGTAGATACAGGTTATGACGAGACTAACATATTTTCAATTATACAAGTGCCCGAAATAAAATACAGTAGAAAAAATGTATTTTTTTTAACAAAAGTTATAATTCCGTCGCTATCCTATTACATTTCTATTAACCATTTGATCGAATTTCTAGTTTACATTGCACGTTATGGCTAAATTTCACACTCGAGTTTGTAGTAAATAGTCCGATGAATCTGTGAAGGCCCGTCAGACCAATATCGTTAGTTCGTTCGAAAAAAAAATACAGTTGTGTTTAGTTATTTTTACCTTTCCCATGATTACTTTGTACACAGCTAGTCTTCAATAAAATATATCTATTTGAACTAGTCATTCTTAAATTTGTATTTGCAGATTTCAGAGAAAGGCACCGAGACTACAAATGCGTCATAGCGTAGGGTTACTAAAACCTACTGCCGAGCCGAGAAGTTCCAGGTTTGATCTCCAAGCATGACTGATTTTTATGTGATGATAATAATTGTCGGTTCGTATATGGGTATTAAATATCTATATAATATGTAATTGTATCAGCTGTTTACTTACTGTTATACAATTTATGTTTAGCTCGGGGTTTAAATGTTCGTATATGGAATGTTGCCTTTATATTTCTAATTTTATTTTGCTACATAATTTACCATTTTATTTAATCCCGAGTAGGATCAATGTGAGGCGCTCACGGCTGATCGTACAAATTTAACTAAATCATACATCACTATATATAAAACATGTTGTAACAACCCTATTTATATGGGATAAGGATAAGGAGATGATTATGTTGATGACATAATTTAACAACGATAATAGTACTGGAACTTAAATTAGGTAATTAATAGATTTAAGATTTCTTGTATTTCAAGTTCAAGAAACGTCTAAAAAAGTTTAAATAAAAACTGGCTTAATACTAGAAACAAAAGAATTCGTAATGATTATACCCTTTTTGTGCATAATATTTATTAGCTACAAAACGGGAGTAAAATTTAATACTGTAATGGGCTAATATATTTAATTACAATGATAAAATTGTTTAATTCAATTAACATTCATATTCTGTATGTAGGGTATAACATTTTTATTTTGGTACTACCGATTTTTAAAAATAGTTTTTAATCTACACCTTTGTCAACGGCATTATATTGAATAATACATATTTATTAGCTTGGATAAATTATGGCAATGTATGTACCACTAATGTATTTACTGAATACTTCATTGACATTTTCTTTGCTTCTTTCAGGTAATCGATTACGATCTCATATTTCACGAACGACACATTTGTCTAACATTTATCCTTTATAGCTCCATAACTACCAAGTCTACGGATTCCACCATCTCTTTATTATTGTATCAGTACATTCACTTTTTCTCCTATTATATAGTTTTAGGTTTAACATTTTCAGGGGCATTAAACAAAATGGAACCCAGTTTTGGTGCAGGTAGTCGTGACAGTAGCTAATAACTTACAGGCTGAAGTAATAAAGGGATATTAAATAAAATATTTACGATGGGAGAATATATAATCAAGCAACTAAAAAAATACAGACTAGAGATTAAATCTATAATTTAAAAGAATAATCATGTAAATTGGTTCAATACTTTGAGAGTTATGAACACATTTAGGAATAGTTAGAGAGATGTTGCATTTTATAATACACTAGCTATCCGTCCCGGTTTCACACCGGTGTATTATAGTAAAATATGAGACCAAATTTCTCTTTACAGTAATACGACAGCTGAACGTAAACTTGTCAATTCTGTCAATATTTCCTAAGACCTCTCCACTGGATTCTGTTTCACTCACTCTCTCACTTTTTTATATAGAGATTTTTTATTTCAAATTTTTGACATTTCCGTACGATTTTTCGAACATTTTCTATAATACAAACCTTATCCTGAGAATTACAAATACAATAAAAAAATGCGTGGTTTTATGAAACCAAACTTTTTTTGGATCGTAGGCATTTACTTGTAAATTTTACGGAATTGTCATTTTACTAACTGAGAACAACATTTATTTCAATTATTCAATCATTTTGAATTTAGGCATGGACGCCGGCATAATAGCCCTAGCCGCTCTGCCGCGCGCCTTTCACTTTACCCCTACTCCGCGGCCGGCTGTAATGCGATATGTGATAGATTGAGGAAAAAAATTGATGCTATGTAAAAGAAACTCACATTAAATAGAATTAGCGTTTACGCGTATTCTACTTTTGATTTTCATATATACAGATATATAACGATTATGCTTAGAGTATCAAAATTTACAAATTATAGCGTATTTTCACCTTACTTTATATAACATTGTCGTTCACCTTGTAAGCGAATTATCTTTTATGATTCCGATGAGTGAAATCGTGTAAAAGATATATATACATCGCTATTGTTTTAATGTCCGCCGATTTCACATTCACATGACGCTTTCAAATCTATCGATGAAAAAAATTACAATTCATAATATACTTCAAACTGTTCTAACACTTCAAACTGTTTTACTCCGAGCTTGCTTGGACAAGTAAAACAAATATACCACTTAAAGTGAAAACAAACAATCCACAAAAACGTGCTAGAACTGTTTCTCTATACTTAAAACAGTTAAAACTGTCTCACGTCGTAAATTTAAAGCGAGTGCTGAGCACGAGTCAACATTGCTTACTTTTCGTAATACCAACTTTCTGCGACAAACGTTTGGTAGATAGATGTTTACCTAACTGTCGTCCGAGAACCGCAGTTTAAAAAATAAGAAGCTGAACTTATTAAAAGAGGCGAAAATGTTAGATGTTCTAATGACACTGACAAACTCGCTCATGGTGGCCCTGTACTACACACTCGGGTATTTTAATAAACTCATTGTAGTATTAGGAATTACAAAAATTGCCTACAAATGATAATCATTCGCGAATGGCGTACAACTTATAGAAAAGTTATTATTTTTAGCGAAATATATACAAGTCGACTGGATAACTTTCACAGTTCTATATATTAGGTACTATGACATATTAAACGTGTATGAACATAGGCCTACCCCGTGTTATTGGTAATTCATATCAGAATCAAGAAGACGTTGAAAATATCAAGACCTAGGTACTGAGCTTCAACCAGGTCCAAACCCAAATCACCACACAGTTGTTGAAAAAATCTTGTCTTATCTTTGTTGCCAAGTTTCAAAATCGGTTACAGTGTATTGAGTTAACTCGTCAAGAAGTTTACAATAAAGTTTAGCGTGTTTACGAACTTAGAACATCGACCAACGTCATTTAACATCAGATGAGATCGAGGTGAAAAGCTAAAACCTATGAGGTTTAAAAAAGACCAGCGTTCCTATATCTTTTGTTTAGAGATATAAACTAATTATATACATATAGAACAAATATAAAGGTTAGATGTTTGAACGGCTTAATTATTTCTTGTAACTTAATTGACTGACTTAACTTTTATTACCTAGCCTACATATTATTTAGCTTACCCGTTACAATTAAGCAGTAATGTTAACAATAAGTAAGCAACTTAGAATCGATACTAATATTGTAAAGGTTAATGTGTTGTGTGTAAGATGTATCATGTTTTTTATTAGAAATATGTACGATAAAAAATAATACGATCGAGTTTCTTATCGATTGCATATCGAAGACTCGGTTGTTTTACAAACTGGTAGTAGTTTTGGCGTACATAAGCGACTTCTCCAGGGTATACATTGAATAATATATTTTTGATTTTGAAAAATGACAAAATAACTATGTTATAAATAATAGAAAACCTACAAATAATCTTGATCAATGAGTAAATGGATACTATTATTATAAATGTTTGTTACGCTTTCACGCTTTAACTGCTCGACCGACCATCGTGAGATTTTCCATATACGTTGTCAAGGGTATAAAAGAGTACATAGAGTACCTTTAATATATAACAAAAATAGACTTCTCGAGGTATAGGGTAAAAGTATATTAACGCGAACGAAGTTACGAGCAAAAGCTAGTGAAACAATACAATCATTTTCATGAGAACGAAGTATCGGGTATCGCCTACTTAGTAATATAAAATGTAATAATTACAGTCTACAATATTAAGCAAAAACTAAACATATAAACTTACTTTATAAAATTTAATCCGCTACAAATTGAATTACACATTACCCTTTGTATTAGAATGAATTGACTATTGTATTAAAGAATTACACAATATTTTGGCGTGTATAACAAAGGCCACAAAGATTTCATTTAAGTTTTACTGCATGTCATTTGTACGTTCCGTGTTCAGTAAAGAAGAGGCAATTTGTGGCTTTAAATGCACAGTTTGAGGGCAAAAACTTCCTCTCTCTACGTCTAGAATAGAACCACGACGTACATAAAGGACAAGAATACCATTGTTATTATTGAAAACCATTGTTTCTGATTTACTGAAGACGCCAGTAATACAGTAAACAATTTCGTTCTTATATTACAGCTTTAATTGAAATGAATGGTTATAAATTTATGTACAAAATCTTTGCGTTTACATCCTAATTTAAGGTCCAGTTTTTATATTCATTTAAAATTATTTATGTAATTTTACTTTATAATATTATTTTCTGTCTTTATCTATTCAATTATTCTAGTACTTAAGTTTACAAAATTTTGGTGATCTTACCAAAACATAAATTAATTTAAAGGTGAATTTTTTTTTTGCACACATAAAATCCATTAAAAACCTCTTACATTTAGAAAGTCCAAAATTCTCTTGATACTAAAACTAAATCTAGAGTCTTATTGATTACTAGCACGACAATAATAGATAGATAATTTTCATAGCCTACTAATTTCCCAACGGTGTATACTTCCCGTGTACATCAAATGTATCAAAATGTGTTGATAAAATTTTTTCAATTTGTTTTTTAATATTTCTAAAAGTATTTTGTCTATTGTTGTAACCTATGAATTCAGGTATTATATAAGTTCGCATGTACAAAATTGGTCAATCAGTTTTTGAGTTAAATCTGGGCATACACAAAGATTTTTTAACATTATATCCGCGATCAATGGCCTTCTATGGTTATGTATCCCCTATTGAAAAAACAATCTTGAGACGGAACCACTGGTTTATTAATACAGATATAAAATCGAATCCTTACTAATGTTATAAATACAAAAGTGAGTTTGTTTATTTGTTATGACTTCACGCCTTAACTACTCAAGCGATCATCTTGAAAATTTGCATAGACGTTGTCAGGTGTACAGAAAAAGACACGAGGGACATTTTATATCGAAAAAAGTACTAAATTATATTAAGGCAAATGAAGCTGGTTTAAAACATTTCTAAGATCTGATAAACGTAGCTAAAGCCTTAAGTTCATTTGTTAAGTTTAACTTATAGGTTACGTGACATTTAAGATCGACCGTTACTAATTGGTTGTAAATTTACGTAGCATCGATTTCAAAGGACAAATAATGAAAAGAATACGTATTGTTAAATGTATTTATTGGATTTATGTAATACTAGCTTTTGCTCGCGGTTTGTGATAATGTAGACTTGATATATATCTCTCAAGAATTGTACTTTTTGAGGATGAAAGGTACACTTCCTTATCTGTATCACTGACAAAGTATAGACAAAATTTCACGAGTATCAATTCAATAATTAAGACTTGAAAAGGTAACAAAAAACGAACTAACTGAAATTTCCGTTTATAACATTAATAAGGAACCGATATCATCAATATATAGTTGTATAACCTTTAGGGTTATTTTAATAAGTTTTGCCGTTGTCTTTGACCAATCGTTGATTTTTTTTTTCGTACTGTCTTCACTGGGCCTCTACAGTTTCACCGAACTACCAATCGTTGATGTTATTTCATTGTCTTTTTATAAAAAAAATGTTTTAATCTATTACCTAACTACATTATATACAATATTCTTTAACTTGTTTGAATTTGTTTGTTGTTTCTAACAGATAATGCAACTTTGCCAACCAGCATTTATTTTTTTGACTTCGAATTTTTATACTGTATTTTTATTTTTCATTTAACCTCTCAGATATATCGTATATAACTGCTACGTGTTGTGGTTACTGTTTATAGAAAAACAGTTACCATAGCCATCTTTTTACCAATATAGGTAGCTGCATATAATAAAATTCCTATATCTTATTCAAATTTCTAAACGTATGTATTTTATTATGTTTAAAGCTTTATATAATAATATATAAAAAAAAATATTTATGCGTTCATATAATTCGAGACCATTTCGATATAGTAAGACAATAAATTTGTATTTCCTTTATGTATGCACGGTGAATATGATCACTGATTGCTTCCTCAAAACTGTGTTACATAAATTCGAATTCAAGTCACGTAATAATTTAGCATTTGTTTCTGTTATAAAGGGAAAATGTCCAGTTGTATGAAGTTGTGTTCATCGCGGAGATCGCTATGGTTTGATTATATTAAATATTTACACCTTGGTAATGTAGTTAGTATATTATATTCACTCTATTAAAACGTATTTACCTAATAATAGTATTCAAAATTAACAATATTTCTTCTAACCTTCTTAAAAAGATAAAATATTACGTTACTACAAAAAGTAAAAGTTGCGAGACATTTGATTTTAATTGATTCATTAATTTATACTTGAAAAAATATTCCAAATTATTTTTTGAAACTCCAGTGAATATGTATTTAATTCGATTTTTAATATGTGGTTTTTGATATATAAGACTGTGACCTAACCTTTGGCCGTATATGTATATATTTATACTACACAAAAGACACCTGCGATTTCGCACGTGCTTATTATGTATTATTTTCTATTAATGATTGTTGTTATAAATAAATAATGTTTTGTAAGTACACACTATATTCAAATGTCAACGCATACCAGTTAATGTTAACCTGTTGGATAATATAGAAGTTGGTATGCCACCATGCCACTTAGTGGTGAGTTATACTAAAACGAAAAGTAATATAACCCTTGTCCGTGAAAAAGAAAAATTAGGTTGACCGACTCTCATGGTGATGCTTCAAACGGCGCAAGAGTTTTTCAATCTCAGATATATAAAATTACTAGTTGCACGCCCCGGCTTTGCGTCGGTGTTCTGCTAAAGAAAATTAGACCTAACCTTCCTTCTACGATACGACCATTTAATTAAATAAAATGGCAACTGACACTCAGTCTTTCAATTCTATCAATTCTCCTATTGTCTTTTGTTCCACTCACACACTTTTGATGTGAAGATTTTTAAAACCTAAATTTTTCATGTTCTGCACGATTTATTAACCATTTTCTTATGAAAAAATCTAGTCCTGACAATTCCAAACACAGCAAAAAAGGATCAACCAAATAGATGTAGCCATTCTGAAGTAATACGCTTAAATACATTCGGCAATTGCTTTTCTTATCTATTTGAGATTATAATAATTCAATTCTTAAGCTACTATGCTTAATTAAAATAACAAAGAAGTTATTTTCAATTTTAGATGACATTACTATCAAAACCAAATTACCATAAAAATAAATTTCATAATCGATCCAATAATACTAGGAATTACAAACCACAAAGGGTTAAAGAAACATTCTTTATTTATAAATATCTTTAGAGACCTCTACATTCAGAACTGCTCAAGGCGATTATTTGGAAGGCGTTTAGTTGCACAGAGATCAGCTACCATCTATTTACTTTTAGAATACCAGTAATTACGAACTGTAGTAAACAGGAAGCTATTTAATTTCAGTGAGGTGAACCTGCCACTTGTAAATATGGAGTAGTGTTAACTGGAACAGTCTTAAAGAGAAATTCTGTGTTGCACTTAAATCTTAAGGGTACTTAATGATATGTATAACAGCTTATTTAGTCTTACCTAGTAATGGTAGATAAAAAATGACAAATAAATATCGATTTTGAATGATTAACAATTATTTAAATTAAAAAAACGAGGCAGTCCTAACGACTACCGGCAGAAATAAAAACTCAAAACAATGGAATAATTGTGCACTTTTTTGAATCTTAAAATCAATAGAGGCCATGAGAACCATAGTGGCCTACTTTTTTATAATATTGAATTTATGATTGTTTGTACTTATAATTGAAAATGTTGATAGAACTAAGGTGATTTAAAGTTGATACAATGGATATTCACTAGATGGCAGCAAAATACTATTATGGTTTTAAGTTTGTAATCTAAAGATGAAAAATAACGCACGGAGGTATATCTATGTACATATATATATACAGTACACATATAGCTCATGGAAAGCGTTCGGTGATGATGACACCAGTTCCATGATTTCTGTTCCCCCAAAAAGTGCTCAACGCGCTTAAAGAGGTTTTAATTTCAAAAATCTATATGTATATAAGCAAAGATAAAACAATTACATACTTTTCTCTCTTCTGTTTGTAAACTGATTTTCTTTCTTTTTTGTTTAGTATTTATTGATGAGCTTCTGTGTAATCAATAAAAAAAGATCTGGAAATAGTTTATTTTTCTCCTTACCATCTACTACTTGGAGTCTTTATTTAGAAGTTTGTTCGTCATACTTTACGATTTTTACGTCGACTGATCTACAATATCTATATACTGGTTTGCAATTAAGCTGCAATAATTTTATAATTAAAAAAAAATTAAATATGTTCCAATTTCGACCAGTAAAATTAAATACTAAAAAAAATAATAATGCACATTGATACAAAATTCATTTGTTTTCGTCGACAAATAGCTTAAATAAATAGGTAACAGAAGATCGTCTTAACAATTTAAAAATGATTTTTGTGATGATGCCACAATAATGGTAATACCAAAAGATCATGGTTATTATTTCTCGATAATGGTCGATTAATACAAACCTATCTTGTATACGGTGTCATGACCCCCCAATACGCGGTACTATATCGGATAATAAATGGTGATCTCACATAGCTAATCAATAGTTGATTATACGGTCTCAACACTAGCCGGTAGCGTCTCATTTGCTACTAATCACCACAGATATAATAACAGTAGAGCTGAGCTACACAGCCGACGCTTGTTAACTCTTATTGGTATTTCCTTTCATAAATGTATACGCGCATATCCTTTGTCTATACACTTCAAAGCCATTAAAAGCAAAAAAGTATACACATATATTTGAAATAACAGGTTATACCTTAAAAACTGATAGAATTCCAATACATTTTTAATATCTTTACACTTTTATATCTATTCCCTCTTTTTTCTTACTTTGAATCTTGCTCAATCAATCAATCAATTCTTGCTTTTGAAGACTCCAGTCATCACTACCTGGTGTGTATCTTTACAGAATGTCCTGTAATCCTTTTCGTTTTGTGACAAAAATCTCTATTCCATTAACTTTATATTATTTTTCCTTGACTATATCGTAAGCACTAATTTTAAATTGACTAGCTATTAAACATACCAATTTTAAACTGACTTGCTACCCCACACACCAATTTTAAACTGACTCGGTACCACACACACCAATTTTAAACTGACTATTTACCACACACACCAATTTTAAACTAACTAGATACCACACACACACCAATTTTAAAATATCTAGGTACCACACACACACCAATTTTAAACTGACTATGTACCACACACACACCAATTTTAAACTGACTAGGTACCATAAACACGTCAATTTTAAACTGACTAGGTACCACACATCCGTGTTTATCTTTTAATAGGAACTTAGTCTCTAAATGTCATATTTGTAGCTTACGTATTTTCGGGCATATTCTTTTTACTTCGGGTAATATTTTTTATAAATTGACAAGAATAATAATCATTATGTACTATTATTAAACATCATCATCAGCGTGTAAGAGACTCACTGCAGGGCCGTGGGCCGAAGGAAAGTATGGGCATAATCACCACGCCTTCTACGACGTATTGGCGATTTCAAACTCTGAGAAGTCCATAGTTCTATATCTTTCGCTTATGTACTACAAGAACATTTCTCTGGCTCAGGTTTCCTCACGATTTTTCCTTCACAATCAGCCGATAGTGTTACCAATGAAATTAGTAAATGTAAACGGATACCGAAACATTCGTTGGTGCATGCCGCGTTCGAACCTGGGGATATAAGATTGATATTCCACCGGTCAAACCACTAGACCACCACGACTTTTAGACGATATTAGTACATTGGCATTTTCTTCTCTTTCATAGATAACCAATTTTATGATATCATTGTTGACTTTATTTCTTCATATAAAGTATACACTGAAACTATTAAGCTCTATAGTTTTATGGTTTTATTAAAATGGCAGGTGCTTGAAATATTTTTAATGTCAAATTATATGTCAGGAAATTTATAAATAATTACTTAACTGGTTATATTTAACTCTAGGCAAGTATATTCAATAAGTATTAGACGCTGCAATAAAAGTAGGCTCCGCCAAACTTCAATGACATTTCAAATAAAATTTCGCCAACCATGCCTAATGACGTTCTCGAGAAGATGACTCTTAAGACAGTTAGTCGGTCTGCACATCACGGGCATGTAAATATTTATAGGCACTCGTTTCCCATACTTATAGGTCCCGGTGATTTCAAAACCCTGTACTTAGTTATTGCCTCAAATCATTTATTTATTAGATGGAAAAGGTAATGAAAAAATTACTTGACCCACTTCATTTTTACATTTAACGGTTACGTAATGGTTTGAAAAATAAAATTATTAATAACTTAGCTTTTTCATTGTTTATTTTTTAGATGTTGTTGTAATAACCCTAAAATTAAAGGCGGGGGGCAGGTCTTCAAGTACCACGCTTGGTCTTGGAGAAAGGGTGGGGTTTAGACTTTCGTCACACAGCCAATATCCTCTAAAGGAAATCTCGCACTTTTTCGAGTCATATCCAAATACGGCGCGTAGCGTTTAACGCTTTTAAATCTCACAGGAGGCAATACTGACGTACATATACCGGAACGTCAGCTGATTAACAGTTTATAGTACAGTGCAGTTGCCAGGTAAATGGATGAGAGTTTGTGCCGATATAATTATATGGTTGTACGATCGACTGTACAGTACGTTAATTAAATATTGCAAGGATTCCTTGTCAATGCAGGCAATACGAAAAAGATAAATATATTTTGTGTACCTTTGCAAGAATGAGTACAAAATGAATCGAAAAGATCTGGAGCGTCACACACTGTTAAAAATCGAGGAGCATTGTCAGATTGGGACTAAGAAAAGTACTCGTCTCTTCAATTCCTTTGTGGACGTGTCTCGCGTGCGACCTCTGCGGGTTTGAATAGAGTGGTAGAGGAAAATGTGGAGGGGATAGATGTCGAAGCCGTCCATGAGGAGCAAATGATCACGTCTGATGAAACTCTCAATGCTACTGCCCCCGTAATGTATGATTTGTCCGAGTAGATTGATATTAGGAACGTGTTCTTTGAAGATGATTGAGATGAAAAATAAATATGAATATAAGAAAAAACGACTTGTTTTTATAAATTAAGTTCCTGTTAATATTTTCACGTAACTTTTTTCTTCTTGATAATATTTTTTCTGCCCTTAACTCCAGACGGAAATTGGAGACTTTCTAGTCGCTGTGCTAAACGAAGTACCAACTTTCCGGCTCCGTTAATCTGAAAAATAGTATACGCACATTGGCCTGTGAAAAAAAGCCTTAGGTGATATATTTGTCAGCTTCGGCTTCGCCTTGGCCAATAATTACATATGCTCTGTGCTTTTTCTTATTTTACTGGCCTAGATATATAATATACTTTTCACTTGTAACTTACACACACATAATAAAGGCAAATATGAGCTATATATATTTTTTGTAGCTTTCTGTTTGCAAAAAAATGTTTCATACCGTATTTATGAATTACTATGTGAAAATTAGAGGGATGAAGGGGCTATTTTCATATAGTACGCATGGTCATCAAGGGAAGGAAGGGACCAAAAAATTGTCAAACATTGGTCACGTAGCATGGGTACGTTTCCTAAGAGCTGTATAAAGCTATGAACATACGGGCATCACTGTTCAAGTGCTAGACATTTATTTACGACAAAAAAGTTATTGACATTACTGTAAAAAATATACATGTTAGCGAACCACTCACATGGGCATCTGTCAAGTTCCAATCAATATTTTCAGACCCCTTCATTTCCATTATATTCGTTCATTTCCATATGACATATCGTGTATAACCAATATTTATCAAACAAGTCAAGTTAAATAATACGATTATGTTTGCTTATCAGAGACTACCACGGACCATTAGACACGTTTAGAATTGTTTAAATTTCTGGTAAAATATTTAGTAGGTTGCACCGGTTAGTGGAAGTTGTCGAACAAGTAAATTGAAGAGTACTTATGTTACAATGAACAAGTTTGTATCTTTAAAAAGTTTACAAGTGACTCGTTGAATAAAATATATTTGCGGGTAACGAGATTTTATTATTGCTCTATGATATAAGCTCATGTTTTTATAGTTTTATCAAACTAGCTTTTACTCGTGGCTTCGCTCGCGTTGATGTGGGTTATTTGGTCGATTCCACGGGATCAGTTCTTTTTTTTGTTGATAAAAGTATGTTCGTTTCTGTACCCCTGATAACATGTGTACATAATTCCATAATAATTGGTTGTGTAGTGAAGAAATCTTATTAAACAAACTCATATTCACATTTTATAATATTAGTAAGGATTACAATAGTAAAATTGTATTCAATTCCTGTAATAAGCTGTCTCGATTATGTCTTGATGTTAATTTAGAAATAATGTTGTGGTATATTTTCGATTGTTTTTTACACGATTTTTATTAGTTTCACTTGTACGTATGAATGTAACGGAATCTTTGAACGTGATTTTGCCCCACTATGAACGATCAGATTTGAATCAAACTTTGCACACTCGTCGAAGACCAATGACAATGCAATAATTCAATCAAAATATCCGATTATCCTGAATAGATGTGCCAGGATTCATACATTTCTTTTTTTATGATAGTAAGAGAGATAGAGCTAGTGCGCGGACTACGCGTGCGATAGAAATCTTTGAATACGTTTTCGAAATCAAGATGCAACTGTTAACAGATATGTACATATTAAAGACAGTTGTTTTAAAGCATATCGAACTAAAAGACGAAAAATAAATTATACTTAAAAAAAAACATGCCTTTATAGGTAATCAAACCAAAAAGCAAAAGATAATTCTTAGCATAAGAATAAAATTACTGATGAGAAAATTAATGTCACTATTATAAAAGCGCTGGGTAAAAGTGTATGACATTTTTAAACTAACTACCAGCAGACCTATTGGTTACGAAACACTGAGTTAGTTTATCTCTAAAATCTTGTTTTTTCATTTTTTTTAAAGTAAAAATTATTATAGTATATATACATTTGCATGACAAAGTGAAGCTTATGAACATTAAATTATTATAATCCAGTAGTTTTTACTTAACAAGACTTTATTTATGACTAGGTTTTTTACTAGCTCATGCTATACGCTGATAATGTAGCTTTCTATAGGTGAAAGAACTTTTAAAATCGGTTAAGTATTTTTTGAGTTTAACCATTACAAACAAAAATTAAAATCTCTTCTCATAATAATAGTACTATAGATTCGACATAAGCAGAAAATTGGTGTACTTAAACGATCATTTTCATCCGCATAACCTCTCTAATTACAGCAAATTATCTTTTGATATTCTGATTTTCACCTCCGAGCTCCTTTAAATTCAGTAATATGGTGTAAAGCCCATAAAGTTTATCGACAATATTTAAATAATTTGAGCTTTGCTTTCTGCATTTGGTTAGGCGTTAAAAGGTTCGTGTAACATATAATAATATAGAAAATCATATGTAAAATTGAATTTTGTTTGGGCTCGCGAACGCTTTGTTTTATGGTTTAAGTTATTTGATATCTCCACATGAAATGCACGCATTACTATATACACATAATTATAATTTTAAGAATAAGGTATGTAGGTATTGTATTTATAATACAAGTTAGTAATAGACACACTATTTACATTATTGGATATGCTTCGTATTCATTCTAATGCTTATAATAAAAAAAGAATCAATTTACTGAAAGCATATAAATAATTTCTACGGCATTTAAAACATTATTTACATGTCTCAATTATAATAATTGTAAATTTCAAAGTACCGGTTCCTATTTAATGTATAGTAGGTGTTTATTACTTTAGAGTGATTTATTCCTTTAACTCAATTTACTACCGATAGTTGCAATCTCTACTTCATACTTCAAAGCTATGGTAACTCCATTGTAACGTCGGACACCCGTCAATTGACTTAAAATTAAGCTAAGTTTTCTGTGAAGGAAAATGTTATAATAAAGGTACATATATGCTAGTAGAACATTTTATAATGTCTGCTCCGTTAGCCACCGTCCTTAAGTTGAACATCTGTGACCAAGCTTTTATAGGTGTATTAGCTAATTCCTACCGGCTTTGTTGGGCATTATAAAAGGTGGCATATGTTCAATCGAATCCAAAAAAATAATTAGCTCAGAACAGTCTGCGAAAAATTCCACATCTAATGGTCATAATCCTATGCAGAAATTGAGTAGTTTTTGGCGTAATTGAACTTTAAAAGAAATGTTTTTTTTTCCAAACGACTACACTGTTGTCTTGACAGGCCTATACAGTTTCACCGGACTACACAAAAGAATTGTATTTTCATTATAGATATATATATTCCAGTAGATGTACTTTAAAGAGACATTTTGTTATTTAACATAAGATGACATTGTGATCAGAAACTAAGCTAAGAATTATAAAATTACACTTAAGAATTAAAAAAAAAGTCTCTTGTATTGACTAAGGGTAGCTTTTATCGCAATATAATATAGTATTTTTTTGTTTGCATTGGTATTTATATTAAACGCTTTTAATTATTAGTTTTAAAAACAAACTCGTTTAAACTAGTTTAGGTTATGACATGTCATTGACGCAAATCATTATATCCAAAAAAAATGAAAATCACGACTTTCAGTACAATAGTTCTTTCAAATTTATTAAATAAATATTTGATTCTACGTTATCATAGTGTATTTATAATCGACTGGATTTACAAAGTAACAAAATATATAATAACAAATCGTTTTCTAATTGTGGGATAAGCTCTGTTCTTATAATATAGCATCGTCTATCATCGTCGACTCTTTAAAAAATTTCTAAGCATCGTACAGTGAATGTAAACGAGACTTTCATTATATTTTATATTGATGTATAGCATTTTAATTAGACTTCTGACGATAGTACTGTCTATCCAATTTGCCATGTTATTATTCCTGTCAAAGAATACTGTTCTTACCGTGTGAACCGGGTTCTCATCGTGACGTATGACGTCAGGTCAATTGTCGATCTCTTGTTATTGTGTTGGGTTCGGATAAGAGGCGAGATTCCCATGCCGGTACAGAATTCGCATATACACGTGACGTCGCGACTCTGCGCTGTCACTCGGCTGGTTCGTTAACAATTGGTAGACATCAATTAATTTTACAATGGAAATGATAAACGCGAATATCAACTTGTCAATTTGTATTCAAAATATAAACTTCTCTTTTATATATATATAAATATACAGAGATTGAATTATGATTTTTTTATCTAGCCAACCAAGTGGAATGAACAATAATTAATTTAGAACTTTAGCCTTTGTTTCAAATCTTAACTAATATTATAAATACTTAACCGATTATTATGAAATATTTACATACATTATCCCAGGGGTATAGAAAAGGACATAGGGAAAGCAGAAAGAAAATCCAGAAAGTAGGTATTATTACCGAAGTTCAAATCTACATTTATGTGAGCGAAACCGGAGGCAAAAGCTAGTAATCTAAAAGGAACAAACCGATTTTGTCAATATTATTATATACATACAAATCGTACCTTAAACGTATATACAGCATAAATCTAAAAAAATTGGTTGTCTCTAAAGTCGGTGTATGGACGATTATTTTACGTCATAGCTTCATAAGAAAACATTGATGAAAAATTGCATACTTTTAGAAATAGAATTATTATCACTGAATTACCGATAGAGTGGAAGAGAGATAAATGCGTCACAACCCGAACGCTTAAGCCGATCGGGGCTCTATCGCTTGTTCCGTGGTCTCGCTTGCACGCTCGGCTCAGGCGGAACGTGACAAGAAGTCATGCTTTTTCGTGCATCAAGCCGGTGTTCATCGATTTATAAGACATTATCACGTCAAAATGGATCTTCGTGTATCTGCATTAAATAGAATCCATTTTGCTATAACCTGCTGCTAGGTGGCGATAATATATATTTTATTATTATTAAGTTTTATATTTACTAAAATGATATAGCGGGCCGTTGCGAAACACTACATATTATAAAACAAAGTCGTCCACCGCGTCTGTCTATCTGTTTGTCTGTATGTTCGCGATAAACTCAATAAACTACTGAACGAATTATAATGCGGTCTTCACCAATAGGTATAGTAATACGTGAGGAAGGTTTGGGTATGTAATTTGTCAAGGTTTTGTGTAAATTGGTTGAAATATAACGATAATTGTTGGAAGTGTTGGAAAAAGTTAAGCTGATTGGGAGCTTTCATCGAAAAAGCTGCTTAATTCTTTTGAGATACAACAAACCAATGCATAGTGAGATATTTCTCTTTTATAGATCTAGAAAAAAGTCTTCGATGGCATATAAGGATAGCTTACTATACCTATCTATCTTATAAAAAAATGGTCACATATAATAAGGTAATTGGAAGGGTATCTAGACGGACGCAGTATTAATCCTTATCAAATAGAATACATTACTTACCTTAAGCATTTCATGCATATAGGTATATATTTTTTATTATCGAGACAGGACAACGTCCACCGGGTCTGCTAGTATTATCATAAAAATAGAACCATTTTTTTTTGGAGTCGGTTAAAAATACGGTCAATATTTTCCATAACAATATAATACAAACTATGTAAATATTTTATTATACACGTCTAACATTATACACGTCGAAGTATAAAAAACAAATTCTTAATCATAAAAATGTGACAAGTGTTCATAAATCAGACTTTAGTTTGGAAATCGCAAACGGGCAGTCCATATAATTTGAGATTTACCCAAATACTAAAGTAAACAGTACATTTATTACTTCATTTTTTACGAACACACGTGACGCAGTAGCTTGTATAATTTACGTATAAAATCCAACCGGTATTGGTAATTCAACTGAATATCGGTTGACATGTTAAATTCAGTAATTTAATAAATCCCACTAATTTTATTGTCGTTTTTAAGAGCGATCAAACATTTTGAATAAGGTTCGACTGTGCAACGTTTAAATGACATTTTTTATAGTATCTTACTTTTAATGTCTTCGGTTGACAGATTTATCACAAATTTCACGATAAATTCGATAATTAGCTTCTTAAGTAAAACGTTTTCAGTTTATAGCAGTCTTGCAAACGAATCATTTAGCCAAATTGTTAAAATATATTTTAAGGTTAGCGTGTTGAAGAGATCAAAATAATGAAGTTGCGAGTGTGATGCAAGCGTAGAAGCGTATTTTTTTCCGAATTGAATAACGCTATTGGACTGACAGGCTTTCATAGCTTCAACGAACTACTAAAGCATCCACTTAAGGCACTCAACTGCTTGGCAACAAGATCAAAATCTCAAAAGTGCCAAAATGGCTTGGACTGTTGTCATGGATATAACATCGTGAACTTATCTAAGAAGCGTAGAAGCCTCTTTAAGTAGTAACAGTGCTTGAAAATAATTATAAATGTTTAGCGTATCACGAAATATCAGTAGGTTACATTACCAAGACAATTATTAAAAAAGTTTTAGCTATTTTTTTCTATTTCACAAATACAATATTACGGACATAATGTATAGACATACGAGTATAACCACTTGAGCTCGAAAACCATTGGTACATTGATTAATTGATTAGTATCATTAACGTATGAAATCAAGCTTGTGCTTTAATTATGGCCCCAATGCCATCTACTTCCTTTTGAGCGAATCCAACGTAGAGCGGCTCGAATCGTCAACGACCGGGTGCTTTTCTTAGGGCTCGACACTTTGGAGCGTCGTAGGAACGTTGCGTCACTTTGCGTCTTTTACAAGATCTATCAAGGAGAGTGTTCTGAAGAGCTGTTCGGATTGATAACTGCTGCTGAGAGCCCTTACCGAACGACTCGCCACAAAATGAAATTCTATCAGTGTCATCTCGCTGGTTGGAAATCGTCTACTGTTTGCGTTTTTCCTACGTTCATCGGTCCTCTAGAATAAACGCTCAGCGGAAGCGTTTCCGGACCAATACAACCTATAAACCTTCAAGAAACCAGCCTATTCCTTTCTGAAAGGTTGGCAACGCATCTGTGATGTCTCTCGTGTTGCAGATGTGCATGGGCGGTGGTAATCACTTATCATCAGGTAACCTATATGTTCGTTTGCCTAGAATCACATAAAAAAAATGCGCACATGAACCAAACCTACCTACCTAACCTAACAAAAATTTTGGTATAAATACGTATAATATTATATGTAGAACGTCAGGACACCTTAACAATAAACAAATACCAGTTTTAGATTCCTATAATAATATTTTAACTTTGTACTGTATACTAAACTCTTGACGACATTATGCGCAAGCCTGAACTTACAGTTAAATTCAGAGCGTCCAAAAAGATTGAGAAGAGACTAAAATAAAGCACGTACTAGGTCACGATGAATATGAAAGGATTTAACACTGACTGGTAGCGTAGTGCGTTCATATTATCGAAACGAGAAATTTCAAAATATTCGGCGCTTTGACGGATCATTTTATTAATTATATTATAAAAAACCGCATCAAAATCCGTTGCGTAGTTTTAAAGATTTAAACATACAAAGGGATATAGGGACAGAGAAAGCGACTTTGTTTTATACTATGTAGTGATTACGTAGACAATCTGTAGAGCAACTATTGACTACACTTCGGTGGTGATAAATACAACAACAAGAGCGCGTTTACGATGAGTTTAGTCTAAGAAAGTCCATACTGGTATTGTTGATTATTGATTGTAAGAACTATTATTACATAAGTTCGTCTCAAATTTGCAACGTGTTTCAATTTTTTAATCTTCTATTATTTGTGTTCGCATAACGATTTTCATTGATTGAATAAAGTAGATAATTACTTCACTACATATTATAAAATAAAGTCGTCCGCTGTCTGTCTATCCGTTCGCGATAAACTCAAAACTACTCAACGGATTATAATGCGATCACCAATAGATACAGAAATACACGAGGAAGGTTTAGGTATATAATTTGTCAAGGTTTTGTGTAAACCGGTTCAAATATAACGATAATTGTTGAAAGTGTTGGAAAAAGTCAAGATGACTGGGTGCTTTCATCGAAAACGCTTCTAATTTCTTTCGAGATATAACAAAACAATGTATAGTGAGATATTTCTCTTTTATAGATGTACAAAAAACTCTGCGATGGCATATACCTATCTTTTAAGGATAGCTTACTACACCTATATATCTTCTAATAAAATGATCACATACAATGAAGTTACTAGAAGGCTATTTAGACGTATTCCTCATCAAATTGAATACATTAGTTACCTTTAAGCATTTCATGCACATAAGTATATATTTCTTATTAACAGAGCAGGACAACGTCCGCCGGCCCTCCTAGTATTACATATAATAATAGTGTCAAATGATGTCTAATATAGATAAGGATTTTAACAAAACAAAACTTTTTGAAAGGTGTACGCGAGTACTGTACAAAACTGATGTAACAATCGCCGTCGGTAAAGTGAAAGATCGGTTTAAAAATAACCGATCGGTTACTCTTGATGACTTTTGACCTGTGATGAGGAAAAATAATATTTAGTACATCATTGTATCTTTATCGTCTTTAATGGATGAGATTTTATGATACATTTTTTACGCTTTATAGGCTTTAAAGTTTGATTCTAAATCACATGTTAAACTATAATGTGGTCCAAGATGGTAATCACACTGAACCTAGAGGGATTTGTATCCAATTGCAGTTGCCGGAATATACTCATAGGTGCTTCATCATCTTCTTACCCTTATCCCACATACATAGGGTCGGCATAACATGTTTGTCATGTTGTGATGTATGATTTGGCTTAATTTTTACAATCGGCCGCGCGTGCTTCCTTGCGATTATTTTGTAGTACCACTATATGTGAGAAAAATATATAACTGTTGATCTCTCTTCATAGTTTTGTCCAACAATAGTACACATACACGCTGACATTATGTAACATATCTGTATAGAGAGTTATGAAGGTATTTCATGTGTTTTAAATGGGTAAGGCCGCCAAAATTATTATTTTTGTCTGGAGCAAATAATAGTTATTCAAAAACTTTAGGAATTCAAAAAAATAAAATAATAAGATTAAAAGTGTTTTTGAATGAGACATTATTCAGAGAAATGTAGAAATTTACAGAATATAACTACTACGAAATGTACCGCATGATTTTTTTATATTTTGTCAATATTTAACGAAGCTCCGAGTTGTATTTATCACTCGTTTTACGATATTATTAAGGAGAAATTAAGAACATACGAATGACTTCGCGTACGGTTTTTATGTGAACGAGATCAAAAAACGCAAACATAAATATTTATAATGAAGTTTTTAAATAAAATTGGATCAAGATTAGAATCACCACTGCAAAATTGTATGTACAGTTACATTTTAACTTATATTTTTACATACAAGTAGAATACTTTAAATGCCGAATGTTGCCATATAATTATATTTTCACTTAAGTGTATTTATTTTAGTTATGTAGATATTTTTACACGAAAAAAAAAATAGTATAAAAATAATCGGAAAGTTGAAAGAATTATAAAACTTTCATTTTTTATAGGTTTTGGCAATCAATTTACATCATCATCTTCTTACTCTTATCACACCTAAATAGGGTCGGCACAACATGTTTGTCATATTGTGATGTATGATTTGACTTAATTTTTACGATCGGACACCTGCCTGACTGCAACCTTTCTTGGAATTATTTTGTAGTACCACCATAACTTCAACTTCCTAACTTCGTATGGATGCCAAACGTCGATATTTGACTCTTGATAACGGGCGGTAGGAATTGAAACGACGCGTTTGTGTACGATATATCCGTGTATTGCACCTCAACAGGCTCTCGTTCCAGGTCTGTCGTAGTCATGAGGATTTCTTCCTACATATTCGATTCAGGAGGTTCACTAGCATTTTTGTTTTCATTTCTTCTTCGAGTTTTTTTGTTCTCAATTATATATTAATTTGTAGATCGTGTAAAACGTTTTTTTGACAATCTTTTTACATATATAAAACAAATCGCCTAAATTATGTAAATGCATTGCTTCAGAATAACCGCATCTATTTGACTAATTTTTTTTTAGTTGTGTCGTCTGTTTTTACGATTCTTATACTTACTTGGTGACAAATGACAACGAAGAAAATTGCAGTTGAATTAATGTTAGATAATCACTACCACATACCCGTTGGATGTGGATGAGTACAGGACACTTGGAAAACACCACAGGTTCACAGTTTTTTTCATTTGATTAGAATTGTCGTAGGTGCAGCAACCGTGTAGGTGCATGTGCGAGAGTAGTTGTTAAAAGGAAAAAGGGGAAAGAGATGCGGGGGTAGAGGGATACCAAAATGGTCGGCAAAATGATAATACAACTAAATTGGTCTATCGCTGAAGCTTATGTGCACGTGTTTCTTTGTACGTGCATTCTTTTATTTAGCGTATTATGCATGTGTATTTCACAGAAATTCCTACTTCTAAATAGTCTTTACTTTCTCTAATTACTGGTCACACATAGGTACACATAGTGGTTGGGTTGTTTTTTTCCTTTTTATTGCCCTTA